>CM051702.1:20738535-21128535 GCA_028022725.1 Lycodopsis pacificus
ATTGGAAGAAAAGATTACCCAATTTGCATTTTACTATGACTTGTTTCGACATGCTATACTATTATAACTTTCATTTTCCTTTTATTCAACATTCATACGAGGACTTTTTTAGGACATTTTTCTACATGCTGTACTGACGTTTTTTTTTAAATACTATACTTTGACATTGTTATAAGTAATATTTCAACATACCATGTAGTGTGACTTTTTGTCAACATTTTTGTAGACATATTATACTCTGACTTTTTCAATCAGTTTTTTACGACTTTTTCAAAAAACTAGTATGGCTTACTTTAAATAGTATACTATGACGTTATGTCATACTATACCATGACTTTTACAAGATGATATACTATTTTTTTCATGCAATTCTACAGCAGGATTCTTTTGACTGATGACTAATTCTTTATCTTATTCATAATTTATTCAAAACAATACATTAGCATGCTTTTTATAACTTTTTTTTTAACACACTATACTATAGGAGTTGAACAAAGTTGTATCATACTATACTGACTTTTTGTGTTTACTTGTTTGACATACGATACTTGGGCTATCATGACCTTTTTGAACATATTTACAATGATTTGCTTTTTGGTTTCTTCAACAAACTATACTATGAATGTTTATTACACTGTTATGACATACTATCATGCTTTTGGAGCTTAAGAACTTCAATAATTGGTTATTAACAATACATATAATAGTTGCCATGTCAGTCAAATCGCTTGACTCATGAATTAATCGACTAATTGTTCACACAAAAAGTAGTAATCTGTATTTTCCAACTAAACTTTAGAACTGGAGAAACATCACTGAGACCTTTATGTTGTGAAATAATGCTGACTACAGTCCTGCTTTTGAGTGCGCATACATTTTACAATTCTTATTTTAGACTTTACTTTTAAAAGACGAGCTTCTCACAACTTTTAAGTGTAATTTTGTTGGTGTTAATTTAAAACGTGTAGTTAACGAGGACACTGTTCAGTTTATATATAAAATTATGAATACGATAATATAATATAATATAATATAAGATAATAACGAGACAAAACTGATGAAGGAAATCCCAAATGTTGCCTCAGCATTGTACGATTGGACTTCAAGCTAAGAGGAATAGCTCGGCATTTTGGGAAATGTTTAATCTTTTTTCCTGTGAGCTAGATGAGAGGATTATGGATGGAGGTTAGCTTAGCTTAGCATACAGAGCAGAAACAAGGGAGTGACTGAGGTAGCCCCGCCTTCTACCAGAACTGTGACCTGCAACAGACAGTCAGTGAATTGCTTTATTGAGTTTCCAGACAAGTTTAACAACAGGCCCACTTAAAAAAAACACAAAGAAACAGAGAATCAGGATCAACGTCACAACATTACAGTAAGAGTAATAAAAAAAAAGGGCTCCATTAAAATGTCCGCGAACCCCCGAAATGAAACTGAGCGTGAAGAATCACAAGAGTTCTTCCCTTTTTAAGCTCCTGCAACACAATTGGGGACGAGGTGGAAAAAGAAACGGGCTGAAACTTTCGAGAGAAGGGACAAGTGTCATCATCAATAATAGTCACAGTAAGAGATTGCTCGAATAGCGTGTATTGCACATGTGTACACATATATGCGCTTTATGTACATGTGAGTCTGCGAGAACTAGACACGTGTTGAATCGTCGCGACGGGGAAAGAATCCGGATAAAACGACAGCGCGGGACAGAGAAGAGTCAGGAATGTGCTTGTGATCAGTTCCAACCAAACGGCGTGGCGTGGGCTTTTTTGTTGTTTTTTTCTCCAATTTTTCAGTCACAAGCCGGACGCGAGAAAAAGGTAACGGAGAGAACGTCTCCCCTTCAGAAAGAGAGGGAGGTAAAAGAGAGAGGGAGGGAGGGAGAAGGCGACAGTCACACTGATACCGAACCTCCTCTGTCCCCACCCGAGTCCAAAAAATAGCCCCCCACCCACACACACGCACACACACACACGCACACACCGCATCATAGCAGGACACTACATTTACACCACAGTATCAAACATATTAAGAAATATACAGTATTTAACTTGTGTAGGAAAATAGTCTGTGTGCGTGAAAGTGTGCGATTCACCTGTGTGTGTGTGTGTGTGAGTGCGTGTGAGTGTGTGTGCGAGTGCGTGTGTGTGTGAGTTCTTGTGTGTGTGTGTGAGTGGGTGGTAGTGACAGTAAAGCTGTGCGGCCTCTGGGCTGGGGAGGAGACGCCGAAACGGCAAGAAATCTTGGCCTTAGACGACACAAACCATCAGACCCGTCAGCGCTGGTCATAGAGCGGCAACCACCACGACTTCTGATCATTACACTCTGGCTCTTATTGTTTGGTCAGTTGAACTCACTAAAGTGAGCTGAACTGTCCTAACGCAGCAACATCACTACTACAGAAGGCTGAGGTGAGTTAGTCAGTAGTGTCTACAGCTGTATTTACACACAGGCCAGTTTAAAAAGCCTGAGGTCAACAGATAAGTTACCGTCTGGATTTTAAACATATTTCTAGAGAATAGGCAACAGGAAATGCTGTTCAGCCGCAGTGTGAAAATATCCCATCAAACCCCTGCAGGACAATATGACATAATCATCGTATTGTCGAGGAAAGAAAATGAGAGAAAAACAGAAAATCTACATTTTCTCTTGATCTTTTTATTGGGAAATAGTTGTTTCAGACCTCTACACGGTCGCGCGGGGGCGACCGTGGCTACCTGGGTTAAGAGGTCGTCTGGGAACCGGAAGGTCAACGGTTCGATCCCCGACTGGGACGTGTCGAAGTGTACCTGAGCAATACACTGAACCCCCGGCTCCCCGGGCGCCGATCAATGGCAGCCCACTGCTCCCTATATACAGGGATGGGTCAAATGCAGTAGTCAAATTTCGTGTATGTGTAAAAATGTATATGACAATAAAAATGGTTTCTTCTTTCTTCTACAACCGCTCTAAGACTGCTCTTTGGTTGAACTGCTTGCAACTCATACACACATTGACTCTTTGGGTAAAGCGCTTCACATTGACGGTGAAACAGTCAGCGATACTCCCTCACTGTACAGCAGGGTACGTGGGTTTCTATGCGTTTGTGCCGGCTCCTGTTTCTTTCTCCATCAAACTTATATTTATTGAAGTTCTCGAGTTTCCAGATGAACCTGATTAGTACGTTGTTATTATCGTCTATGGAAATGACGGCTTAAATCTACAAAAAAATAAAGTCCAAGTTGTGATAAACCAGAATTACCTCTCAATGAAAACAATATATCTTACGCTGCAGTTCCTCTAATGGCCACTAGATGCTGGTAAAATACTATTCGTTGTTGGTAGTAGTTTAAAACATTGTAGTGTTGTTACTAAGACATAGTAGTATAAAGTATAAAGTATAAATTGCTCTGTGGTAGTTGCCGCTTTCTTGTTCCACATGAACTCCAGCTGAGCTCAGGCGTCAACACCGCACTGCCGTGTTTGATGGCAAATTTTTGTCTTGCATTACCAACTCCCCCCCCCCCCCCACCTCCCCCCCAACCTAAAGCCCTGCTATTACCCACTACTGTTGTGACGGACGAAATGGCCATAGTGTTTACACGAGCACAGAAAAGAACAGACTACACTGAACCGCCAGGAAACACAGCTCAATAAATCAATCAACCCGTTGATCAATCCATGCTCGACCCCATCAAAAGCCAGGAAGAGCTTCACTAATGTGCGACCATGGCAACGCGTGTGCTGGTCTTTGTAGTCCTGCCGGTCACTGCTGTCCTATTAGTGTTATATTGCTTTGAACAGAGGGGACCCAGAGGTTAGCGGCGTCGGCTACGACGCTCGCCACACAGCAGAGGGTCGTGGGAAATGGAGTTTAGTGAGGTTGTGTCCGGCAGAGTTGAGTATTTATGGATGTGGGTGATAGAATGGTCCAGTTCTGAGGCTCTGCGTCCGTTGGGTTTCTCCAGTGAGCGGAGGACGGTAGCTTAAAGCTTTCGTGAGTTCGGACTAAAGAAGTGGCAAGCAAACGGTCTTCCACGTTTAAGTGCGGTGGTTCTTGGGAGAATTGTGGCATCATTTGGCAGAACGTACAGAACACGACGTCTTCGATTGAAGGATACTGCGGAGTTGATTTGCCAACTAAAACTGTAATCTTTAAAACAAAATAAATATATTTGTGTAATTGGTTTGGTGCAGCGTAATCGTGAAGCTAAAGAAGTTGGGTTCGGTAAAAAAAATCATAAAATTTGTCACAGCGAGAATATTGAAAATATCAATTTACAGGATGGTCTTCACCACTTCAATGGCAGGAAAATGACCCCACTAACCCTGACCAAGAAAGGTCTCCTCCATTCACGTGGTTTAGATTGGCGCTTTCACGATGCAATTCTGTCTGCCACCACCGGGTACGATCTTCCGACAAAATTAACCGGTAGCGATCTGTAGCTAGCCCAGGTTACTTTACAGTTACTATCCCCGGTAGCGGAATCAGCATCAACAACAAAATGTAAGACCTGCCGTAACAAAAAATGCATTAAAAAAAAAGAAGTTTTGTTAATTTAAATTCAGAAAATCCAATTTAAGACGTTTTAAGGATCTGCGACAACCCCCCAAAAGTTAGAACCTCGTGCTCGCAAAAGACTTATCGAGCACAAATCAACTGAATGGAAATGGCAACTACAACGTTGCCCCAGCGTGTTTCACAACGCGCTCACTGCGTGAAGTGAAAACAGTTGAAAAGGTCATTCTGTTCGGCGACATCAACACGGAACGCAAAAGTGCAACGACAAGCTCATTCAAGTCCGAATTCTAGCCGAGTACAACATATTGCGGCGTAGCTCATCATCACTGGACCAACCTATTCACCAACACGACCTTTGACCTTAATATCCCCCTTTCTGTAGCTGCCTGTGGAGTGCAGCACTGCATGCTTGGTCCTGCCAGAGGAACTGGAGCTCCGCTGTCCCCCTCCAACCACGACAACAACAGTATCCAGCCATCCTCAACATCTGTAAACAAACAAACAAACATACAGGTGGCGGTCTGGTGACATCAGACCATGTGCTTACTTCCTGTCAACAACCAAACCTTTAAAACATCAAATCTCCAAATAGAATATATTCATGAATCCAATCCGATTGGATAAAACATAATATATACATACGTGTGTGTGTGTGTATAATATTCTTTTTTTATACAAAAAGAGAAAGTACTTTGTGTTTTTTATACATATACGTATGTACAGAAATAGAAAAGTGACCACACTGAGTCTGCTGTGACGTAACCATGGGCAACAGGACAGGAGGAAGTATTTACACCAAAGTAAATATTACAATTTAACAACAAAAAACGAGGGAGGGACGTGGTGGTGGTCGTGGTGGTGTTTTCAATACGTGCCACAATCCCACGATCCCCTTTTCGAGAAGAAGGGGGCGGGCTCAGCTGATGTGACTCCCAATCGGAACGAGCGAAAGAGAGCGAGAGCGACGCGTCACATGTCTCAACCAATGAAGACTGTTAAAACGGGCCGGATCCTGAGACACTGACACCAGATCCCAGAAAAGTCTGAGTGAACGTCATCGTTAACGGTAATGACAGAAATATTCAATGGAGACTTCTGCTGGGGATTTCCAGTGTGTAATGATGGCTTTAGAGGATTCTCTTCCCAAACTAAATTAAAGTCTGTTGGGAGTACCGGGCATGAATATTGTCATATTTGAAAAAAAATACAATTCTTAGCAGTTTCACTAACCCTATAAATATATATATATAAATATATATATATATATATATATATATATATATATATATATATATATATATATATATATATATATATATATATTTATAGGAACTCTCATGATTCTCTCTCTCAAGGTTGCTGAATAGTGAGATAAGAACAAATTAAGGCATCCAGATGAAGAAACAAGAAATGAAGAGACTGAGACGACAGCAGTATGAGCGTGTGCATCAGTGTTTCTTCAGTCCTGATTGGCTGGTGGGTTTGCTGAGGTGCTGCGGTGGTGTCTTGTGGTTTCTGATTGGATGGTATTTTTTGTTCTTTTGTTGTTGTTTTTTTTCTCTTTTTTTGAAAGGCACCTAGTTCCTCCTCTGTTCATTTTTAAAACAGTTTACTCCTGCTCCGCCACGTTCGCTCGGCCTGTTTCTCTGACAGACAGACAAGAGGACAAGTCGTCCACTTGGCGTCTGACATGTTCACTCAAATTCCACAGTCGTGATCCCGCTGTGGACACAAGAGGAGAAACAGGAAGTCGGATGGAAGGGAAATAATTCAGTGGTGCTGTGTACAGGTGACAAAGTATGCAGGTTACAAGACGCGTGTCCCCTCGCTGACCCTCTCCTCCTCTGGTTTCCATGGAGATGCCAACAAGTCGTCTGCTCCTCCTCTGGGCCGATGAAGAAAAGAGACGCGTCTTCTTCGGTCCCCGTCTTCTTCTGCGTTCGCAACATTCTCCTCGGAAAAATCGGGAGTCCTCCACAACGGCACAATTCTGCTGCGTGTGTTTGTGTGTGCACCTGCGCACACTCAGTGGAGGAAGAAGAGAAGGAAGAGGAGGTGCCAGAAGGAGGTGAATTTGTAGGTTTCTGTGTGTGATCCTCCTTTCAGCTCTTCCTACAACACAGGCTCTTCTTCCATCGGCTCTTCTGTGGACCTGAGGGTGAAATTAGACAATGTCAGATTTAACAGCATTTGTCAAAACATGTGTACACATATATAAATACAAATATGTATATATATATATATATATATATATATATATATATATATATATATATATATATATATATATATATATATATATATATATATACATACACACATTGTTCACACATATATACACAATATTGTTCTTGCAAAAATACCCTTCAATATCATATGTTAATCCTAATTAAAACATATTTTGGTGAATAAAGAGTGAGAAGCCTCAGGCCGTGTCTTTGTGCCGGTTACTAGCAATAAACGGCCGTACGGCTGCTTCTCAGCGCATCGCTGACCTGCTGGTTTCTGCGTTGTCGGGCTCCAAGCGCGGCTGCTCAACATCAACACTGAGCGAGGCCATGGCACTGACCGTCTCTGCCTCGTCCTTCTCCGATTGGCCCTGAGCCCCCAGGGGCTCATCCAATAGCGAGTGGCCACTCGTCTGAGACAAACTCTGGAGACACGACCAGTGTTTATCTGTAGGAGGGATGGAGAGACAGAGGGATGAAGGCGTGCTGTAGCTTCGCATCGTCGTGTATCTCTGAGTGTGTGTTTGTGTGTTTCTTACTCTGGATCTCTATTACTCTCTCCAGTGAGGCCCAAGCTTTTGGACATGGCTTCTCCTGAGGCCACTGAAACACAGAGTCACACTGAGAGAGACAGAGAACGTGTGTTAACAGAAAGATCAGTCTGTGTATTTCATGTTTTCAAGTTCAATACATCCAACAATACACAGCGCTGACCACCGAGGACTGACTGGAGGCTTCTCGACCTTTAAGTCTCATCTGTGTTTCGTGACAAATGGCTACCATGGTGCTCGGCTCATGATTGGCTCGGCCGGGTGTGATAAACAAGTAGTAAACAGTGTGTTTACCAGTGAGCTTTAGAGCTGTTGGTAGGCATATTTTTCAACTTTGAACAGAACCAGGCTAACCGTTTACCCTTTTCCAGTCTTTATGCTAAGCTACGCTAACCAAGTCCTGAGTCTGAAAAAAAAGAAAAGCAAATAAGCACATTTCCCAACATGTTGAACTGTTCCTTTAACATTCAAATGGACAATAACGTTGTACTGAGAAGTAACGCTGGCTGACTGTTTGTACTTAGTGAAAGACTGAGTCCTTGTCTTACTGGCGGCCATAATTCCATATTATTCACAGAAATATTGGACAACCAGCCATGAATAATGATCGACTGTCTCTCTCACCGGGTCTCCCAGAAGTGCGGCGACACAGGCCTCCGATGCGTCACAGATGGCCGTGAGGTCATGACCGCCCTCCAGCGCCATAACGACGCGCCCGCCCGCCAGACCCATCAGCAGCTGCGTTAGCTGACCGAAACCTGCCGACACACACACACACCGGTCACAGTTAAGAAACACTGATTAAAAAGTATTTGGTCGTCACGCCGCAGAGATGTCGGCGTTCAGAGAATTGTCTCAGTTAGGGGTCACCGCGGTGACTGGTGTAGCACTCACACTTGGCGGAGACGTTGTATCCTCCCAGAGGAGACTGATGACCCTCCACAGCGTCGAAGCCCGCGGACACCAGGACCACGTCTGGACTGAACTGCTCTGCGATGGGCATCACGACGCTTCTACACTCACACACACACACACACACACACACACACACACACACACACACACACACACACACACACACACACACACACACACACACACACACACACATTTTACAGCATGTTGCTTAACCTTACGGCATTTGACCGGATTTTAACCAATGCACCAAACATCATATTAATGCGTACCTGAAGGCAGTGAGGTACTCCACATCCCCCATAGGCGGCTCTACTCCTCCGGTCCACGCTATGTTCACATTGAAACCAACACCAGCACCTGATCCCACCTGCAGAGAGGGAGACTCTGTGTCAGTCTGTGTGCTTCACTGGAATATCAAACACCAAAGAACCACCAATATTTGTGGATTAAATCACGAATAAATCACATGGGCTTTGGTTCCGCTGGGTGTTTAATTGGTACTATGCGGTGGCGGCTGGGCAATGCACCAAGAGCCACAAAACCTAATTCAGAGTCAGAGTTTTTTTACTCCTATGTCTTATACCAGGTATGGGTGCTCTGCTTGGCATATTACATTTACACAGAAACATTAAGGATTTAAGATGGGACATAAAACCACATGAAATCAGAGAGATGCAAGCAGACACTTTATTACACACCCGGTTTACCATTTCTCTTAATTTAGCTTGCTGAAGCTGCTTTGTCAAAAAAAGAGTAAAAAGATTAAGAAAATGACCTGTGGCCTCGTAACAACAACCCAAATTGCTGGTTAAAGGAATGTCCAATCCCTTACCCATCAACTACATACCAAGGCCTGGTGATATTATAGGTTAATCATTGAAGATCATGGAAGATGTTCAAATCAGGCAGTAAAATACTTGTACATAACATTACAACGTTATGATGTTGTCATGGTAACGTGATATATCGGCGCACAGCGCTGTCCTGTTCGTATTTACACCATTTCTCTCTCACTCAACCATCTACCGGGTGACGTCAGGTAAGTCCCTGAGGGTTCAGGGTTTTAGTCCTTAGGGGGGCGACATTGGGACTGGGCCACTCGAAGTGTTTCAGTCAGACAAATTAAAGCATAACTGCGGGTACACACACACACACACACACACACACACACACACACACACACACACACACACACACACACACAGGGTGCTTTTGTAAACACACTGGCAGTATCATCACCACTGCTTCAGTGTTTTACAAATGAAGGTTTAGGCCTCACGTTATTCTAAGATAATAGTTGACTTGTACCCAGCGGGGGAGATTCACCATTTAGCTAAATGTCAGAGAGAGGTTCCAGTGGGTGAGCATGGAGTGTTGTAGTTATTAGACATTTTCCAAACATGGGGCTGAACTATTTCTGAATTCTCACCTCTGCTTTGTGTGGTGAGTGTGTGAGTGTGTGAATGTTTGGTGTGTGTGTGTGTGTGTGTGTGTGAGTGCGTGACTGTGTGTGTTTGTGTGAGTGTGTGTGAGTGTTTGGTGTGTGTGTGTGAGTGTGAGTGTGTGTTTGTGTGAGTGCGTGACTGTGTGTGTTTGTGTGAGTGTGTGTGAGTGTTTGGTGTGTGTGTGTGTGTGTGAGTGTGTGTGTGTGTGAGTGCGTGCGTGTGTGTGTTTGTGTGAGTGTGTGTGTGTGAGTGTGTGTTTGTGCGTGTGTGAGTGTGTGTGTGAGTGCGTGTGGTGAGTGTGTGAGTGAGTGCGTGAGTGTGTGTGTTTGTGTGAGTGTGTGTGAGTGTGTGTGTGAGTGCGTGTGTGTGTGTGAGTGTGTGTGAGTGTGTGTGTAAGTGTGTGTGAGTGTGTGTGTGAGTGCGTGTGTGTGCGTGTGAGTGTGTGTGTGTTTGGTGTGTGTGTGTGTGTGTGCGTGTGTGTGTGTGAGTGTTTAGTGTGTGTGCGTGTGTGTGAGTGTGGTGAGTGTGTGTGTGAGTGTGTGAGTGTTTGGGGTGTGTGTGTGTGAGTGCGTGTGTGTGTGAGTGTGCGTGTGTGTGTGTGTGTGAGAGTGTGTGTGTGTGTGTGTGTGAGTGTGTGTGTGAGAGTGTGTGTGTGTGTGTGTGTGTGTGTGTGAGTGTGTGTGTGTGTGTGTGAGAGTGTGTGTGTGTGTGTGTGTGTGTGTGTGTGTACCTCCTCTGGAGCTCCGCTGCCAGGAAAGAAGTTCCCGTCGTCGTAGCGATGGAGGGAGATATAGAGGACGCTGGGGTCACTGTAGAAGGCCTGCTGGGTGCCGTTGCCATGGTGAATGTCCTGCGGTGGCGTGAGAGAGACAGTCAGTCGGTCGTTGTGATACAGACACTCTGAGCACACTGCGTTTGGTTTATTGAATAAAAGCCCGCTCAGAAAACTATTAACGGTGTGAGTTTGGATTTGTGGGAGTGGACGGGGGGGGCAGCACCAACATGTATGTAAGCCAACGAAACAAGTCATTATCACTATCAGTTAAAGTGTTCGCTATAGTTAGATTAGTCATCTTGCCGGCAGACGGGGAACTGAAGCCGTTGTATCCATCTATGCTTCAAGACTCCATTGACAAGAAAAATGTTTACCTTGCAGAAAAACAAGAGTTGCTGGTCGACCGCTGCCTTGATCAGAACTAATCCCTACTAACCCTTTAAAACACCAAAGTCACACAATAACACAATAACACAAACTCACTCAACAGTTGTTGCCATGGTGGTCCAAAAAGGTCAAATGACTATTTTTGTCAAAGGAGTCGTGTGGCTTTGAAGACAGCACAGAAGCTTCAGCTCCCCATCGAGGAAATATTCTGAATATAGCGAACACTTAAACAGACTCTTGTAGGTGGTTTGCTCGTGGGCCCATCCAGCAGTGCATTGGTATCCGTCTGTTTCTCCAGGCTGGGGGCGTGCAGACCGCCTTCTACTGTAGAGTACCAGTGGGGTGCTTGGTAGATGTCGGGCTGTTATTTAGGTTTGATACATGAAACAGCACGGTCATCCACAGGTGTATTTCATTAAGCTGCAGGTGTTGAGGGGCGCTTTTAATGCATTGATGCATTAATGCATGATCATACATTTATACCATCACTCCATTCAACAATTTTGAAATAAAAATGGAATTTTCTATGAATAATAATCATTATTAATGAGTAATTCACGCTTTTATGCCGAAAGTAGTCAATAAAAAAGTGAAATTCTTTCCAGGTGCCGACAGATTGTGTGTCTGTGTGTGTGTGTGTGTGTCTGTGTGTGTGTCAATGCGACTGACCCAGTCCACAATGAGGATCTTGCCCACGCCCAGCTTCTGTTGCAGCAGCTTGGTAGTGATGGCTACTGAATTAAAGAAACAAAACCCCCTGTTCACACACAAACACACGCACGCACGCACGCACGCACGCACGCACGCACGCACGCACGCACACACACACACACACACACACACAAACGCAGGACACACATATACAAGCCGTTAGTCATCGCCGACATGTAATGAGGTATTCAGCTGTGTAGCGATGATACTGACATGGCAGTGGACTCCTCAGCGTGGTGACCTGGTGGACGCACCACTGCGAAGCCATTCTAGTGTGGAAACAGACACAGAGCGAAGGACGGGTCAGACGCTGTCTCACGTTTGTCCGGCAGAAGTGCACTTGTGAGTGTTTCCCTGCGCGTTACCTTCAGCTCCCCCGCCGCCACTCTGAAGGCCAGCTCGATGACGGAGCCGACCGCCATGCGGACCGCCGCCGACGAGTGCATCTCGTTCCACACAGTGTCACTGTCCACCTGCCAGGGACACGCAGAGATCAGACCGGAGCTAAGACACTGATACGCAGACACATGAGACAGAGGTGGGCCGAGAGAGGCGAGTACAGCGATAGCCTCACCCCAATTCCTCCACAGGGAAGAACAGCGTACATCTTCTGGCTGATTGGACCTGGAACAACCAGAGTACAGGTTACTTACAGGTCGTGTGGTGTGTATTGATGTGTTCGCACACAAGCGCGGCGCCGTTACATAAAAGTGGAAGACACGAGCAGATGCGACAATTGCCGCAGAAACGTGGAATTCAAATGGCGCGTGGAATTTGCATAATGCTGTGATACGGTGAATACAGCACCTCCGGATGATGTTATGAACCCAGAAACGACGGCGTTTGGTTTCCCAACGTATCTGGGACTTCCACTTGTTTGGGAAACGGTTTCCCGTCTCGTGGTCAAAGTAGCACGAGTAACAGAAGGCGAGAATTTGCTCGGTGTTTGGCGTGAACGCAGCATAAGGTGGGATGCATTACAGGGAAGCAGAATTACAGATTTATCCTCAAGCTAAACAGCCGGTCACATCAGGGGTTAAGTGCCTCTTTATGCTGGGGGGGGGCTAAACAATGTAGAAGGGTTTTATATCATAAATACAGTATACATGTGTCACAACTACATATAGGTCACTCAGACAGACAGACAGGTACCCAGCAGCTTCTTGTGGTCCAGTTTGTGTCGATTCAGCGGACTGGTTCCATACAGCAGAGTGTGGAACTCTGAATGGACGGACTGGATCTCATCCAGAGATGCTTTACGCCCCCGAATCCTCTGCTCACACACACACACAAACACACACACACACACACACACACACACACACACACACACACACACACACACACACACACACACACACACATAGAGAGTCTGAGTAAGGAGTCTGCATTTTTATTTCCCTATACGACAAAATAAATGGATATTTGGCAACTACTAGAATCAACTATTGTAAAGCACAATACAGAGTCCACGTGTTAAGTGTGATGGTGATGATGAGAAGATCAGCTGTGCTAACTGCCATGAAGGCTTTAAAGTCGACACCTGGGAGGCGAATGTTAGAAGCGTATTGTAAGCGTATTCTGAATTTTTATCGGAATTTTTTCAGTTTTTATCAAGTCTAGTCCTTAAAACAGATAAAGTAATTATTGTAGGTGACTTCAACATTCATGTGGATGTCGAGAACAATAGCCTCAGTACTGCATTCATCTCATTACTAGATTCGATTGGTTTCGGTCAGAATGTACAGAAACCCACTCACTGTTTTAACCACACTCTCGACCTGGTTCTGAAGATTTAATAGTCTATCCACAGAACCGTCTTCTATCGGACCATTATCTAGTAACCTTTGAATTCCTACTAACGGAGTGTACACCGTTAAGCAAGAGTTACTACACTAGATGTCTATCTGATGGTGCCGTAGCTCAATTTAAAGAAGCAATTCCGTCTGTATTTAACTCAATACCATGCTTCAATATAACAGAGGACTCCTGTGCTAACTTTAGTCCTACTCAGATTGATCATCTTGTCGACAGTGCTACAAGCTCACTGAGAAGGACACTAGATGCTATTGCTCCTTTAAAAAAGAAGTTGGTAAAACAAAGGAGGTTCGCTCCATGGTATAACCCTGAAACCCGCAAATTAAAGCAAACATCGCGAAAACTTGAAAGAACATGGCGTTCCACTAACTTGGAAGAATCTAGGTTACTCTGGCGAGACAGTCTTAAGACATATAAGAAGGCCCTCCGTAATGCCAGAGCAGCTTATTACTCATCGTTAATAGAGAAAAATAAGAACAACCCCAGGTTCCTCTTCAGCACTGTAGCCAGGCTGACAGAGAGTCACAGCTCTGTTGTGCCGAGTATCCCTATAGACCTCAGTAGCAATGACTTCATGAACTTCTTTAATGATAAGATTATAATTATTAGAGAGAACATTAATAATCTCCTGCCCTCGACCGATCTTTCCACAAATGGAGTGACCCTGGACACAGCTGTGAACCCTGATGTATGTTTAGATGGCTTTACTCCCATTGACCTTGACAAACTGACTTCAACAATTTTTACGTCTAAACCTTCCACCTGTCTCTTAGACCCTATACCGACTAGGCTGCTTAAAGAAGTGCTACCATTAATTAGCACAACTTTATTAGATATGATTAACCTGTCTTTACTAACAGGTTATGTACCACAGTCCTTTAAAGTAGCTGTGATTAAACCTCTTCTTAAGAAGCCCACTCTCGATCCAGAGGTGTTGGCCAACTATAGACCGATCTCTAACCTTCCCTTCCTCTCTAAGATCCTTGAGAAAGCAGTTGCAAATCAATTGTGTGACTTTTTGTGTAACAATAGTTTATTTGAGGATTTTCAGTCAGGATTTAGAAAGCATCATAGCACAGAAACAGCTCTGGTAAAAATAACTAATGACCTTCTAATCGCATCAGACAAAGGACTCGTCTCTGTTCTTGTCCTGTTAGACCTTAGTGCTGCGTTTGACACTATAGACCACTACATCCTGTTGCAGAGACTGGAACATTATATTGGCATCAAAGGAACCGCACTGAACTGGTTTGGATCCTATTTATCGGATCGATCTCAGTTTGTTTATGTAAACGATGAAGCCTCGATGAAGACCAACGTCAGTTATGGAGTTCCACAAGGTTCTGTGCTTGGACCAATCTTGTTCACCTTATATATGCTTCCTTTAGGCAATATTATCAGAAAACACTCAATAAACTTTCATTGTTATGCAGATGATACTCAATTATATATATCGATCAAACCTGACGAAACCAACCAGCTCGCTAAACTGCAAGTGTGTCTTAAGGACATAAAAACCTGGATGACCTGCAACTTCCTGATGTTAAACTCAGACAAAACTGAAGTTATTCTACTTGGCCCAGAACACCTCCGAAATCAGTTATCTAATGATATAGTTTCTCTAGATGGCATTGCGCTGGCATCCAGCAGCACCGTCAAGAATCTTGGAGTCACCTATGATCAGGATTTGTCTTTCAACTCTCAGATAAAACTTATTTCTAGGACTGCCTTTTTTCACCTACGTAATATTTCAAAAATCAGGCACATCAAAGCAATGCAGAGAAATTAGTTCATGCATTTGTTACCTCTAGACTAGATTACTGCAATTCCTTATTTTCAGGCTGCTCGAATAAGTCTCTTAAATCTCTCCAGTTGATCCAGAATGCTGCAGCTCGTGTACTAACAAGAACTAAGAGGAGAGATCATATTACTCCTGTATTAGCTTCTCTGCACTGGCTCCCTGTAAAATCTAGAATAGAATTTAAAATCATTTTACTTACCTACAAAGCCCGAATTGGTCAGGCTCCATCATATCTTAAAGAGCTTATAGTACCATACTGCCCTACTAGAGAGCTGCGCTCCATTAATTCAGGGTTACTTGTGGTTCCTAGAGTCTTAAGAAGTAGGATGGGAGCCAGAGCCTTCTGTTATCAAGCACCTCTTTTGTGGAACCAGCTTCCCGTTTCAGTCCGGGGGGCAGACACACTCGCCACATTTAAGACTAGGCTTCAGACTTTCCTCTTTGATAGTGCTTATAGTTAGGGCTGGCTCTGGCTTGCCTTGGACCGGCCCTTAGACGAACTGGTATCGGCAAAAACTACAGGGGGACTTCCTTAGGATAGACTGAGCACCTCTCTCCTCCTCTTCTTCACCTCTGTCTGCAAGCATTGATGTCCCATTAATGCTCATTACTAACTTTACTTCTTCCCCGGAGTATTTGTGCTTTCTCGCCTCACAGGTTCCCATGACCGCAGTTTTATCTGGACACTGGTTCTTCAACCAGCCATGGCCCTGCTGACACCTACTACGATCTTCATTATTAATATTATTAATCCTATTACCGATACCATTTATGCACAGTACTGATTTTGTCTCTTCCCCGGAGTCCTTGTGCTTTCTCTCCTCACAGGTTTCCATGGAGCATGGTTTCATCTGGACCCTGGTCCTTCCTCCTACCATGGCCCTGCTGACTCCAACTGCTAATATCACTTTTATTATTACTCACATTACTATTTCATATTAGCGATACCATTAATGCACATTATTGACCTGCTTCTTCACCAGAGTCTCTGTGCTTTCTCGCCTCACAGGTTCCTGTGTATCCGGGTTATACCTGGACCAGGTCTTGCCTCCTGCCGTGGTTCTGTCATACATTGAATGTGCTGTAATTACATTGAATGTGTTGTAATTCACTATCCTGTTCTACACATGACATCATTGCACTTCTGTCCATCCTGGGAGAGGGATCCCTCCTCTATTGCTCTCCCACAGGTTTCTTCCTCTTTCCTCCCCGTTAAAGGGGTTTTTTGGGGAGTTTTTCCTGTTCCGATGTGAGGGTCCCGGGACAAGAGGATGTCAAATGTGTACATATTGTAAAGCCCTCTGAGGCAAATTTGTAATTTGTGATTTTGGGCTATACAAAAATAAATTGAATTGAATTGAATTGAATAGTGCATGCTGGGATAGTCTGCACCAAAACCATGACCTCTCAGCATTGTGGGCGTAGCTCTGCTGTGTGTACAAAGGTCCTGATTGTGTGCGTGTGTGTGTGTGCGCGTACCTCACAGCGGCCCAGCAGGCCCGTCTCCTGCAGTCGGGACCAGATGCTTTGCACTCTCCCAGCATGCTCTGGGTGGATGTGAGCGTTGCCACACACACACTGATGCTTCAACATCAGACTGTCATACACAAGCCCTGGAGAAGGAGAGAGTATTCTCAAATAAAAGATACAGAACAATACTCCAATAATCCACAAATGACAGCTGGGACCAATTGAATACTGGGTAAAAATAAGAAAAAGAAGAGGAATAAAGAAATAAACAGCAAAGACATATAACAACATACAGCATTTTTATTTGCTTTGTGTGCGTTGACTTTGAGAGCCTGTGTGTTGCATGTCTTGTTAGTACTTGACAATGTGCTGTATATGAGTCTCCTGAGAGATGATACTACATATATTAATATTCTGACCTTTTTTCATTGTTTGTGCACGCATTGTAAAGCGTCAATATTGTATAACCTTTTCAATTTAATCTTATATTCTGTTTTTAGGTTTATTTCGTAACATCTTCCTCTTGGGACTACAGATGAAAAATAGCCTTTTGGCTAGCTCTGGCGCATTTACAGCAATGTTTTTACTAATGTGCACTGCCCCTTATCAAATAAACCAATCAATAAAACAACCTACAGATAATGGTTGGCATCGTAAATTCACCAGTACAAAAACAAATGTGTTAACGGTCCTTCTCCGTGTATTTTGTAGTGACAAATAAGCGCCACAAGATGTCAGCAGCTACAAGTGTAACATGTGTGAGACACGCGGGACACATTTACCACAATGCTAATATAAAAGGCCTCATCTGAATCCACTATTGACATGAAGAGCACACAGGGCTCATAATTCACAGAGGGGTTAGTATGTTCGGTGAGAGACAGCCAGGCCACCTCCTCCAGAGAAAACACAAACATGTCGTTTTGATTTGACTGCACACGCCCTGGATGACGACGAAGCTTTTTAAATCTTCACTTTTAGGCCGACGTAGGCAGCAAACACAGAGTTGTTTTGGGGGGGGGGGGGGGGGGGGCTGAATAGTGTGTTACAACTACGCAGTTATACGTCGACACCAGAATTTAAACATTCCAGAGCTCAAACAGAGGCACTTAAAGGCAAGGCAAGGCAAGTTTATTTGTATAGCACATTTCAACAAGGTAATTCAAAGTGTGTCACATAAAACCATTAAAAGCATCAAAACATAAGGCAAAAGAAAAGGAGATTTAAAAACAATTAAGAACATTCATTGAAACAATAAAAAACAGTGTAAGAAATAAAATACAGTAGTAAAATGCAGAAATGCAGGAAATTGATTAATATATTAATTGAATGTGTTTCAATTAAAGGCAGCAGCAAACAGAAAAGTCTTCAATCTTGATTTAAAGGAGCTGAGGGTCTCAGCTGACCTGCAGCTTTGTTCCAGATATGTGGAGCAGAAAAACTGAACGCTGCTTCTCCATGTTTAGTTCTGACTCTGGGAACAGAAAGTAGACCGGTCCCAGACGACCTGAGGGGTCGGGACGGTTCATAAGGTAGCAGCAGATCAGAGATGTATTTTGGCCCTAAACCATTCAGTGCTTTGTAAACCAACAGCAGGATTTTAAAGTCAATTCTTTGTTGGACAGGAAGCCAGTGCAAAGACATCAGAACTGGGGTGATGTGATCCACCCTCCTGGTCTTAGTGAGGACTCGAGCTGCAGCGTTCTGAATCAGCTGCAGCTTTCTGACGGACTTTTTACAGAGACCTGTAAACACACCGTTACAGTAGTCCAGTCTGCTGAAGATAAATGCGTGGACAAGTTTTTCCAAATCCTGTTGAGACATAAGTCCTCTAATCCTTGATATGTTCTTCAGGTGATAGTAGGCTGATTTTGTAATTGTCTTGATATGGCTGTTCAGGTTGAGGTCTGAATCCATAACTACACCTAGATTTCTGGCTTGGTTTGTGGGTTTTAACATCAGTGATTGAAGCTGAGCGGTGACTTTCAATCGTTCGTCCTTGGTACCAAAAACAATTACTTCTGTTTTATCTTTGTTTAATTGAAGACAATTCTGGCACATCCAGTTGTTGATATGTTCAATGCAGTTACCCAGCCCTTGTATGGGATTATAGTCCCCTGGTGACATAGTTATGTAGATTTGTGTGTCGTCTGCATAATTATGACAACGCACTTTGTTGTTTTCCATAATCTGAGCTGGTGGAAGCATGTAGATGTTGAACAGAAGAGGCCCCAGTATTGAACCTTGGGGAACACCACATGTCATTTTAGTCAGCTCTGATGTGTAATTAGCTACAGACACAAAGTATTCTCGGTCCTTTGTAGCCAAGTGGAACGGACGGGGTGTAACTATTGGGTCCGCCGGACCGGTAATGAGGTGAAAATTAGGTGAAAAGAGGCACCTGCTGGCAACTCGCGTGCTCTGTCTTTCTCTCCGCCGTCACGAGCGGCTGTGCTGAATCTGCTCTCTGTCTCTGTCCACCTGCTTTCTCTCCCACAACAAGCGGAGACGTATCGCGAGGCCGCATACGTTGCGTCAGTAGCGCAGGGTCTGAGAGGCGTCAGTTACGGAGGGGACAGCGTGTGTTTGGGGGATGGCTGTTGCAGAGCTTCCTGAGCAGTGCACCCAATGGTAGCTGGGGGGGAATCCAAGTGGGGGTGGCTGGGTTGCTGAACAGTTAGGGGGACGCTGTCTTGGTCTTTTGTTTTGTTTATTTGGCTTTAAATTGTTTGTGATGCCCATCTTATCGCATGGTCTGTGAACTCCTCCTGCCTGCTAAACCAGCTGTCACTGGTTACTCCACATCGGGTTGTACCAATAAAGCATTTATATTTTTATAACACTGCTTCCTGGGTGTATGTGCCTTTACGGTGTTGTGAACCGGGTCTCTGTGGTAACTGGGTGCTACACTTTCAAGTAGGATTCAAACCAGTTAAGTGCTGTGCCAGAGAGTCCCACCCAGATTTTTAGTCTTTCTAGGAGTATGGCATGGTCGACCGTGTCGAATGCAGCACTGAGATCCAGTAACACTAATACTGAACTTCTGCCATTGTCTGTGTTTGCGTGGATGTCGCTGAAAACCTTAACAAGAGCAGTTTCAGTACTGTGGTGTTGTCGAAAGCCTGACTGGAAGACATCAAAGCAGTTATTTACGGCCAAAAAGAATGTTGAGGTAATGTTGGGAGCGTTCTGAGGGTGTAGTCATTCAAAAGGATCTCATCACTAGGAGCTTTCCTAAATTACACTAAACGTTTCTCACTTAGAGTTTCCTCTTAAGACCTTTTATAAAAGCTAAGGAACTGAGTGAACTCCTCAGCTAAGAGAACGGCTCTATTGCTATCGACGGCGTCATGTTTATTCAATCATCATCTCTCTGGCGTTATTGGATTGTTTCGACTGGTTTAGTGGAGCCGATTGGATCTTCGTTAACTCGTCTACTGTTAGCGATAAGAGGCTTTAAGAATTACTCAAAAGAACAAACACGTATTCTAAGGAGCTTCTCCAAACTCGGCAGGTTAGAGGCTGCTTTTAACCTGCGATGTTTGCTTGATAAAATGCCTCCCAAATACACAGAACCAACGAAGATGAATAGTCATAGATGATGGGGCTTGTGTTCCCTGAACTCTTGGAGGTCTTTTAATGTTAAACTGATAAAAGGGAAACACTGGCTTTGTACTGACAGCAAACAGCAGCAGCATTCATGCAGCAGATCGGGGATTTCACGATACTCATAAACCAGGAAATTAGCTACAATAGACAAAACAGATACTTAAGAACTGATGCCATTTCAATCAGTTCACTTCATTTGACTTTTCAATGTCAATTTTGTCATCGGATGCACCAGTTTAAAGCTCATACTTCAAAGCGACCCGCCGGATCGGAGAGTAGTAGATAAACACATTCCATTCCCTTTAACGTTTTCACAATAAAAGTCCAATGTTATTGTTGCCGCTGCTCCCTGCAGTATAAGTAGACTTGTTCCATTGAAGAATAGCCGCTTCCTAAGAATTCTTCAAAATAAAAGTCCCCCCTGGATTTTGGTACTTAAAAGATGTCAGGCTTTTATGCTAAAATGCTGATTGCTCTTCTCAGAGTTAGTCATTAGAGTTAATGCGTCCCGACATGATCGGATGGGAGAAGTCGCATTGAAAAGTCAAGTGTGTAACATGACAGAGAGCCGGCCGGCAGGCCCCCCCCCCCCACGTTGCTAGGCAACAGCCACGGTGTCTTCCAGTGGGCGGACTGACACGGCTGATGCTACAAAAACTCTCCGTCTGGTGACGACAACCAGACGTGCACACAAAAAGAAACTGACCGGTGGTGAAGAGGTGTTTGATGGGATTGACGGTGGCCGCAGGGGAGGACTGCGCTCTTCCCAGAGGTCTGTGGGGCAACAGGGACTGGAACACGCCCAGGTGCTGCAAGGCCTGATGGGAAGGAGAGTGGAGAGAAAGTTGTGATTCATAGAGATCGGCCTGTGTGTGTGTGTGTTTGTGTGTCATGCTTAACACCAAAATCCCCCCCCCCCCCCGTCATCACACACACACACACACACACACACACACACTGAAATTACTATAGTTCTATACAAGTGCATCAGTGCACGAATACAGGCTAAAACTCAGGATTGACGTATTGACGTATTGACTGATTTAATAGAAACACTTTTCACTATTACATTCGTGTTCAGCTTTTCCTGAAACTCGGACCGACCGTCTGTGAAACTTCACGATGATCGACAACCACCATGGAGTGATTCTGAGGTCGGTCCAAGCACTGCAGACGCACACACACACACACACACGCATCTTCTGTAGCGTCTATATATAGGGAGTGTTGCTGTGCTCCCTGCTGCGAACTGGGTGACTCATCATGTGTGGGTGGACACTAAAAAACACACACACACACACACACACACACACACACACACACACACACACACACACACACACAGACAGACAGACAGACAGACATTCAGACGTACAGAAAGACACACAGCAACGAGTCCAGTGGTTGAGTCACCAGGCTGGTGATGTCACTGCAGCGTCAGCAATCGTGTGTGTGTGTGTCAGTGTGTGTGTGTGTCTCTGCTCGAGCTTGACTGACCGTATGTACATGTCACAAAATCCCACCCTTTTCTCTGTTTCTGTAAAATGTCAACGTTTTCTGTGGATGACTCATCCTGTACTTGTGTGCTGATAGAGACAGGACATTTTTTTAAATTGAATTTAAGACCTTGGACTGATCCATTCATCAGTGGTCCAAACTTGTCTTAGGAGTCAGTCTGTTAACGGATTGTATATATAATTACTTTGAAGCAATTTTGAGTTTGAACACCTCCCAATTATGTTGCCAACATCCTGTTTGACTTGAATTATAGGCTAATATAACTCTTTATATTTATATGGTATTGTATGTATAATGGTACAATATCAACATGAAGGTCTAAAATGATTTGACCCCCTCCCGTTGCAGTCATCAGTCACCTTGCTGTGGCCGTGCGCACATATCTTTTTTTCCCACCTAATTGCGAGAGAGAACATTCAGTTCCTTCCGGGGTGGAATTATATATTATTATGCCTTCTGTTTGTCGTAATGACTCACTTGGGGCAGATGCAGACGTGAAATATAATGCTTTACAAAACGTACACATTCACTGGGCAAAATAAGAACAGTGCTTCAACTTGGGTTACACAATGTTTCCACTATTTTTCATATTTTATTTCCCTAATTTATGTGCACTTTCAGCTCAGTGCGAGAGTCTTGACCGCGTTTCGGTGTCCTTAACTGCCACGTTTATTTTTCTCTCCTCTCCTCTGCTCTCTGTGTTTCCTCGTGGGCGGGGCTTTTTGCGGAGCGGGGACGGAACACTCAAATAAAAACGTGCATGCAGGCCGAAATTAAATTTGTTCAGGTGCTCTGTCGGGGAGATGCAGTACCTTAAACCAGGTAAGAGAAGAAGTGCTATGAGTAAGGAAAAAGTCTGCTAGCCGTTAGGCTAATTTATGCAGTGTTAAATGAAAGAGGCTTAAGATAATACTGAACCCAGAATATACAGGATATGTTCTCCTATTCTGGTGTTTCGGGGAGACATGGTCTGGGTAGCAGGAGTCAGAACAGTGGAAATGTGGAATGATCACCTAATTTAAATGGCTGAAGAGGACGGAACAAATAGGAGGAGTAGATCATAAATTCGATATGGTCGATATGCTGTATAGTTACAGTAATAACTTGTGTTGTTCATTATTTTGGCTAGATCAAAAGGGCCTCAGCAGTCCACACTCTACCTGCACACAATGTGTTGTTTCTCTGAAGAAGGAGCACCACAAGAGAAAAAAAATACAAAAGGAGAGTGACACGCAAACGCACTCAGGACTTCAGTGTGTGAAAAAAATCGTGCGAGGGTGAAAACACACCTCGGGTTTGGACTGAGGTACTGTAACAAGGCCGGCCGTCAGCTGCGATGAGTAAGATATCTAAAACACGGCAACATCTGCAGCGGAGCAAACAGTGAGGCTGAAAACAGCAGGAGGTCGGGCCGATGATGCGTTTGTGTGACTCATCCCTCTGTGGGATGAAGATTCTGCGCAACCAAAAGGCCTGGAGTGTAAGACTGACCCGAGAACCTGACGATACCCCCGCATTGCTATCAGAGGAGCTCAAGTAACCCTTTGTCGATCCGTCCCATCATGTTCTAAACGTGTTCGTTTCAACCGATGTCAAAGTGGCCGTTGAGGGATGCAATAAGAAAAAGTGGATATTGTTATAAACAAACAATGCTTCGGTTGGTATTGTTTTGCAGTCGAACTACTAAGACTCGGAGAGCCAGATCCTGGACTTATCAACCATTTACCCACTACTTCTAGCCAGCTAGGCAAAAAAATATTCACTACAAGTGTTTCAATTATTCATCCATTACTTTAGCTAACTATTTAAAGTATTCATCCATTACTTTAGCTAACTATTTCAACCATTTATTACTATATTATTATTATATTATCCTCGCCTCACTAGCATCACACCAGCCTCTACAGAGCAAAGCATTGCAAGCACACAAACCTGCGTGTAGCTCCCCCTCTCCTCTTCGTCGCCCTCCCTCAGCTGGATGATGTCGTCGTCTTCCTCCTCTTCATCCAGCTCGCTCTCTGTGCTCTCCCCTTTCACGTGCACGCTCCCATGCTCTTCCTCACTCTTCACGTGCACACCGAGCTGCTCGGAGGAGAGTGTGCTGTCGTCTGACCCCTCCTTCTGAAGCCTGATTGTCAGCGTGACAGGTACGGTAACATACAGTACATAGATATAAAGACACTTGCTCAGTCATTGATGCTGACTGCTGTCAAAAATGCCACACCTGTGTAGGCTCGCCCCTTCGTCGTCCTCCTGCATGTCATTAGTCTCTGTTAGTTCCTCCTCAGTCTCCTCTGGGTGAGTGGGCGGAGGCCTAGGAAGCTCCGCCACTTTCGACAGAATCTACATACACACACACAAGGTGATGTTAGTGAGGGAGCGTGCTCGTGTGTGAAAGTCTTTTTTGTTAGTCGTTTAACCTTGTAGTGTTTCTCCAGGAAGTGCTGGTGTTGCTGCTGGACCACCAGCTGCTGCAGGGCCTGGGGGGACTGGGGCAGAGGTGCACTCTGGGTCCGAGCCAACGGCCGGTGGCGAGGCAACTTGTTGACCGCCCGCATGCTGCTGGACACGCCTCTCTCTGCCGTAACCAGCGGCGACTGGCTGTACATGGGGACTAAGTAGGCGGAAGGGTCATAGCAGACAGACAATGAGTTAAGGGTGGACACTAACCTGGATGTTAGCATGCACGTAAGTGTACTTGTGTGAGTGTGTGTGTAGGTACCAGCTAGCATAGCAGTCTGTTGTCTGGCCTGCTCCAGCAGCAGTACATGCTGCAATAAGGAGGAATGAGCGGAATGAGAGCTGGGGGGCGCTGTCTCTATCTCATGCCCCACCCCTGCAAAGAAACATTAAGAAGTCAAGAATCAACTTTGAAAACTAAATGTTTCTCCATGTGGATAAATCTTATTGAACGACACTGTTACTTGCATACATATTTATATAAAGTAGATACAATGTATAATACTGAAACGAAATAATTAAAGTGTAATAACTTATAATTATGAGCTATGGTAAAGCTTACCTGCGGGTAGGGAGGATGTGGAGAGAAACTTCCCTGTTAGAGCTCCGCCCCCTCGCAGCGATAGGATGGCTTGACGCTCAGCCTCTTGCTGGTTGGACAGTGCCTGGGAGGTCTGGGGGGGGGGGGGGGGGGGGGGGGCATTACATTGGTTACCACACAGACAAGTCAAAGCAGCCACTCAACCACGAGAGTTGATCAAAATGAACAGCCATCATTTCAGCCAGTTTTTCTTTTTTTACTTCTGGGTGAAATACTATAACTATTTAAGGCAGTGTTATAAATCTGTATTGAAAACTGCATCTGCAACGGTGACTAACTAGTGAACGATCAATTGTGCAGTATTTCTGTCTTGTCCAGCACACTGAGCCCCAGAGAGAACAGAAGCAGCTGCCCTACATTTAGTCGACTGTGAAGATAGCATTACTAATCGTCTCATTCTCTACAGGATGCTGGTGTTACATATATTCAGTAAGTGTTTTTGTGCGTATGTGCCGCGTTGACCCACCGTGATGTGTGAGTTGGCAGGGAGGCCCAGGGAAATGTTCGGCAAGGAGGGCGAGGTGTAAAGATTCAGAGGACTCAATGTCCCATCAGCCCCCAGCGTCTGATGGAGAGATCTCAGCTGCAGACAGACAGACAGACAGACAGACACGTAGGCAGACTGGTTAGTTGAAGAGTCTCCGTGGAGTCTCAGCGGAAGTTGAGCGGTTGGTCTGACGGTTATTCGCTGTAGATTCTTCCAAGTTGCTATGGTAACCATTGTTTTTAACATCTACCGTAAGCACCGACGAACAGAATCTCTCTCAAACCAAGTCTGTTCACTCTCTGGATCCTCTTTCTAGTGCTTCTTTCCTGGGCGTGGCTGTTTCAATGCATATTTAATAACGAAATAATATTGACAGGGCTCGAAAGCAACAGTTGCCAGGCCGCCATTTTGAGAAATTGGAAAACCTTTTTAACTGTATAAAAAAAAAATAGGGACGGCAAACAGCAAAAATAAATAGATATTTAGTATTTGTTACATTAGTGATATTTAAATATCGCTGTCACAGAACCGGAACCAAACAACGCTGACATTGCGCTGGTGCCTTTACTTACGTGCACACAGCAGTGTTTTAAGCAAATAGAAAAATAGAAGCAACCGAGAGCTGATGCCCGGTTGCCAGGCCGGCAGCCCGCTTTTAAAAGTTCCTGCTGAGCCCTGATCCCGATCAAACACATCTGCCAATGATCTCAACTGTCTCCAGGCTTCAATCCTCATATAAAAGCCAACCTGCACATACTGGGATAAACGATGATGATGCTTGTGAGCCGGTATTTACAAGCCTCATTATCCCCGTTTATAAAAGGAGGACCATGCTCTCCAACAAGGAAACACCCACAACCTGTTCACATCTGTTCAGTGCCCTCTTAAGGAAGTAGTTGATACAGTACAGCCCATAATAAACTCCTCCCTAGTGGCTATGTCTGAGTATTCTGTGATTCAACCTTTCGTGAAATAACCTGGAGAGATAATCTAAAACGTTTCAGGCTGTTTCTTATCTACAACATAGACTTTTGTGCTGCCGTCTCTTGTGTTATATTTTACAGTCTATTTACTTTGCATTAAACATGCCTCTGCTGGGATCAGTTTATAAAACATTCCTTATCAATGCTACGCTGACGACGTGCTGCTATATTTCCCATAAAAAACAAACCAAACACATAATATTGAGTCTTTTCTAAGTTGACTCGAGGATGGCCAAGATATTCTCCAGCTTAATAAAAGTGTCCACCGGTGGTTGAGACATTTTTCGTGGACCTGTGTTTTTAAATGTCCACACAGCTGCAAGACATCTGGACGTTGTTTTTTCATTCTGCCTTCACCCTCGGAGCTGTAACTGAAATGGTGCCTCCATTATGTGATTGTCACATGTTCGGTTTTCTTATAATAATGTTGGAAGTAAATCTATCTAATCTAATTTCTTGGGATTATCTTCAAATGCTTTCACATCCCTAAAATCTGTACAACCTAAGCTAAAAGGTTATGGAATTCAACAAACCATAATAATTGTTTTAAGTAATGAATTATTAAATAGTAAAATATATCCGACTTTTAAATCTGTCATCAAATTTGAATAGATACACAATATACATATTCTTTCTTGAATAATTCAAACTTTAGAAACATGAACAGAATATTTTTCAACAGAACGAACATCATTTAAGTCATTTTTTAAATATTTGACAATGTAAAGGCGTTGATAGTTTCCTTATGTTCTGCACGTAACGTGAGGTAATGATAGAAGCCTTCTGCTGCGAAAAGAATGAACGCTTGAGCTGTTATTTCAGAGCCATTTAAACTATTTCAATAATGCAAAGAACAATATCCCGCGAGAGCTTCTTAAAGGGTCAGACTGGAACATTTTACTCCTCACTGTCAGTTCCATCCCATCTGTCACATATTTAAAATGCCATATTAAGACACACCCTTTTGGAATTCCCCTTCGTAACTATCAAATCGCTTTAGTTTAAACTGTTACAGCTCGTTACCTTTTCATTTCTGCAAAGGTTTTGATGTATTTTACATCCTTCCAGTAAAGGCCAACACTTATTTTGTAAATGTACAAACCACAGTGAACTGTAGGGGGCAGGCTGGGGCTGTGTATGAAGACATGACTGGTGTAAATGTAACCAGCATGAGTCGGTGAGTGTAAAGGAACCATAAAAATAAAGTGTTGATGTACCTCAGTCTGTATGTTGGGGACCGACCCCGTGTTGCCATTGGCGATAGCCGAGTAGGAACTGTTGGGACTGCTGGGACCAGAACCTGGAGCGCTGTTACAGAGAGAGGAGACTGGTCGAGAGACAGAGACACAGGGAGAGAGAGCGAGAGAGAGAGAGAGAGAGAGAGAGAGAGAGAGAGAGCGAGAGAGCGAGAGAGAGAGCGAGAGAGAGAGAGTTAACTCATAAAATGCAAATGCGCTTCTTTCACAATGCAGAACACTGTCATGTGCAGCATTGTGTGTGTTCACCTGATATCTCTATGGCTCTCTTCTTAAAGGTGCTGATAACGGTTCCGTCCTTCCTGCGGAGGAGCGGAGAGCTCCGCCTCTCTGCCACCTTCTGCTTCAACCGTGAACGCACCTTCAGGTTGGGCTCCGAGACTGGAGGCAGGGGGAGAGAGGGGGGGGGGGGGGGGTGAAAACGGCTCAGCTCGGTGCCAAAAAATGTGTTTCCGTGCAATTAATTGGCACTCGGGCTGGGCTATATATACTGATATTCTCTTGGATTTTGGATAACCCATTATTGTTATATAAGTGTTCTCTGTTCCTGGTTTTTCTAGGCTGCATTACAGTAGAACGATGTCGTTTTCTGAACTTACCAGTTCTATTATTTGCCTTTACGCACTCAGTCATCATATCCATATTGTTGCTGATTATTTATCAGAAATCTCATCTAAAATGTAGATATTTTGTAAAAGCACCAATGGTCAACCCTACAATATCGTCCTAATACCGATAGCGAGGTATTTATTTTTCTCCACATCGCCCAGACCTAATTTACACGACAATATATTTATTCAAACCTCCGTTTTTGTCATTTCACACAGAACGTAAATATTAAGGTGCAGGAAAAAAGCGACGTCAGTGTTTTTTCCGGAGCCAAGTACATTTTCCGTAGCTTTAACATCGCGAATAAAGGCATCAACCAATCACGATGTTCGGAACGTATATATTTTCAATAGGTAATCTTATGTAGACCAAGCCAAGAAGGCAAACTTTACTCCTCCTTTCAACCTCGACAAAGGCGGCGCAGACCAGATCCCCTTCTTCCGTTCTTACCTTTCACAATAAAAGCCCTAAACATATACACTGTGTGACTGTAGCTTTTAATCTTGTGTTATTTGTTTCATTCCCTTTTCAAGGGCAGGGTTTTGCTCAACAGAGTATTTGGAGGGGTATTTTAAGGCGCCTGGTGATCGGAGAGCAGGCTGTCTTGGTAAATTACATTTTGGCCAGCTGGCTGGTTTGCTGGATGAGCAGCTACAGCAGGTGTATTTTAAGGTGGCTTTGGTCTAAAAGTCAGGGTTGAGGGCAAAGAGCAGGAAGAGGGGTAAAAAAAGCATCTAGGTTTTATTGGTTCGAGCCGCCTGGAAAAGCTGGATGTGTTATCACTGCTTACCTATGGACTATGTGGGATCAGGGCGGCCAATGATTGATCTGACTAACTTGAACTTGTCTATCAGTTAGAACCATTGACTTCATATAAGGAGTGGACGTAGTCGTCGTGACGTCACCCATTGCTTTGTGGACTGCCGTTTTGAAGCATCGAGTTTGTTCTTGGATTTTTGCAACCAACGAATGGAAGTGACCATATTTGTATTGAAGAGGACTTTTGAGACCATAAACTCATGTTTACAATGTTTACTGAGGTAATAAATCAAGTGAGAAGTAGAGTCATTTTCTCATACACTTCTTACAATCAGACTTATTTTTGCAATCAGAGGAGTCGCCCCCTGATGGCCATTAGAGAGAATGCAAGTTTAAGGCACTTCTGCATTAGCTTTACTTTTCAGAAGCGAAGGTTGCCGCCTGGTTAGAACTGAAACAGTGTGTGTGTGTGTGTGTGTGTCTGTGTGTCCCCTTTAGGTTTGGGCTACCTCTTCCCTGGTGAGTCAGACTCACACTGACTCACACATACACACACACACATATATATAACATAAACACGCCACACTCCACCTCCGCAAAATCCTTCGTCAGATAACTTTTAAATGGCAAAGTGACAAATCACATACACACACACACACACACACACACAAAAACACATATCCTCCCACTGTCTGCATCCGTCTCCTACCTGTCTTGCGGAGCGGGAAGTCGTCTTTGCCCTCGTAGTTCCCCAGCAGCGGGGGCAGTCTGTAGGAGGGAGGAGTTCCTGGGGTGTTGCTCTGCGGAGGAGAGCCCTGATCCAGGGAGATGTGCTGGGCTCCCCTGCACACACAGACACACACACACACACACACACACACACACACACATACAGAAACAGGAGGAGAAAGCAAATTAGGCGGCCGCTAAGTGTCATTTTCTCCACTTCACTTAGTCGTTTCCTACATTTCCTAGAATGCCTCTCCTGTTATTTCCTGTTGCTGTGGAAACATTTTCGTATTGATATTTTATTTCTGAACGTTGGTTCAAAATGGATTTGGGGAAAAAGCTTTGCGAGGACCGACACAAAACCTGACATTTTCTTCCTGTAGGGACAGTTGAAATGAACTGGACGTGACATCGTGTCTTTTCTGGCCCTTCTGACATGGAATACATTACTGTTAATGTATTTTTTTGTCATTCAAACATAAGGAAAAAAGTGATAATTTTGTATTCATTATTTATTATGTATTTATCAAGCCACTATGAGTATGAAATTGCTCTTACGTGGCAAAAACAATGATCTTTCAAGGCCAAAAGTAAAAAGTACGATGGTGCAAAATATTAAAAATAATTACGGTGCTAGGGGAGGTGAGTAATATTTAGAGAAAAAAACATTCCTGAGATTAAAGTCACAAATCTAGGACAAAAAACGTAAAATATTCTAAATATAGCGTACAAACCTTAACTGATTTTGATATTTTTAGGAATACATTTTTCTGCTGCAGTACCTCGCTTTGCTCCTGTGCTGGTCCTCCCATCTATGTATAAGTACCTCATACAACCCCACTTCAAAAACATCTGAACTGTCCCTTTAAGCCTGGGGTCAGACTACACAACCGTGCTGAGGGGACACTGTTCACCCCAGGCGATGAGGAGGGATCACACACTCTGATCCGGGACTGGATCCGGGTTTTCACTTTTGTAACTGGAATCGCTAAATAACTGCTAGTACAGAAGACGCAGCTTAAGAAAACATATACATTATATTTAGTTATATATATATATATATAATTTTGTTATTTACAAAAACAAAATCCTCACCAGCACTTTGGGGAGAAGGAATGGTTCAGTCCGCCGATGCCGGGCTCTTTCTTATTGAGAAGGAACTCCTGCAGCTTCAGCTTCACCTCTGTACTGGCGATGGCACCTTCAGGGGAAAAAAAGCACATCACAAGAGAGTGAGGGGCCGTGGGGGGGGCGACGTCTCGTGGGTGGACAGCGGTGGCGGCGTCACCTACTCTCTTTGCCCTTCTCCTTGTTCCTCAGCAGCAGCAGCTGCTGCTCCAGCCGGTGCTTCTCCTGCTCGTCGTGCCTCTGCTGCTCCAGCTTCCTCTTCTGCTCCAGCTCCTGCTGCCGCTTCGCCGCCAACAGCTCCTGTTGTTGCTTGCACACACACACATGCACACGCACACACACACATTCACATTTTACTGAAGTGACGAGGAGAGAGGGTTTTTTCGACTAGCAAGGGGGGCCGGGGCCGGGGAGCGACCGAAACGCGCGGATGCCTACCTTCAGGTGCTCCTGCAGCTGGACCTCGTGTTGCCTCGTGAGCACTTCGTGTTTCTTCTGGAACTCCGCGAACAGCAGCTGCTTCTGGAGCTCCTGCTGCTGCTTGAGGAGCACCAGTTCCTGCTGGAGCTGCTGCTCCCTCATGGCCGTGTCCACCGCCGCCGCTGCGCCCCCAGACAGAGACCCCACCCTGGGCTCGGTCCGCAGATCCACTGGGCCTCCTCCTCCTCCTCCTCCTGGGCCTTCTCCTGGACCCCCACCTGGAAAAAAAAAGACGAGAGGTCGTCTTTATTTATCCTGATCACGTTGTTCTGTTTGCTTACTTCACTTTGTGTTCTTATATTGGTGGAGTTCCCCTTTAAGTAACTCTTGACTCCCTACTCACCTCCTTCTCCGCCTCCTCCTCTCTGCTCGCCTGCTGTTCCGACTGGGCTCTGCATGCCCGATGGGAGGCTGCTCTTCACCTCCACCTCTGTGGGACGGACAAACAGAGAGAGAGACAGACCGATTGATTAGTCCGAGACAATGTTGTCAGACTATTACATCACTCGATCCACACGCACACACACACACAGAGGCAGTTCCCGTTTCATTCAGATGAGATGTGATAGCGTTGTAAGAGAAGAAGAACCCAACATGCTGCCACCCTAAAAATAGCCACAAGACATTAGCCTCGCATCGATTTAGATTCACCCAAGTGATTTAGCCTAATCTAATATTCAGCGTGGCTAGGCTAAACCAGGCGGGAACCTCCGCTTCTAAAAAAAGTGACACCAATGCAGAAGTGCCTTAAACCTGCATTCTCTCTACTGACCAGCAGGGGGCGACTCCACTGGTTGCAAAAAGAAGTCCGATTATATATAAGTCTATGACAGAATGACTCTATTTCTCTCTTGATTTATTCCCTCAGTAAAAATTGTAAACATGAGTTTATGTCTCAATCTCTAGTTTCAAGTCTTCTTCAATACAGCATGATGTTCATTTAGTAAATGATGGTCCATTTAGAGTCAAATAGACCATAAAGCAGAGTATGCTTTAGGGCGGGATTACTTTGTTATTGACAGGTCGCTACCAGAGCCGTATATGGCATCTCTGCGTTACTCCGTCACTCTTCCACAGTCCAAATATGGTCAGTTCTGTTCCCTGGTTGCAAAAAAAGAAGATGGGGACCGCCAAAAAGCCAAATTTCAGGCTTGAAAACCGCAGTCCACAAACCAATGGGTGACGTGACGACGACTACGTCCACTTCTATTATGCAGTCTATGGGCTAATCCAGTGGTTCTCAAAGTGGGGTCAGCGGCACTCTGTCGGGGGGTTTGCTAAATGATTTGCTATGAATTATAAAATTGTGCTGTATTATTAAAACTGTGCACATCTACCATTTGTGCCAATAAAACAAGCATGTAGTCTCCGTTACGCCCACTCACGTTAGCTTTGGACCAACAGAAACTCCGCTGTGATTGTGACACGTAGCAGTAAGTTCATTATTTTTAAGTTGAAGCACTTACAGAATGTCAGCTGCAGACGAGTTAGTTTAAACATCTGGATTTACTAGGACTATGCTGGTCCTGCTGCTGTTCATCTTTCTGAAAGCTTTTAAGATAAATTACCTGAAATGTGGACACTAAATGCTGTCAAGATGAGAACAACCTCTTTTTAAAGTGGCAATCTTCAAGGTTCTCATTCCGATAAATGTTTGTTTAGTCACTCATCTATTGCTGGAGGAGGTAACACAATGGTGAGGAAAGCATTGCAAGATTTATATATTTGCAGTATTACCAACTGTGGCGACATGCCCGGGGAAAAGAAATGCTGTATTACAGTTTTCTTTGAACTATGCACTCAATTCTGAGAAATAGCATGTTCGTATGGAATTTTTCGGAAGCAGCCCAAGACTCCAGACTGCAATACTCCATTGTTTTCATTCAAATACAAATTGGGACTGAAATCTTAAGGATCGATGCTTTAAAAAGGTGCACAAGTTGCATATTTCCTGTGGGACTAATAAAAGATTACTTTATTAATACATCTTATCAGAACATGATTCAAATTGAAATGTCTGTCCGTTTATCACCATGAAGTATTACTTATAGTTGGTAAGTTTTATAACACGAGTAGTTCCTATGGCATCTCACAGTACAAACGCTAGTAAGCATACGCATAATAGGTGTTATGATTTCATGATTGTGAAATGTTCTCCTCTTTAAGGGCCCCTGGCCCAAATAAGTTAGAGAGCCACATCAGGGCTAAAGGACACTGAGGTAAATGTTAACATGTCAGAGAAGCCTGCTGTCATCTGTAGCTGAAAGAAAGAAAACAACAAAAGGAGAAGAATTACAGGATCAGCCCTGCACTGATGCGTGACAGATATGAGTGGAATAAGAAACGTTAAAACTGTAAACACGTGCGTCTCTCCCTCTGTGTTGCGACGTCTGGTGCTGATCTGGATTTGGGGGTCGACACTCGAGCTAATCAGCGTGACGGAATGAAAGGGATTTTCCTGCAGCGGGTTTTGGATCTTGAATACGGACTATTGTTTGCATATTTGATTATATTTTGTATCATGCATACTGCAAGATGTCATCTTCATTTTTTCTTTTATTAATTCATTCATTTTGTTGCGCTGACTTCTTCATCACGCACACTTTTTCCATCGAACTTTATAGTTATAGTTTCTTCGTTGCACCAGACAAAACCCTGTCTCGTCAGTGGACGTTTAAATCTACACAATTATAATATTATAATTTCGATTTTTCAAACTCTACAAAGCTCTATTTTTCCCAGCTCAGATTTTTGTTACAAAATAAAATAAATGCATGTAAGATAAGACAAGAAGATAAGAGAGAAATGCATTAATCCTGAAGGAAATTCTTGTGCCAGAGTTTCATAAAAGATTTCAACAGAAGAATAGCAAAAACACAACAATAGCGTGAAAATATAAACACTTATGAACAATAGAATAACAATTATTAAGTGTAAAATAAATAATACTGACACCATTGGAAAAATAGAACACAATAGCAATAAGAGTACGGTCAAATAAAGTAAAAAATTCAACTACAATACAAAAAGTTAAATACAACAACAAAGAAGAGTAAAAAATATAAAGTGTATAAGAAGTGATACTAGAAGTGATCTTGGAATCCCATCGATGTGCCCTTGAGCAGGGCAGTGACCCCGACCTGTCCCGGCCGACTACGCTCTCCTGGCCTCGGCTGACCAATACCCCCCCCCCCATGCTATTCGATCAGTGTCGGGATGTCAGGAGGATGTCACCCGTCTGCTCACCAAGGAGGAAATCCAATCAGGAATTACCGACTGTGTAGTCTGACCTACGACCTTTACATACGGCGGCATCCTGTTGCTTTGGCACATCCCTTTACTTTCTGCTCCTGCGTCCCACGTGGGTCCAAAAGCCGGTGAAAACATCGACACCCGCAATTAGGCCGAGCTCATTAGCCCCGTGAGGGGAGGATCGTGACGACAATCTGACCTCTGACCTCAGAGAGAGAAACACGTACTAATCGAATCCCTTGTCACAGCTTATTTCTGGCTACATCTTGCAGAATGAAGCGACTACGTTCCTCTTACTGACACACACACACACATGCGCACACACACACACACACACACACACACACACACACACACACACACACACACACACACACACACACACGTTCGACAAAGCAGCACAGGTTTTTTGGTTGGTAACCGTTCGGTTGGTTCAGTCACTGCGGCCATTTCCAGAAAAAAAAGTTCTTAAAAAGTCCCAAAACTGAGAGCCGAGGATAAATAAGTCTGTGTGTGTGTGTGTGTGTGTGTGTGCAGCCACTCACATCTAAATTACCTAAACAAATATTCTGGCGTTTCACTGTGACGCACGTGTCTCCCCTTTCCACTACAGCACACACACTGTCCCTGTGTGTGTGTGTGTGTGTGTGTGTGTGTGTGTGTGTGTGTGTGTGTGTGTGTGTGTGTGTGTGTGCATACGCGCAACGGTCCGTTTTGGCAAGAGAGCAGCATTCCACAGCAGCAAGCGTCTGACGTCAAACCGAATACATTTATAGTCTGGTAAACACACGCACGCACGCACGCACGCACGCACGCACGCACGCACGCACACACGCACGCACACACACACACACACACACACACACACACACAGGGACAGTGTGTGCACTTGACGCGCTGTCTGACAAAGAGGCAACGTTTCAGTCAATCATGTCGGGATCTAACCGACTGAAGCTCGCTGCAAGTACACATTCCAGCGCCCGGGGCGGGACGCAGTGGAGAGAATGAAAGACGGACTCAGTTTGTCCACAGCCAGTGAATCCTGGTACAAACTGATTTTATTATTCCGTTGGTGCTAATATGACTCAAAACTCAAAATGATGTGGACTTCCTCCTTGAACTGCTACCAACACTTCTGCAACAATCATATATATTTCTAATCAATTTGCCGATTACAGTCTTGATTAATCGATCGATTGTTTGGTCAAATGTGTGAGAACGGTGACAAAAAAACAATAAATGGCGAGGCAATCAAAATGCTTGTTTTGTCCAACTAACATTTCGAAACCTGCAGCGGTGCTCTGTGCTGAATGTTAACGACAGCATGCTAATGTGCTCACTGTGACAGTGCTAACTAGCGTTTGCCGACTAGCAGCAAACACAAGGTGTTCTCAGATTCCCTGACACCAAGAAAACGTTATTTACAGAACAATATCCTAGCGTGCATGGGGACTTGCATCAAGTATGTTTTACCTGAAGGACAGTCCAAAGCTACATATTCAATTTACTGCTATGTGAAAACCAGCAGCGGCGACGGACCCCTGTTGACTCCCCGGGTTGCAGCTCCGTCCAACACTTTCAGTAACTTATTTTTTCATGTTCCAACTTCTGCCTGAGACAGGAACGCTACTGCCTGCTTTAAAGAGACTGAAGTTTGCTGGTTCACACACTACCGTCTGAAACCTCCCACACGGGAAGCATTTTATGGGTCCACTAAGTTTGGAATACACTCAAGAAGAAGAAGTTAACGACCAGAACAAAAGGAAAGCGGTCCACCTAAAAACACTGCAACTGATCTCAGCAATGAACTAAGCCAGGAAGGTTGGGAACTTAACAAAAACACAATTGGTCTAGCAGCCAACCGGATGTCATTTTAACCTAAATCTTGACTTTGCTCTTTTATACGTTTCTTCTGATTAACCATGTTTAGCCATCGTCTGACTGTCACAAAGATGCTACACCGAGTGCTGATTGTGAAAAACTGGTTCACAAAGACAGAAGACAGAGGTGTGTAGTTTGATGTCCAGTTCGGAGGACTTTTCACTCTTTGTACCCCTGTTTCTCTGATCTCACACAGCTGCTGCTGGGAGGTATTTCTGGAAACCAATATTCGTCTTTTCACTTCTCTCTCTCTCTCTCTCCCTCTCCCTCTCTCCCTCTCTCCCTCCCTCCCCCCCCCCCCCCCCTTGTCTTGTTCGGTCTGCGCCGCTAAAAGAAAATAGGCACTATGACATCAGCCCTGCAAAACACGAAAGAAAGCCAGAGGGGGGAGAGCGAGAGAGCGAGAGAGAGAGAGAGAGAGAGAGGGAGGCGAAAATAGTATAATGACTGTGTGTACTTTCGACAAATTAGAAGCTTAGAGAGAAAGAGAGAGAGGAGGGAGAGTCACATGTGTGGCGTTGCCATAGAGACTGCTGGGTGGGTCAGAAGTATTATGGGCTGGCAGACTGTAGGTCATCCAAAGAGGATGCCGTCTGTGGTGTTATACACCGGGCTTCTGACAACAATCGTGGCCGCTGGCCGTTTATTTTTACTTATTATTTGGAGCCAAGCAATCAAATCAGTGCACGGGCGCTCGCCGGCGTCACGTTAAACGCATAAGCCTGTTAAAGTCTGAACACAAACACACACACAATAAAAGAAGATTAGCGCGGAAGTACATCCTGCTTGGAACTTAACAACCTGCTGGTTCGAGCGCAGGGCTCACCTCGCTTTGGCAGCCGAGACCCGTTGGGCAGGCTCCTCAGGTTGAATACCGACAACAAGACATTGGTCTCTCTTTGCTCCCACTCTTAGATGTGCGTTCAGCATCGGAGCCATCACTTAAATGGGACTAAAAATAAAGATAACGGTAGTGTCCTCGCGCCCTCCGTGTTAAAAAAAACTCTTCTTCAAAAAGGTTCCCAAACAAAGGTCATCTATCCACGCTGCCTACACCGACACGGAGCTGTGGATGGAACTTTGCAGGGGAATCACAATTCATGACAAGTGTGATTTATGGAAGAGCGCCCGTGGCATTCGTGCTCCTAAAAAGAATAAAAAATACAAAAAGTGAAGAGGAGACGTTACTGTGCTTCAAGGATCTGCTCTTTGCCTTGAAAGTCTTGAGTGATTCCTTGATATGCCTTTCTGTTGCATTTATATTTGGAATTAGAAATGATTGAGTTATTTTCTTTGTATGTCCACGGGGTTTGTGAATGGATAGATGAGTGGGTCAGTAAATATAGTATCATGACATTTTTGAGATGGGATTTTGTGGCTATTATTCTTATTTCTCTTTCATATTCATGCTTTCGGCTTTGGAACTACATTTCCTATGATAAAGGGGTTTTAGAGGATGTAAACAGGAAGTATTCTGTTGCCTTGGAGTCAGTGAGTTAGCTGTGGGCTACAACTTTTATTTTTATTTTTTACATTTTGTTACATTTGTTTATATTTTGGTAAATTGGCAGGAAAATACTCATCTGCAAGTATTTTGCATCAAAACTATTCATACCGGTTTGAAGCGGTCGGCGTAGGCAGAGGACCAACTACCTGGACCCTACTGACCCGGAGCAGTGTCTGGCGGTCTGAGATCAATTGTTGCACAGCCTGAAGGTACTGTGGGCTATTTTAATCGCACAAAAAAAATGCGTTAAGCTATTATCGATTCCTGTTTGCCAATGATTGTACGGACAGCTATCACTTGATTACTTTGACACTGAAGAAAAATGTATGATTCTCAGGCAAGTCCTCAGCAGATTCATAGAAGTTTATGGACATCACAGGTGATGAGATCCACGGAAAGTGGAAGTCGATTCTATTTAAGAACAAAAAACACGTGTTTCATGTTTGTGTGAACAACGACCGAGTTATGACTCTGAGAAGCAGCACAAACTGTGAAGCAAAAGGCAGCAATGGTTGCCTCAAACAGCTGACCGTGTTGATAAAACCGTGATAACTAACTTCAATAACACCCGAACACACCTGACAGCTTCTGTGATCCACCAGCACATAGTATGGAAAGGGTAGCAAAAGCCTTTCCTTTGAAAAAAAACCAACAACAAACAAAGTAATCATCAGACGTTATAAATGACACTTTTCACATTCGGATCCAACCCTTTAGTTCGATACCCCATCAAAACCTCCAGCACACAGCAGCTCCCCCCTCCCCTCCCCTCCCCTCCCCTCCCCATCTTCTCCTTTCCCAGATGATGACTCACCGGCGGTGGGCATGGCCGTGCTGGAGCCCCGGTTGCCAGTCAGGAGCTCCAGAGGCTGGTGGTGGCTGTCTGTGCCGGCAGAGGAAAAACAAGACTCCGTCTCATAGATGGTCTGCAACATGGTGCACAATCCTGACACCGTGGGATGCAACAGCATGCCAATACGAGAGGCGGCCCTCGATTTTTGTCACAAACGAGAAAAAAAAAAGGCCCGGTCAGTTCGTCTTCCGAGGTATCGGCATGGTTCAGTTTAGGATTCAGGGCGCTAGAGACGGTGGGGAAGGGGGGAAACAAATGTTGAAAGATGCTTTCAACTCGTTCCAGGATGGAACAAACAATCGGTTACTTCGAAACTGAAAACAAAATGTTTTGTGCTTCTATTGCAAAACGATGTGAATGAAAAAGCAGCGCAAATTCCATCAACAACTCCCCTATAAAACTCCTCTGTGCTTTTATTGTGTAATCCAGCAAACATATCCTGTTCAGGCTGCAGTCTCAGTGGGGTTTTTGCAGGTATTTCATTTCTTCTTTAAAATCCTCCTCGTTTTGTTTTTTTTAAATGTTGCAGCCCCAGCTGCAGGTCCAAAGAAATCCTCCTTCCTCCTCTGCTTGGCTTTGAGGAATGAAACCAAATTTAGGAAGTGCAGACTTGACCTGAAATGTGACTTCTCTGGTCAGCTGGTCTTGTCGACATCACCTGCAGTCCTGACACTCTGCTGGTTCCCCTGAAAACAGTGACGGTGGCTGGCGTGTTGCGGATGGAAGAAAAAAAAAGTTTCCTCCGGTGCACCGAGTCTCCACCGACCAAACCGAAGAGGCAAAAGCAAGACCATCGGGGGTTGATCGACGAAATCCTGTCGCCGTGTGGAACCGTGCATTTCCCACAAGCTGGGGAGTGATGGGAGGGATCGGGCGCTGCAGCCTCTTTCGCTTCCTTCTCACCCGCAAGCTAACGGCACAACACGAAATACAGAGAGGAGAGGAGGAGAAGCAGAATTCCCCTGCTCGGCTGCATCAAAGGATCCTCATGCCACTCTCCTCCTGGCCGGCGTGAGAGAGAGGAGAGGAGGAGGAGGAAGAGGAGGAGGAGGAGGAGGAGGAGAGGCGAGGACGTAAATAGCTTTGGGAGAGCGCTCCCCGAGGTTCCATGCTTCCAAAATTAGAATGAGAGAATGACAGAGAGAGAGAGAGAGAGAGAGAGAGAGAGAGGGAAATGGAAGGGAGGAGGGAGGGAGAGGGAGTGTAATAAAAACTAAAAAAGAGAATAGAAGAGGAATTGTGAGGAGAGGAGGACGAGTAGGCGAGTTAGAATCCTCCCCAGAAAAACAGCAAGGGACCACACGTTGTCTTCTTATCCCCGGCTTTGAAAAAAGAGGGGGGGTGGGGGGCAGTCGAGCTTTGAGCAGCGACCAGAAACAGCTGCTGGTCAGACGGCTAATATTCACTGTCTGAGAGTCAGAGTGTGAGTGTGTGAGTGTGTGACGCTCTTTGAGCTGCTGAATGAACGTTGAAGAGAGAGAGAGGGAAAGAGAGAGAGAGAGAGAGAGAGAGAGAGAGAGAGAGAGAGAGAGAGAGAGAAAGGAGGAGGGCAAAAGTGGATCACTGGGTGGAAAGGAAGTTGGACGGATGAGGAGAAAGTCAACAACGGCTCGTTTCATCCCAGAAGCCTCGCGACACAGAAGGAGGAGCACTCCCTCAACGTCCATCCCTCCCTTTTCACCTTCATTCATTCATTTTTTTTCTGTTGACTGTTATGTGTCTGTTGTTAAAATTATTTTGATTTATTTTTAAAGATTAAAAATGACACGCAGGGGGGAGAGAAGGGAGGAGAATAGACGCATTTACCAACACAGGAGATGGGGGGGGGGGGCTGTAGCTGAAAATAGCCTGGCGGGGAGGAGGAGGAGCTAGAGATAAAAATAGAGACAGAGAGAGAGAAAGAGAGCGAGGGAGGGAGCAGTAAGCCTACAGCTCTGGGGTGGGGTGGGGCGGTGGGGGAGGCGCTCGGCGCTGTCATGTTCCCGCACCGCGGGACTGTGACCTCTTCCTCCTCTTGATTGTTTGTTGATGCTGTGCACCGTACGGGACTAGCTAGTCAACATCTACTTGATAGACTGGCACTAAATTTAGCCAAGATGCTCGTGGTCCCCAGTGGATAACTCCTGACTTTGTCGGTGATCCTCAACCATCCAGCATCATCATTGAGTCAAATGTTATATTCCGATACTTCAGACTGACTAACACTAAAATGAATTGATGATGGCCATGAAGCGTTGTACACACATTCATGGTCCCCAGATCCTGAATCCTTGGATTGGGACTTGGGAGGTCCCCTGACTTTTCCTGTGACATTTCATCTAATCTGTAATCTAGCAGGTCAATTATCCATCAAGATGTGTCAACATCTACTCGATGGATCCAGAATTCTGATGACTTTAGGTGACAACACAAAGTTTTACACATGTTTATCTCCTTCCAACCTCTCGGGTAACGAGTATCACTATTACACAACGTTTAACCAGGAGTAGCTCCAAGCTCAGAAAACCAGCCAAGAAATGACAAAAATCTGAAAAGCGGCATGAGAGTCTACGGAGCAGAGCCGGATAGTTGTCGGACTCTTGTCACAGATGTCCGATGCAACGCTATACAATTGGCACGTCTGCGTTTGAGGGGCGGGACTAATCTAGTGTTTAATCGATGCAAAATCTGTAAAACCTCGGGCTGAATGATTTTGGAAAAATATCTAACCGAGATTATTTTGACTGATATTGCAAATGCAATATGAATAATAATATTTACATCATTATTCAGATTTTCATTGAAAAATATCTCAAAATTATTACGGTGCGATTTCTTCCAGGGATCTGTACCAAACAAAGGATTATCCTTCAGTCTGTAATGTGATGTGAAGGCCAGGACATCTCTGCAGCACCACAATATTTGATCTAAAATGATATATTGAGACATGTATCACAATTTCGATAACAATTCAGATGAATTGTGCAGCCCTAGTAAAAACTAAAGTCAAGACCCCATCAGGAACTGTGCCTGGCCAAGAAACAATCCAACACCTGACCCCCAGGAAAACCACAATGGGTTGTTTTTACAAAAGTGTCACTGACAAAATGTGTTTTTATAACCAAAAAGCTGCACTGCTCACTTTTTCTCACTCGGCTGTCGGCGGGTATTATTAATTGAAACGGCTCGCCGCTATTTATAGTATTTGTTTGTTCCATTCAGTGGCTCAGTCCTGAGTGACGCTGTGCTTTAAGGAACAGATTCCAGTGTTTTAACGGAGTGTGACGCTGTTGTCGCTGACTGCTGGAGTGCTTCCAGAAAAAAAGAAGAAAAAAAAAACACAGGATAAGGACAAATGAGCTAATATATTAAAAATAAATGGCCCCAGTACAGATCCAGCGGATCAGTTCAGGTCAATTCTGATCATTTCGACAAGAAGGATGTATTTAACACCTCTGTATTCCTCAGCTTCTCAGCTCTGGCGTCATCGTCGCCGCTGTGACGAGTTTCCTTTTTCGCTCGCGGAAGGATAATATTTAAGCCATTCTATCATCACCTTCATCCCACCTCCTCCTCGTCCTCGCCTCCTGTGTTAAACAGCTGCGTGTCCCTCGAGCAGACTAAGGGCTGCCTCGGAGTGACTCACAAGCACAGAGAGACGAATATATGGAAAGAGGAGGAAATGTAAAGGCTGATAAATGGAGTCCTCCGTTGTTTTTACATTGACTTGAGCTTCTGCAACGGTTATATATTAAAGACTCGCTCTGCTGTCTTACGTCGCCCTTTCACATCACTTTGGCAGCAGGAGAGAGACGGAGAGAGATGGCACTGTCTGGGCAACATGTCTCCCATCTTAATGGTCTAAACACATCTGCTAAAGGTGTGTGTGTGTGTGTGTGTGTGTGCGTGTGTGTGTGTGTGTGTGTGTGTGTGTACTGCAGTAGCTCAGCGGATGACTCATCTCTGCGTTTCTATTTGAGGCGCATCAACCCCTGGAGTCACATTGCTGTCTGTGTGTGTGTTTGTGTGGGTGTGTATGTGTGTGTGTGTGTGAGTGTGCGAGCGTTATGTACTACATCTGTATCCATGACAACCGCGTTACAGTCAAGTCAGTCGACCAGTCACTCAAGCCGAGACAAAAAGTGTCAAGAAATACCAACGGAAAGGGCACACAGGTGTCTTGACTGTCTGCTACCAAAAAATGCATTGGTCTGCCAAACAACTAACACACTAATACAGTAAATAATACGCACATTACCTGCTGGGGAAAAAATGGCCACATCTCACATCAGTTAACAATGTTGAATGTAACCATCGGTCCTCTGTATCACAGATTTCAATCAAACTGCAGTCAGTGCACATAACACATCCATGGCTCAATACTGATGCGCTATATTTTTTTGGGGCATCCTGATCTATGAGAGCGTCCTCCTAAATAATTGGATGTAGGTCTGGCTGATATGATATATATAAATATATATATATTCAAAACAATATAAGAATTTTGATGAAAATATTCTGTAATTATTATGGGTCTTAATGTCTGCCAACTGTCCTGTGAAATGCATTTATCAGCTGTTTTTTGATCCATATTACATTTTCTGTCTCCTAGGCCAGGCCTGTATTTGTTTAGTTATTTTTCTCTTTAATTTTACTTGAAACCGTTATGTTCATTTTGCACTACAGTTCTGATTAAAATGAGAAATGCTCACACAGGAGACATACATATATAGGCTTTACCATTTGGTTGTTTCACATGGACTATATTGTGGTATATTGCTATCAAGATATGAAATTACCTTTATCGGGATAGAAGATTTTGGCCCCATCGCCCAGCCCTAATTGTATGTATACGATTTTTGATGTGTGCCAAAACTTTGTACTCTGGTCCCCAGAGGATGAACCCTTTGGACTGTGATGATCCCTGACTTTATATTTAGTGGATGGATTGCCATGAACATTTTTTCTTACATTCATTTCCTCCTCAGCATAAATGGAAATACATTTTCATCCAGCAGCAATATTGGGTCAAAATGTCGTCAAATATAAACATGACGAAATACTGTACCTACAAAGCTACTGATATTCCCATATGCCTCAGCTGTACTTTGTGTTAAGTGCTAGCTAGCATACCAAAATGCAAGACTAAGATGGTGACGATGGTAAACATTGTATCCGCAGCATGTTAGCATCCTCATTGTTAACATGCTCATGTTAGAATTTAGCTTTAAGCACCATTGTGTCTATGTGCAGCCTCACAGAACTGCTAGCATGACTGTACACTCTAGTCCTTTTTCCATCTTCTCCCTGGACCGATTTTATTTTTAATCATTTTTGCAATAAAATATATATCTATTATTATTTATGGTTTTGGACACAGCTGACGCTATAATGCTGATGTTTAGCTGATAGAACGTTTGCCACGTTAGACACCTTATTTTTGCGTGTTAGCATGCTAATATCGGCTAATTAGCACCAAACAGAAAGCGCAGGTGAAGCTGATGGCGATGCCATTAGTTTTGCAGGAATTTGGTCAGAGGGTCACCAAAGAAATTCAACCTATTGCCAAATCTATTGGCAATCAAGGCAAAAGTTATAGATATATTAAACTGGACCAAAGTATACATTACATGAAGAGTTTGTATACTGAGCTGTTAGCTTAAAAAGGTTCCCTTTATAAAAATGTACTAAGCTGACAAGTGCAACAATAAGTAACACAACTGAGTAATCCCACCCCGAGAGAGGCTCAAAGCTTGCATTGCTCATATGGATTAAATTGAGATATCAAAACTTCAACAAAACAGTAAATACAGAGGTAATGTGAAAGAATGTGAATAACAGTAACTCTTGATTAAAACAGAGACAAAGCAGAAAAACTAGAGATGCTCTCCAGTCGCAAAGCCAGTCCCCGATGTCTTAGCTACCGCCACCGTTAAACTCAACACCAGCACAACCAGTCGGACACCGTTTCATTCGTCCAACCAGCATACGGCACAAAGGCACCGGACTCTCTCCAGTTACAGCGGCATTAACCACGGCAGCTATTTGAGATAGGTAGATGGACTGATACGAGACTTACCTGAGGCGTGTGAGGAATTCATGAAGGTCAAACCTGGACCACCCTCCCCAATCCCTCCACTGTGTGCACGCGCGTGTTAAAGTGGGTCCTCTAAATCGGCCATGTGTTGGGGGACAGAAGACGGACGGGCAGACAGACGAATCAGGCTTTCCTCTCAATGTCGGCTTTTCTGCAAAAGAGAAAGTTACGTTTTTCAGCACTTGCTAGTCATTCTCTTCATTGGTTGTAATTTTTTTTCGGTAATTTTTTGTCTGTCTTTGTTGAAGCGGTGATAGGTGTTATATCAAGAGTTTTGAATGTGGTATCATTTTATTTTACCTTCCTAAAACGAAAAACACAAGCAAAAGTGTAAGGAATGGATTAGTGTATTCGAAGATGCATTTCTAACGTTAGCTGCTAATTTATAGCTGTTATAAAATAGCAGCTTAAAGTTAGCTACTAATTTATAGCTGCTGTAAGTTAGGAGCTAACGTACTTAGCTAGCTTACTCACTACAGTAGTGACCTAACCCATCTGACCAAGGAGACGGGTCGAAGTCTTCAAATTAATTCCAATTTGTAGTATTTTCGTCTCATCATTCACATTGTGGAAGCTCGTCCGGGATGCTGCCATGTCAGAGTTGAGGCTAACGTTAGCAGCTCTGTCTTGCTGTCTCTTGGATTTGGGTTAGCTTACACTCCCAGCAGCCCCAACCAAAGTAGCTGTCTGAGATAGCATTTACGTTTCACCAATTACGTCAATTAGTCCTCATCCTAGAAGTCTTTTCCCCTGTTGTGTTAAAAGTGAAACGTACAGTTTGAAATACGAGAATAAATCCAACCTCTGTCTTGCTTGTCCAAGTATGTGAGCTAAGCAGCCAAATACTATTGACCATAAACTGGACTGCCGTTGAGCGAGAATGCGTTTCCACTAAAATAAGTTTACCTGTGGCTTCTCCTCCTCTGTGTCTGTTTTTGTTTTAACATCGTACGAGGAAAGGATGGAGGAAGCTCAATAAATAACCAGCACTCTGTGCAACAATTTCCTGGAGTCCAGTAAAGGCTTTTGGTTTCAGATGATAAGGTCGTTTACCAAATACTCGGATCTTTCAGTCTGTCCAACAAGTACCTGCATTGCTACGGCATTCAGTTTCACTGCACTTTAGTTTCTTTATTCTTTATTGTTTCTTTAAGCCTATTTTCGACATAACTTTCATATTTTTTAATCCTGGTCATGATTTATCTTGAGTGGTTTGTGAAAACCAAAAGAAGCAATTGTGTCATCACAAGACCTCCTTTGATGTTGAAGGTTATAGCAGAACTATCATTGAGAGCTACATAAGAGGCCTTCTGATTGTAATATCACATGAGAGCTCAATTGTGAGCTACAGAAGAACTCTAGTGACACCAGTGATGTCATAACTAGTGACAACAGGAGCTACAGTAGAGCTATCTAGTGGGCCACGGAGATATGATCAAATTGGTTGGATTCAATTAATACATCTAAATTTTACAAATAGAAATATTTACGAAGTAACTCACTCAGAGCATAATTCTTCATGACTAGTGACATTTGAATATCACCATGCCAATCACGACACATCATCAGCTAGAGACAAACGTGTTGCTTCTACTGTAAGCTAGCTAACGTTCCCTCGGATGCAGTGACACAAAATGGATCGGTTATGAAACAAAACAAAGTGATGTGGGAGACGACCCTGCATCAGTAAAAAGCTCCTAAGTGCTTGGTGAGGAAATACGACCCTGAATACATTCAATTTGGATTCATAATGGCAGGCGGTGATGGGTGCAGCTGACAGAGGCTTAACACATGTTTATTTTTTCACCTTCATGTTCTAATTTCCTCATTTATGTGAGAAAGTGGTTCTCGGATGTTTGCTTTTAACATTCAGTAGTGGGCCTTAAGTGATAAGAAGGTGAATAACCCCTGTTATAAAGTGAATAATGTATGTTTTAAATGTAGTTTCTTTAATTTCTTATCTAATTTCTATGTGTTTCATCCCTATTTACTTTTTAAAATTGTATCCTATCTTGGGTTTTGTCTGCTTGTTTTTAGCTATAGTTTTATATATATATATATATATATATATATATATATATATATATATATATATATATATATTTCCATGTAACTCAGAACTTCTGGCCTTAGCTCAACTTGCGTCTCACTGCTCTACATATCAGAGTGTTCCTGCATCTGTATGTCGTGTCCTGAAGCGACATTTGTGTTTGAACAGGAATTACACGGAATTAAAAAGAACAAGCTGCACCCTGTTGCTCACCAAGGCTCCCCTGGTCCTCTGGCGCCACCGACTGGTTATGTGCGGTGCAATCTGTGTATGGAAGCATGAGAGAGAGCAAGAGAGAACCGTATGTGACAATAACTACTTGTACAGTGCAGTAAACTGGTCTAGCTGTATACAATCTAATGTGATCCAATACAACAGCCCCACAATCACTATTCAAATGCGGCGTTTTTAGCAAAGTGATTCAATTCTATGGTGCCATTTGAAGCTGCAGTTGTGGCGGTATTTCTAATGCTATGTCTCAGTTGTGTATGTGATGTGTTGTGTATGTGATGTAAATCAAATTGGGTGCAACATAATCAATGACATACACCTCCTGAAAATATTCTTTCCTCAAATTTCAAGTAAAAAATAAATACTAATTTCACATTAATGCAAAAGCACCAGCAATTTCCATTACATCACACTTAATTAATTCCACACGTGCATCTGGGGAGGATTAAGTTGCACATCACTACTTCACTGAAACTGAGATATGAGGCATAATATGTGGAAAGTGAAAAGAAAATAAAAAATGAGAGAGAAGATTTTAAGGCAGACTTGTTACGACAGAGCTTCATAGTTCTGGGTACTTTGCTGACCAGGAAACGTATCCAAAAACAGAACCGGCTATCAGAACCCATCCGACACATCCACACTAGGTTGCGCACCGGACTGTGATTGGTTCGCCGAACGAGATATAATGTCACAACTCATGCTCACGTTATGAACTAAGATTTAATATGAGCACAGAGAAACTTTTGCCCCCTTCTGCTGATAAATGTGGGGGGGGGGGGAAAGCCTTCTAACGTCAAAATATGCAAAGGTAACACTGAGTATTACCTCAGCAGGTTTTTATTATACCATTATTGAAATCACAGCATCTCTAAAATGACAGTTGGCAGCCAACCCCAAAAAACAAAGACAAAGAACCTCATTAGGAAGATTGTACAAGTTCCTGCCATCGATTCGACACTGTAAGGTAGCCTGAACAGGAAGAACTCCAGAGGAAACAACGCAGACCGTACTAGGGCTGTGCCATCAATCCAATTTTCGCCATTAAACGATCATCGTGCCGCATTCCGTTTCGCTCGGCCGCTCTCGTCTTGCTTACTGTTACAAAAATCCAGCCCAACCTTTCCTTCAGGTGTGCTTTTGCGGTGTGGGAGGATCCCCCCCACCCCTGTAGGAACTCTCCCCTGGACCTCGCTGGCCGTATTTTCCTCCAGTAGCGGTTCTCGTGTTCGACTTGGAAAGGCCAGAGGTGAAGGTGGCGCTTTACAGCATGCAGCGTTGACCTTTAAAATGTAGGCAACAGAACTCCTTCTTTTCTAAATGCGTGAGGTTTCAAAAGTCGACTAATAATCGTAATCTCAATACTGACCCGAAATGATGGTGCCTAGTCTGTGGTATAGTTTTCTTTACGGTTAAATCGGACGGTTATTGTCTTTGGTCTTTCTCCAAAGAAAATAATGAAACAATACTGATCACAACTTCCGAAAGGCCAAGAGATAATTTTCTTGATCAATTGATTAGTTGTTGCTCTATAAAATGTCATAAAATGGTGGAAAACAAATAGTCGATCAGTGTTTCCTCAAATGTCTATTTTTTGTCCACAACTGAAAGATATTCAGTTTATTGTCAGAGGAGTACAGAAACCATAAATATTCACATTTAAGAAGCTGGCATCAGACTTTCCTTTCCCTCAAAAATAACTTAAATCGATGAATCGATTTAAAAAGAGTTTGTGATTAATTTAATAAGTGACAACTAATCATTGCAGCTCTAAAGTTGATCGACATATATATCGAAATATCGAAATATCCCATAACGAATTATATCAAATATTAATTTCTGGGTTATTTCTGTCGGACAACACAATTGGAAGTCATTATCTTGGGCTCGAGTGTCGAATCGAGACACTTTCCTTTATATTTCATGACATTTTATGAACCAAAACATGAATCAATTTCTCACTAATGCAAATACTCATTTAATGCAGCTCTGGTCTGGTTAGTTCTCAAGGTTAAAACCTAATATTTTAAACAGTTAAAGCACAACGAAAAAAAGTAACAGAAGCCAAACTGAAATCTAAAATCCAAACTAAATCAAAAACAATAAACGATTGCAACGCTTCTGAGCTATAATAAGCATGGGTCCAACTGGTCCGTCTATTTTGGGGCTCACGCCGCCTTTACAGTATGCGCCCCCCCCCCCCCCCCAACTCTGCCGACTCCACAAAAAGAAGTCACAGGAAGTCCGTGTCCCAACAGGCACACTTGGCCGGGCGCCGTGGCAACGGTGTCGGGGCAAAAGATAATGGGATGGAACGCTGCGGGTCTGTGCTTAGGTAGTAACGGTGACAAGACACACCTGCTGGCCAACGATACGCATTAGCCTAATGACACACACACACACACACACACAGAGAAAGAGAAAGCCTGTTTTAAAATAGAACACAGCAACACTTGAGTCCATTTTGAGAAAAAAAAATAAAGCAAATCAAGAAATATAAATCTCTCACTCTCCCTGCTGCCTCCTCCTCCTCCTCTTCACACCAAAATATCCCAAAATACCTGGCCCCTCCCATTCTGGAGAGGAGCAGGAAGTGCTGCCTGGCAACCGGGGAGCTGGCTGCCGTGGCAACGCTCCACCTGAACACCTCTTCCCTAAACAAACAGCGAGCGGGACGTGGAGCCGTAGTCGGCCCCTCAGCAGTATTTGTTTATAGTCTGTATTCCTCGCTCGCTTTTTCCTTCACACACAAACGTGCACGCACCACACGCACGCAGACACACACATACACACACATACACACACACTCATCTGTTCAACCAGGCCTATAAGACAGCAGCTCTTTATCTCTCTCTTTCTCACTCTCTCTGCAGGCTCAAGGAGAAAGAAGACAAATACACATTGTCCAACACACACACACACACACACAGTATCTGTCCTCGCAGACGTAACATCAGGACTGCATGTGAACGATTACCGTCATATGCAGAGCTGCAAAGATCAGTCGATCGATCGGCAGAAAAATGTATCCACAACAGGAGCAACAAGACGATAGGACAGTGTAGGAAAGCAAACATATTACTGAAGACGTTCTTTACTCATCTTTCCCTCTGTGAATTATTTAGATGATCATTATTGTTTCAATAATAACAAAAAACGAAATGTGGCCACTTGAGGGCAGCAGAAACAAAAAGTTAAAACATTTTGGGGAGGAATATTTAAGGTAAATTAAGATTAGATAAAATAATCCCTTATTAGTCCCACAGCGGGGAAATTTGCAGGATTACAGCAGCAGAGTGGACGGTGCAAACGAACAAACAAGAAAGTAGAAACACAAGATCAAAACAAGTACAATAAATACGTAATCACACAGTAAAGGTATAATAAACAAGTAAAAAAAGCGGTGAAACAAAAACTAAAATATGATCTAGTCGAACTGAATACCGTGTACTGAATATTGCACAGTGGACTGCATAGATTATTTATATTGCAGTGGATACATTGGATTTATATTATATATATTTATGAAGACTGTTCCAGCTGTATTAACGTTGTATGTTGATTTCAACTGGTTATGAAACAGTCTCAATGTAACACTGATGCCTATATGACCGATATATACTGTAAGTCAACGAGAAATCATGCAGGTTTGCTAGAAAACTTCTTCAGCTCAGAATACAGAGGGGAGGGGTCCTCCATCAGCGACCAGCACACTGACACATTGCATTCAAATTAGCACTCAAATAACTGCAACCGCCACCTAGGGCTGCACAATTAATCGAATTTTAATCCCAATCACGATTTTGGCTGCCACGATTAAATGAGCACGATCGTCTGCGATATTGACGTTTAAAATGCGTGCTCTTGGCTTTTTGTCGTGAGTGAGGAGGGGCCAGGGATGTATTAAGAGGACTGGATACAACTAAGCAGCACATCGGTAAAAAAAGCTCTTCGGGCTTCCGCATTTTTGGGGCCGTCCTTGTCTGGTTGAATCTACCGACAGCCAGGATGAAAATAATATCTCAATGCAGCTATGTTTAGTAACGTGAAGGAGAGAAAGAATGAAGCAAGAGGCAATTTAAAGAAGGAAGAAGAAAAGTGAAGTCGAGAAGTATAATGTGAGGAGGATGCTGTGAAAAACGACCCTGTTACAACAGCTATCAGAACAACAAGAGTTTATATTCATCCTTCTATCTACCTCAACAGAATGGTTTGTTGTGATTTTAAGCCGGCGGAATCTGTGATTAACTGTCACCTACCAAATCAACACGCATGTACATGTTCCAAAGCACTGTGGTACTTTTCACTCTGTTGAAAAGGAAATTGTGATCTAGAGTTTTTGTTTTGTCTTATATGCACATGCTAAAATTAGCATCAATCAACTTGAAAAGGTGTGGCCTCTGACTGGCACAAGCTGTTACCCAGACTGGGGACTTTCATCATTAATCAATAAACAATCCATCACTGTGAATAAATTTGACACCGCGGGTAATCATTACCCAAGAACAAACAATGTTTTCGGGTGGGTCGCAAGCTGACACGGTATTTACAGTACAAAGCATCCCGCGCAAAGCTTCCTAACCAACTATGGACGTCCAATTTTCTGGAGGAAGTGAAATGTTCAAAAATCCCTTGAGGCTGGCAACTTGCAGGATTTGCTGGGACATTTCCCAAATTCCCCTTCAGTGGCACGCCAGGAAATGTGAACAGAGACTATTTCGTCACCGTTACTTCGCTTCGAAAGCCAAAAAAATGACAGACGTCGTCAAGTTACAGGTTTCATTCTCATACGCTATGGTGCCATCCGGCAGTCCACCTTTTTTGGAAGGAAGTTGCATCCTTCTTAAACTACCACCTTGAGGCAAAATCCTCGGTGAGACTTCATGTATCTGTTAATGAAAATAAACAAACACTACTCAAGGCTACAACTGCGGTTGAGGGGACGATTGTCTGCGGAGGTCCCCTCGCTCCATTTCTGTGGCTACAAGAATGTGCAGGAGCATTTTGCAGGATATTCTAAATCCAAGCGGCAAACCGTACTTTGCACTGGCCAAATACAGCCGAGTCGTGACTGTAGATGTTTCTACAGCAGCAGCAGTGGCTGTAACTATACCTACCTTTTTGGGCCCATTTGTACCAGGCTGATTTTTTGACAATTATAGACATCAAAAACAAATACTTGAGAGTCAGCTATGCCCTGTTGCTATCCAATTCACTATGCACAAGCGTAGGCTGATGTCCAGGGCCACAACTGGCCTCTGGTCTACCCAGGTAGGTGGCATGTGTGCCAGGTAGCGTGGCAGCCGATAATAGTGAAGTTTGACAGCAACATGAACAACACCGTGCAAGATATACATTTCTAAAGTTATGTTAGCGAGCAAAAGTTTGCCATATTTCATGCTGAGCATCAACGTGATCATTTTGGGGACAATGCAACTGCAAGCAGCCTCTGCAAAGTGCCAGACCGTTTTAAGAAGAGCAATGAGTGCGCAATGTACCCGTATGTCAGGTTCTATCTAATAAGGGGACCTCATTCATGAATGTAATGTAGATTGGACAAGATAATACAGTACACAATACTAACGTTGTACGTATATTTGCTTATTACTGAGTTATGATACTCGCCACTGGTAGTAACTTAGCTGTTGTGTTGTTAGCTTGTTCGGTTGGTTACACTACGGTCACTGCTAGCTTCTAGCCGTCCACTAACCATCCTGTAAGGATTAACTACTAACCGCTGTTTGTCACTTTTAATTGTTAGCTGTTAGTTGTGATGTTAGCTGCTAACGTTAGCTGTGACGTAAACTCCCCCGGTCAATAACTGCCAGAACACAGGCAACTGTTGCGTGAAAGCGAATAATGGCATTCCGTAAAGTGTTACCTGTTCAGTAACTTAGCTAGTTAGTTAGCTGTTGTGTCTGTCAGGTGCCCAGCGTGTGTCCTTTAGCTAGCCGTAAGTTAGCCGTGTGACAACTGTTTCTAAGTTAGCTACTGTGTTATAACTGTAGTGCAGGCAATGGCTTAGGAAGAGCACAGAAAATGTCACCTTTCTCACTCTGCGACCATTGCTTCGAAGACAAACCTTAAAAAACGGCCTGTCGGTATATCCCTTCGTGAACGGTCACACGCACGGACGCACGCTCTCTCGGTACCGTGGATGTTGGTGGGTCCTCCTGCTGGAACGCGTATCGGCGCAGAGGTCGCTTCTTCTCGGCTTTGGTTTCTCCGCCGAGGCTCGGTGTGTGTTCGCCCCCCGCCGTAGAGCTCCTCTGCGCTTTTATTTATACATTAAAATGTGTACTTCAACGAGCAGGACGTGTTTCGCCTCCTATCGTTTTAACCTCCTCCATATTTACAGTCTGCCTCTCTATCCCTCTCTCTCTCTTTTTCTCTCTCTCTCTCTCTCTCTTCCACCACCAACAACAACATTATTGACGTCTTCCTCCTGCCACGTGACTAGTCTGCTGGGGCTAAAAATAGACCCAATAGAAACCTACGGAGGCAGACAGACATGACAGAGGCAGACAGGCAGACAGACTCTCAGTTTAGTTTGTCTCCTACTTCACCTTACTTTCCCTTGTTTCCTACTCATATTGTGCCTCAGTACACACTATAGAGTTGGGCTAGCTGCTCGCTGTGGGACCTGAAGGTAACATGAGCAAGGACCGCACACTGAAAGACTCTGAAAGAGCATCAAATAATGTGTTCATGTGAGTTGAGCAGTAGCCTACAAGTATTGTTGAAGCAAGTCGTTTATTAATCAACTGGTCAGTCAAAAGAAAACATTGTAAAACTATTAAAAACAATTCATATATATATATATTTTAAAATAATTTATTATACAAAATGGCCAACATCACACTTCAGCCCCTCAGTTGTGACAGTATTCTGCTTTTCTCGAGGTTGGTTTTACATGTTTGCTCCTTTTAATGTATTTACATTTGAGTCACAGAGCCAAGCATCAAATTTTACAGAAAAAATATAAATACCCGCGCAATCTTTGCAAATACCCAGATGGTCATTGAACAACACTATGCTAATCTGAGGGTATTTTCAGAATCCTCGAAGTCTCTTTAAACCATCTGGATGAATAAATATTCCCTCGGATGCTAGAATGTAAAGGTAATATTGAGTGACATAAAAGGGAGCTAGATCACAACCTGCCTCAGGGCTCCAGGCCCCCAGGGGCCTCAAAAAGCCACAGTTTTACTGTGTGCAAATAGTTTTTTTGGTGATTTGATACATTGGAAATATGGTCATATGTACCACTAAAGCAAGATATCATCTGACATGAAGGGCCTTATGAAAGAGCCTGTTTTACTACCCGATCTTTAAGGTACAAGACACGAGATTTGGAGCACTTCGATTGCCTCTCAACGGCTCTCAACATGGCGACCCGCAAGCCAGTTGTTACACTACTAACAGCGCTAACAGTGCAAACTACGGCGAACGTGGCGACAGAGGTTACAGTGTTTATCTGAGGGGGAGCCGGAGGGTTGGCGCTACCCTGCCACGACAATGCTGTCGGTCGCGGGCGGCGTTATCAGCTGTAACCGCCGCATGAGAGCAGAGCAGGGCGGCGGCCTTGAGCTAGCCAGTGTGGCACGCTAACATGCAGGAACGGGCACTACAAGCATGACCAGCTATGTCAACAAAGCAAGGAGAAGCTCGGATAAAAACACGGACAGAAAGTGACTTCATTCTCTGCTCTGGTAGACTTTACTCCACTATATCTTTACATGGATAATAGTTGCTTGCTGCCATATTAATGTTCATGTAATACTCCTCTAAGCCCTTGTCCTGAAGAGGATCCCTCTATCAAATTTTATGAGCTTCATTATTCTAGTTTAGTTCTCAAATCTTTTATAATGCAAAATGAATGTGTTTAACACATTCACTGTACATAGAAAATGTGAGGCCAATTTACATCCAAATAAAACCTTTATGAAAAGAACTGAGGTGTTAAAAGGGGCCCAGTGGGTCATTTTTGTCCCCAAGGCCCCCTATCAGGTTTATCCAGCTATTGATTTTCTTTGATTGCTGTTGTTGCACCTACTAGGGTGTTAGATGTTTGAATGAACAGTAATAGCAATATAACATTTATATAATAATGCAACATTTGACAAGTTCTGTAAATGGCTATGGGATATACTGCCTGTTGTATGTGTGTAGGATTTTGGCATTCATGTTCCCCTCAGGATGAATCGAAATGACTTTGGCAATCTACTGACTTTTCACCTGCAGCGCCATCATCAGGTCAGAATCTCAGTTTCCTAGCATGTTAGCTCACTGACATTAGCCTTTAGGTCTTTAGTACAGCATCTCAGAGCTACTAGCATGGCTGTAGCTGACTCTTAGTCTTGTTCTACTGTACAATTCTAGCATTTCGGACACTTAGATGCCCCTGAATCTTAGCAACGCTGTGTTATCTTTAGCAACTGTGTAACAAACAGTCTTTGCTACGGAAGACAAATACAAATTACATTGTGAAACAGCAACATTGTGGAGTCCATAGCATAACAGAACTGTGGTGGGGCCTCAGCTTCATTTTGGAATAAGTCTGTGATGTTTGTCAAAACTGATATATCCTGATGCATACAAATTAACTGTCAGAATTAACAGTGACAAGGTTTGAGGTGGGGAAAAAGGCAAAAATCTCTTTTATTCATCGTTGTTTATAATTTAAGGAGAGGAGAGGAGCTATAAATATCTCCACTCTTAGCACAAAGTGACTGCGGAGGAGGTGGAAGGAATAGAAAAGATGGAGATTGGGAAAGTGAGGGAGGAGAGAAGGTAAGAGAATGCGACAGAGCAGGGGGATTGGAGGAAAGATGGAGAGAGATGGAGGGAGGGAGGAAGGGAAGAGAAGGAAGGATGGGGAAAGAAGGGAAAAAATTAAGGAAATGCGAGGGTAGAAAAAAAAACAGCAGGAAAATATTCTGCACGAACAGAGGAAGAGAACAAGGTAGAAACGATGGAGAGAGGGCTGGAGGTGGAATGAAAGGGAGAGTGCGAGACAGAAATAGAGAGAAAGAAAGAGCTATTCTGGTAATGATGTTGTTGCCATGGAGACGCTGCGCTCAGTCAGACTACTCCACAGGTGCCCCGTGGGTATTTTTAAAAGCACGTCACTGATTGGCGGAGGCCTTTTGAAACGGAGCACTATTGATTTGTTGACATAGGTGAAGGTCAAAGGTCATCACATTGCATCCCATTACCCTCATCTCCTCCCTTCTTCTCTACTTCCTCATTCCATTGCTTGTGAATCTCTGTCTCAATTCACATAAAGCTAAAAATGAAATGATGACCAATGCCAAACACACGTCTTGAACGTTACACCTACGCACTGTTTTCTGTTTAAAGAAAAGCCCTTTGCAACCTTCAAGAGCAAGAGACCTTTGTTTTCATTTCGATAAATATCTGTTAAGTCATATCTAGCTCCCAAAACACAATGGCGAATGAGTCTGTGGCCCACCGACGCATTCGCAGTATAACAAAGTTGGCATCTGTAGCAACATTCCCAGAGAAAAGGCGACACCGTTTGGAATCTCTGGTAAGTGAGATCCCAAAAACACGCCTGCAGTTGCCGCATTTCGCCATAGGGGCACCGAAGAGAGCGAAACGGAGATCTTCTCGATTGTAACTTTAAAGGGGCCATGCGCAGTATTTTGGTCACACTTTATAACGCTGCTGGTGAGTCACAGCGTTTTTTCATCTTAACTCATGGTGTTACCTCGTCGTGTGAATCAGTACATGAAAAAATACTTTCGGTTCTTGCTGGTCCTTAAATAAAGGTACATTACATTACATTACAGTCATTTAGCAGACGCTTTTATCCAAAGCGACTTCCAATAAGTGTATTCAACATATATATGCAAGATAACTACTATAGTTACTAGAAGTCATGTGCATCTCCTTTAGTAAACAAGCATCTAAGAGCATAAACCAGAGCAAAAGTACAGTACAGAAACAAACTAATACAAATATAATACATGCAACAAACTAATATGAATAAAATAAGTGCTAAGTGGAAGGCTCAGGGCAGTACTTCTTGAAGAGGTGAGTTTTCAGTCTGCGGCGAAAGATGGGCAGCGACTCTGCTGTCCTGACGTCAGTGGGGAGTTCATTCCACCACTGTGAGGCCAGGACAGAAAAAAACCGTGACCGGGTCGATCGGCCGCAGGGACCTCTGAGCGATGGGGCAACCAATCGCCCCGAGGCAGCAGAGCGAAGTGGTCGGGCGGGGGTGTAGGGCTTGACCATGGCCTGGAGATAGGAAGGAGCTGTTCCTTTCACTGCCCTGTAGGCTAGCACCAGAGTCTTACACTGGATGCAAGCTCTTACAGGTAGCCAGTGTAGAGAACGGACAAGGGAAGTTGTGTGGGAGAACTTGGGGCGATTGAACACCAGGCGAGCTGCAGCTTTCTGGACAAGCGCCAGAGGTCTGAGTGTCACCGGGGCGAAATGACAAGACCAGTTGGGTGTCATCGGCATAACAATGGTAGGAGAAGTCATGCGAGCAAATAACAGAACCGAGAGATGTTGTGTAGAGCGAGACTGAACTGGCCCAGGACTGAACCTTGTGGAACCCCCGTAGTCAGCATGCGTGGTTCCGACACGGCCCCCCTCCATGTCACCTGGTAGGATCGACCTGTCAGGTAGGATGCAAACAGGGAGAGTGCAGAGCCTGAGACGCCCATCCCCTCGAGGGTGGAGAGGAGGATCTGGTGGTTCACCGTGTCAAAAGGTATTGCGTATCAAGGGAGTAAGATTTCGGAATTTTAGGGGAAAGGAGAAATAAGTTGCATTTAAGTATTTTAATAATTACTGGTGTAGGAGCCATGTATTTGATTTGTGTTTCATATGAATTGTGTAATATGTCAGTAATTAAAGGTGTGATTGAATGGGAAAAGAAGCAAACGTTTTCTTGACCTAATTGCAGTGACTAAAAGTCCTCCACTTTAGCCGCTAACGGCTGCTAACTGATCTGAATTGTTTTGCCGTTTGCTGCGGCGTTATCTGTTTAAACTTTCTGACCGAGCTTCTTGGAAGTGACGAACACTTGTGGACACGAATGGGAAAAAAGTATACAATGATATATAAAGCATTGGCATGCGCTGTGTATAATTTTGGTCGGAACACACGTCTAAACAATTCAGATCAGTAGCGGCTAAAGTACAGGACTTAATGTCACCACAACTGGGTACGGGGTGTTTTATAGATACTTTTAGTGTATTTGTAAGGTACATATGGGGATACAGTACTAGTCAACAAAGCTTTACATTTGACATCCTGAGGTACCTCTTAAGTAATTATGCTATAACATATTTCACAGTTTTGATGTGCTACTAAAACCTCAGGCTTATGCACTAACGAATGTTTAACAATGAATGATGTTGCCCTTTGCTCAAGTTAGGTGTGACAACCCATACTCCAGAGATTTATTATGCCTTTTAGATTTATTCTGAATAATGAGTTGACTGACAAATGATCTCTATACTTTTGCAAATTGGCTTTAAAAACCCACCGCACTCTATCGACCTCAACACCAAACAACCAAACAGCTAACGTTAGCGGGTAGCTGGGGAACAAAATGGAAATTCAAATGAAAATTCACAAAATTGTACACCGTTTTGGTTCCTTTAAGACAGTAACCTCAGGTTCTGCCGAGTGAAGCCGATGCGGAAGTGTCTTAAAACTTGCATACTGGCCATCAGGGGGCGACTCCTCCGGATGCAAAAAGAAGTCTGATTGTATAGAAGTCTATGAGAAAATGACTCTACTTCTCACTTGTTTTATTACCTCAGTAAACTTTGTAAACATGAGTTTATGGTCTCAATCTCTAGTTTCAAGTCTTCTTCAATACAACATGATGTTCATTTAGTAAATTCTGGTCCATTTAGAGTGATTGACTGCGATTCACAAGATAGTATAAAAATGGTAACCTCCGTATGTTGGTTGCAAAAAAAAAAACCAACATGGTGACGGCCGTAATCCAAGATGGCAACGGCGAAATCGTCAAACTAGATGCTTAAAAAACGTCATTCCACAAACCATTCTTATACAGTCTCTGGTTCCATCCTGAAGGCAGTGTTTTTGTCATAGTGACCTCATGCTGCACCAGTGGGAGGGAAATAAATCTCAGACCGTCAGGGTCCAAAACCCACACAGGTAGAAATGTGTCAAGTCATATTTAGAGACTTGATAAATATACTGGAAAGACTGTGGCGAAAACAAGCTCGTTGGTGTCATTGAGACATTAAAGAGACAGACAGAGAGAGAAAGAGAGAGAGAGAGAGAGAATGGGATGAACCAATAACATGTCAATATGTAGAACACACACGTAGCAAAGAGGGCAGCGGTGAGTCAGCCTCCTGCTGTGAGTCACAGGGGAAATCAGAGATGTCAGACAGAAAAAGAGTGCACACACACATGCATGCACACAGACACACAAGCAAACACACACGCACACACACACACCCACACACATGGTCACAAGTTTTCTGACATTAATGAACCTTGACAACTGTTCTCCTTCCACCTACGGAGTTACAGTACGAGTGTAAGGCTTGACACACACACATACACACACACACACACACACACACTGAGCTCGCCGTCCCCCCACATTCTAAAATCTGTAACACACAAATCAATTTTTCACCAAACGCGCTTCTTCCGACACATTCTCAGGAATCCAACAGCATCAGCACACGTTACCTCCGCAGTCTTTAGATGAGCATCTGACTCATTTCTCCATTATCCTGCGTTGAACCTCGAGTCCCCCAACGGGTCCCCGGACCATAGGGTGAATACCGCTGATCCCACGCTGCTGCTTCTGCTGCTGCTGCTTCTGCTGCTGCTGCACTGAATGGCTGCACTTCATGCTGCTCTCGGAGCGAGTTGTCCAAGACCACAGTGCCCCCAAGAGGGAGAGGAAGGGAGGATGCTGGGATGCTGTCATGGGATGCTGGGATGCTGTTACCCCAACTGCCCTCACATAGAGCACATCAAAGCCGCAAAAACATATTCCAAAATCAAAACTTCCCTCAAATGTTTACTGTTTTTCTTTACAGTGTGGGAGAATATGGAATGCAGGCATACATTTTGATTTCATTTTTAATATTTTAACAATGACTATGTCCATTGTGAGCAGTATGATGCTATTTTTGCTATATATCTCTGTATAATGCATCAGATTTTATGTATTCAAATGTGTTTATTATATGTAGTCCCTGTCAAATAACTTGTAAATAGATAAATGAACACAATTTGGACTTGTTTACTGATAGGGTCAGTGGTTATTGTGCAGATTCAGATTTAACAGACGCAAGACAGCAAGATGCAACACGCAAGACAGCAGCAAATTAAATATGACGCATGACAGTTTAATGAGCTGAGAAAAACAGTGAAAACTGGCCGTCTGGAAAAAAATGTTCTGGAGGCAAAAATATACATTGACATCAACTTCATAAAACATATCAGCATAGCTTCCCAAATATATCATACAGCACCGAACAATATGCTGTTATGGACACGTGGTGTAGAATTTCAGGAAAATCCGGAGGGACTGAAACTCCCGTCAGTGTGCATGATGTGCACAAAAGTTATTTGAAGGGAAAAAAATGTAAGCGGCATCTTAAAACTTTTCCATCTCGTGGGTCCCCATATCAGTCTGCTTTGATTATCCAGCTCATAGGCTTTACAATTCAATGGAGAATAAATGGCAACAGGCGGATTTCATAATGAGTATTATCGGTGGAGGTAATAGTGAGAGTATAGGTGTAGTAATAGTCGTGGTATTCAAACAGCAGAGGATGTACTTAATGCCTCTTTTATGGACACGTTTTGTATAAGGATATATCTTAATTAATTTGGGAGGGTTGGGAACCATAAGATTTTTGGGGTATTTATTGAAATTGTATTTTTCTTAGATATCTTTTAAAAATGTATATATATATATATATTTTTTTTTTTAAATATATATTTATATATACATATATAATCTGCACAATATCTATAAAAAAAAAAGAAAATGCATATAAATATATCGATTGTTTTCCTCAACTATTTCTCAATATTTTGTTTAAAAATCATTTCATTTAAAAAAAAGAATAATTTCCAATGCCTGTGTCGGTGGTCTCGTGAGCAGTGGTGGTTGTTGCGGTGATACTAGCTGAGGTGTTGTAAGCAGTGTCTTGGCAACATATTCACTCAGCCGCTGATTGTCCTCTGAGCAGCCACGACTCACAGACACTCCCATCCTCCTGTCGCTCTCCTCCACAGTCTCCCCCCATCCTCTCCCCTCCCATCCAGGGTTGTCAAGGCAACAACCCTTTACACTGGAGCCGTTAGTCATCAATCCCCGTAGCCCCCCCCCCCCCTTCTCTCTCTCTCTCTCTCTCTCTCTCTCTCTCTCTCTCTCTCTCTCTCTCTCTCTCTCGATGTTATTGTGACGTTTCATCACGAGTCGGACTCAAGGGCCCTTGGTCATTATTACATTTATTTATGGTTTCAAGTGTTTCTTTATTATATATATATATATATATATATATATATATATATATATATATATATATATATATATATATATATATATATATGAATTTCACTGCATCAAAGTCAGTGTTTATAAGGACGTAGCAACCTAAAAGAAGGCTATAATAATACAAAATTATAATGAAAATATTGATGATAATGATAAAATAAATAAATAATAATAGTAATAGGCTGTACAACACTGCACTTTGTCATTTCCTACTTAGTCCCGTATGTCACATGGGTTGGGCTTGTTCGGGAGGGGATCCAAAACACACAAACAAACGCGCGCGCCTGCACGCACGCACACAGTCTTGCACGGTCAGAGGGAGAAGGAAGGCGGATCTGCAGATAGAAACAGTCAGGACTTCCTCAGCAGAGCAGAGACACAGCGCAGTAAGTACCTCACTCCTTATTATTCCTACTCATTTGCCCCTCTTATTTTTTTTAAAGGAACTACCGTCACAAGTTAAACAACACAGTCAAATGAAAGTGGCAGGTAACAGGTGACGGCGTAAACGTGACGGTGGCTTGTAATGTCACTGTCACTTTTCCTTGAATACCCGTTAACGTATGGTTGCATTAATGATAATTATAATAACGACTTTTACATCGGGCTGTGCCGTGTGGTGTTTGCCACCAGAAGCGTATTGCGATGATGTGGCGAGCCGGACGGGTGTCCGTTCGGTTTTGGGTCATTTCTGCACGTGTCCCTGTGTAACTCCCGTCAGTGATGTGCGACACGTCCTACCGCGTTCTCTCGACGTCGCGTTTGTATTGTCGGACTTTTCGGCTGCTGGAAAACGAGATAAAAGCAGCATATGCAGTGTGTGTGCGTGCGTGCGTGTGTGTGTGTGTGTGTGTGTGGTCCCCCATCAATAGTTTTATTTTGAAGTGGCTCTGCGCATTGTATTTCACTGAAAATGACTTCCTCAAAAAATGATTGTGATATTGTTTTCTGCGGTTAAGTAGCCGTGGGCCTAATTGTACTTTTTGCGATTTGTTTGTTCTATAACTTGTGCTTGTACTTACTCTCATTAAAAGAGGGGGGTAAAAAAAATAAAGTCATATCTAAATTTCTGCTAAAGAAGCTGGATTACGTCAGCCTTAGATTACTAATTCAATATATTGTAAATTATTCTTATTTTTTAAATAGATACTCAGTAACCTTCCTGTTAATCTTTCTCAGATCATGGATGAAGCGGCCCTGCGTCATGTTCGCTCTGTGTTCCCGTGGCTGGTGGGAGCGTCGCAGGTGGTGGGTCTGGCGGCGGTGGTGCTGACCGGCGTGTGGATGGGCCACTTCCGCGGCGGCTTCGCCTGGGATGGCTCGGCGCTGGAGTTTAACCTGCACCCTCTGTGCATGGTGTTAGGGCTGGTCTTCCTGCAGGGCGACGGTGAGTCGGCCACCGATCGGTGCGAGGAAAATGTAGAGTTACCTAGGTTAGGCCACGTTACCTAGGTCTGCTAGATTGTGCCGTATGGGGTATGATTTCCATTCCTGTTTCATCATCTAATTTATTTTCTTAACATCTTTAAGAATATCTTTCATTACAGGACTTCTAACTTTTCAATGTAGTTTGGAGCAAGCAAGAAGCCAATGCAGAAGTGCCATGAACTTGCATTCTTTCTAATGGCCAGCAGGGAGCGACTCCTTGAGTCGCAAAAAAAAGTTAGATTTTATAGAGGTCCATGAGAAAATGACCTCAGTGACCTAATTGTAGGTAAACATTGTAAACACGAGTTTATGGTCTCAATCGCTAGTTTCAAGTCTTCTTCAAGACAGCATGATGTTTATTGAGTAGGTTATGGTCCCATTTAAATATAAATACATGATAAAGCAGGGTATGTTTTAGGGCGTGGCTACCTTGTTCGCTACCACGGCGTGATCCAGTTTGGGTGTTTTCTGTGGATTCTTCTCACAAAACCCTTTCACAGTGATGAAAGACGGCTGAAAAGAAAACTATTTCTTCAACATACAGCAAAGTAGCCGACGGGCCGATTACCAATTAGCTAATCTCGGAAGCCATCGGCTATGTGTGACGACAGATAAGCCAGTCTATTGGGACAAGGGTTTTCATTGTCGCCAGCGCATACCCGGGGACAAGACTTCCCTTCTCTGTGCGCTGCTCGATGTTTACAGTCCAATTAGCAACTTAAGATGTGACACTGGACACTGGAGTTTAAAATCCATGGCTTCAACTTTAAAATATATTAGGGGGCCTCCGAGAACCATGTCAGATATGGCTGGCTCCAAAAGCGAGTCAATCCCAAATGACGTCACGGAGACTACGTCCATATTTCATATAGTCTATGGTGGCCTCACAAGGCCAGTCGTTTTTTTCTTGTTTGCATTGCGGGATAGCAGGTAATGCAGGAATGACACCCGTAAAGTCAGATTAGCCCGGCTGGTTTTACATCAGTTTGTAATCATCACGTAAGTTTCGTGACATTAGGTGAAACTGGAAGCAGAGGTCAGCTTTACGTGGACGCTGTAGTCACTCTGTTGGTGTGTGTCTCTGCTTATGAGTGTCCGCATGTGTGTCTTAGCCTCGGGCGCCGTGTTGCTGACCTGTTGCATTAAGCTAACGCTACCCAGACATCCAACAGTCCCCCACCCCCACCCAGAAAGTTTGATTTAAACAGAGATAAGCAGAAATGGTTTGAATCATTGAACATGCCGGTTTTGTGTCTGTCTGTCTGTCTGTGTGTTTATGGGACGTATCCAGTGAAGCTTTGACAAGATTGGCCCATCCGGGAATGGAACCGGCAGGCCCAGGAAGAGCCAGTCAGCAAACTGAGCAGCCTCTTCTTCAGCTTAAGAGCTGAAAGGGTCCAGAGGAGCATGTATGCTAACATATGCTAACGTTAAGAATATAACCACATCACAAACTAGAGCTCCTAGTTTCGATGGATATTTGCATGTTTTTTATTATTTATTTATTTAGCATACATGCTGCCACCCTGAGGATGATAAAAGCTTGAGAGACCATTTGGACCTTTTAGGTTTGTGGTCAATCTGACAGAAACGATTTATAATATGTAAAAAAACAACAGGAACTCTGAAAAGCAAAGGAGTCCAAAATGGAGGACGCTAACGTATATCTCATTAGAAGTGTCGTAACTTTGTTTAACCTTCTCTTGTCTATAAACTGCTACAGTTCTGAGACAGCGAAAACTAAATGACTGAACTCATTGTTCCCTTAAGGACCGAGCTAACAAGCTTGCTAACTGACAATTAGCAACAGTTAGCAAGCTTGTGAGCTTTAAAATCTTTCTTCAGTAGTTCTCAACTGAATGAAGTGACGTACAGTCGTGAAAACAAGAGACAGACAGAGAAAATAGGAAGTAACGTGACGAGCTGTTGCGACCGGCTAGCACTTGCCAGCTACAGTAGTTCTCCAACTAGCCTCGTGAGTAGCCCCCGCGTCACCAAGCCTCTAGAACCAAATAATTCACCAGCATGAGCGGAGGAAATTCACTGTGCCACTTCCTGGTGTGACCGGGCAATTTAAGCACCATTTATCAGCTATAACAGAGTTATTTTTTGGAGTTATTTATTTTGCATAATTCAAACAATAAAATCTAAAATAATCAAACATAACAGATATAAATGAATCACAGTGCAGGAAGAGACAGAAAGCCAACTTGGCTTATTTGAAGCCTCCACCTATATAAAAAATAAAAAGTAAAATATGCATAAGACATTACGTTACAACAAAACAAAGAAGGAAAAAAAAGAAGAAAAAAAAAATAATGTAATTGTGTCGAGTGTGAGTGAGCGTGTATGCGTGCGTGTGTAATATAACAGCTAAAACAAGAAAGACATGAAAACTAATACATAAACAAACTTACAAAACAGCAATCAGATTTTCTTTTAGGCATCTTTTAAAACATTTTACAGAGGGACATTCTTTTGTTAGGTGGGAAAAGTCATTCCATCGTTTGGTTCCCCTAAATCTTATTGGAAATTGACCTCTGCTAGTCAGTAACTTAGGAGGATGACGATGTGAAGATTGACGAGTTGAGTAAGAGCGAACCTGTGAATTGAATTTATAGTAGGTCTTGAAATGATGACTGTCCAAAAGTGTGCTTTCACAATTAGCCTTTTGTGTTTTGCCCCTCTCTATTTCTTTCTCTTTGATGACTTGGAACATGTGGGAGGAAACTGTAACTCAGCTAAGTTATGATCTGTCTTATGATACACACTGCCGCAAATCCCCAGTGACCTATGCGGTCCCGGAAATAAAGACAAAGCGAGACGTCGCCGTCTTTCCTGCTCTCCGCTTCGTGCCTGCAGCCCTTGGGTACTTTTGCTAATGACAGTAACCAGATTAGTTCAACTGGTTCACAGCTGTCTGTTGCAGAGCTGGATTGCATTAGTGTGATAAAAGTGAAAAGGTCAGCTGGACATTAGACGGGGACAAGGCGGGTTATGGAAATACCCAGGGGGGGTCCTAACACACACTCACAAAAATACACCTCAAACCTGATTCCCTGTGATTAAGTCTGTGTTTGTTGCCTCAGGCTACTTCCACGCTAATGTGGATACATTTGACAGTATATACTATACACACGTAATCAGCATCTCTGGCTTCTTAAAATATAGCGTGCTGCAGATACTTGGCATTTAGCACTTCAGGTTCCGTCGTCTCAAAGTCAATGGGTTTTTGGTTAGATCCCTGAAATAATGTCTGTGGCTAAGCCAAAGAGATTTTAACGTTTTGTTCTAAAAACATTAATTTCAACAGTAAATACCTCTTGGGAATTTAAAAAGGCGTGGTTTGTGGTCAATGTGACAGAAAAGGTTCATAATATGTAAAAAAGAAAAGGAACTCTGAAAAGCAGAGGACAGAGCCCGAGAGTACAAAATGGAAAAAGCTATCATATATCTCATTAGCAGTGTTGCAACTTTGTTTCACCTTCTCTTGTCGCAGTATAAACTGCTACAGTTCTGAGACAGCGGCAAATTAACTGTGAACTTTATCTTTATCTTTTTTTGTGAACTTATTTTTCCCGTAGCGACCGAGCTAACAAGCTTTCTTGTCGACAGTTAGCAACAGTTAGCAAGCTTGTTAGCTTTGAGAGTTTTTTTCTCTCTTCGGTAGTTCTCAATTGAATGAAGTTATGTACAGTCCTGAAAAAAAAGCGGACAGAGAAAATAGAAAGAGGCTCGATTGTTGGCGTGGTTAGCGGTTAGCTTGCCAGATAAATGTAGCAAGCAAGCTTAAGAGAATTTAATGTTTTGTAATGTAATGTCAGACATAAACTACAACAGTAGATACCTGTCTTGTGAATTTTTAAGCTTCTAGGTGTCTTAGAAAAGACAGTTTCTAACACGTGACTAAACGCCATCACCCGGACTAGTCCGCCTTCACAGCCTCGTTGCGTCTGGTCTTAACATGTTTTCTATTTTCCTGTTTTTGATTTTTTTTTTTTTTGATTTTAACAGAACTTGAATTTTAAATGTTTCTTGTAAAAAAAGAAGTAACTTAAATGTAAATATCGATGCCATGTTTTAGCTGCTTTACTTAAAAAAAAATGAAGTCATGTGTGGTCCCATGTAGTGTACAGTCTCATTAATCATAAATAATAAACAGAAAACATGGTCATCACAGTAAAAGTACAGTACGCAATTAGAGGAAACAAATGTACAAATCATTTAAGCAAACAATATAAACAATATCTTATATATAAAACGCAATTAGAGGAGTTTGCTTATCTTAAAAAAAGCGATTTGGCTTGTAGAATTAACGGTCTCAAATCCAACCAGCAGGTTAACCGGCAGATGAGGAAAGTTTACAGACTAACGTTAGCTTTCTACTTCTGCAGATTGCATTCAAGCTCCAAAAAAATCATAAAAGTGGTGTTCATTTGTGAAGATTATGTTGCTGGAGAAAATGTGAGTATCATAAACATTTGTTGGCCACAGAGGTTATTTTCTGCAATGATCCGATGGAAAAATCTCATTGGCTTTTTGTCGAGGGAACTAACTTCCTGAGTTAGCCGCCAGAATTACGTTACGTCTACAGCTCTCTATATTTTAACACCTGAATCATGAAGAGTGGACATGGCGAAAATATTCTTTTCTAAAAGACCTCACATATAATTGTCACGTGATCGTTTCTTTTTGGAATCAGATACACTGCAGTCTTCATGCTCGCCCCCCTGAAAGCACTGAATCACATTGAAAACGGCTTAAAGCTGCTTATTAGCTTAAATAAAGGATTTTAAAAAGGACACAATTAACAATTGTGTTCGGTTTAACCTTTTGCTCCAAATGAAAGAAAATGGTTCAAAAGGATCGCTTTCTGCACACAATGCATGTATGCTCTCTGTAGGCACATCATTACACCTTTTATATGTGCTGTAATCACATAACGTTCTTATATGTTCATGTCTCATTCATTATGATAGCGCACATCTTGCATATTTACTAGAAATATATAAATATATAGACAGTGCCTCTGCAAACTGTCATGTTCCCGTTTTCAGTTACGTTGTTTTTACTAATTTAAAGAGGTTCTTTATACAGTGTTTTCCTTCTGCTGCTCTTTATATATTTACATTTTTGTTACAACGGTCTCCAATATTAGTGCATTAAGATACTGGCCATATGTTGAGGATATTGTGGATGTTACACTATTTACTTGATAGTTTTCACTTGAAATATTGACTTGATATTTTGTGTAATATTAGTCCGTTCACTAAATTTTTCAATTTTCTCAGTGTGGTCAAACTTATTTGTTGGTGTCATTCACTCTTCAAATCACTCTTTTGCATTCCACATATAATCCTGTATTAGGAAACTTTCTTTAAACGTTATTATCTGTATTCATCTATTTCTGACGTACCGTTTGTCTTTGTGTCTTTTAAAAAAATCAATCATGATATGCGAGTCTGTGTTTTGGTTCCCCTCTTTGATTGGTTGTTACAACCTGTGGCTTTTGTATAAAGATGTGTCGTTTCACATTGTGAATTCAATGGCGACGGACCGGTACTGAAACGCTGCGTCTCACATGAAAACAGTGCTGACGATGTTTTCTGAAGACAAAGTTCATTGAATTATTGGTAAATTCACCTCTCTCTTTCTCCCCCTCTGCAGCCATCCTGGTCTACAGAGTATTTAGAAATGAGACCAAGAGGAACGTTAAGATGCTTCATGGCATCATTCACCTGCTGGCCCTCATCATCAGCATCATAGGTAAGCGAGAGCTGTACGACGGTGTATGAGGGTCATTGTAGATAAAACAACAACGAAAAACAAATTACAGAGTCTGGGGAGAGGGATATTATTCTGAGAAAAAATATACAAAAAAAAGAAATTTGATATTCTCTGAGATTTAAGTGGTTCATTTACGAGAAAATACCCACAGATTTATGGAATATATTAATATTCTCTGAGATTATAAAGGCATCCATTAGCCAGAAGAAAACTGTTTTTTCCGTTGTGTTGATCCAACCTTGTAAAGTAAAGCAATATGGTTCTTTGACAAAAAAGCATGGGTTTTTTTCTTGAAAATTTGTGACTTTATAATTTCAGATTTTCTCTCTCGGAATATCTTTCCCCTCCCCAAGCTCTGTAATTTAAAAAAAGCCTACAATGGTCCTAGTGTGGCATCGTAGGAATGTGCGTCTGTGAATGTGAAGAAGCTAATTCCAGTGTGTGAGAGAGAGAGATGGAGAGAAAAAGACGCCTGAATCATTGTTTCTCTCTGTCTGTGTGTAGGTTTTGTAGCTGTGTTTGATTCCCACAGAGCAGCAAAGATCCCAGACATGTACTCTCTACACAGCTGGTGCGGCATGGCTACCATGGTCTTATTCTGCGTACAGGTACACACACACACTCACACACAGTCATGTTTCCATCACTTTAGAGGACATTACATTGACTTGCATTCATTTCCTGGAGACTTTCCCTAACCCTAACCATAACGGCTACTTGCCTTATCCTAAACCCTAACCTAACCTTACCCGAACCTTAAACCAAGTCGTGACCCTAAAATATAAGGATTTACTCTTGGGACTTGCATTTTGTCCCCAAAAAGAAGGCGAGTCCCCACAATGTTGTTGTATCAATACGTCCCCATAACATGAATAATACGAACCCACAAACACACACAAAGTGTAATATAGATTAAAACAGTAAAAACTAACTTTTCATCCCTCCATTCCCCCCCCCCCCCCCAGTGGGTGATGGGTTTGCTGTTCTTCCTGTTTCCTGTTGCGTCGTCATGGTTACGAGCCTCGTACCTCCCCATCCATGGGTTCTGCGGTGTGGTGCTGCTGGTTATGGCCATAGGGAGCAGCCTGCTCGGCATCACGGAGAAACTCCTCTACAGCATCATGTAAGTTTCTTCAATCATGTCATTCAAACAAAACAAAAAAAGATAATTTCATAATTTATAATAATTTTTTTGAGATAATTGTCTCTGAGCATTCTACCAGCACAGCGATACAACGGAGGTGAATGTGGTTTCCTCACTGTGTCCGTCTCTCTCCGTGTCCCCAGGTCAACCTACTCTCTGTTCACCCCTGAGGGGGTGCTGGCCAACGTCTTGGGGATCCTGCTGCTGTGCTTCGGGGTGCTGCTGGGCTACCTCATCACCAGGGAGGAGTACCGGCGTCCGCCGAACCCAGAGGAGGAGTCTCTGTCCGTCCACTTCAAGACCCTGACCGAGGGGGGGTCGCCCACTATGCCTTAAACCTGAGGCTGACGTCTTAACACCGCCCCCCTCATCTTGATACAGTGTGCTGCCAACAGACTAGCTGGTGTTACAAGTCTCTGTTATTATTAGTTACAGAAAATAAAAGTTTTTAAAAGTTTAGGTTTGGTTCAGTAAAATCAATAAAATCACAGACAAGCTTTAATGACCAATCCGATCCATCCGATCTCAGATTGCTGAACAGACTGTCAACTTTCACCCAAAATGATTTATTTACACTTGATTTATTCTATTTCAGAATGAATAGAATAAGACAATTGTAAATGTAAAGGCGCAATGCAGTAAAAGGAAAATAGCATCGCAACAAATCAGATTTAATATACGATATTTAATAGAGAAATAGCAAGGGGTCTGGCGCCTCCTCACTTTGTCTGCCCTCAATCGAGAACCCAAGAAGCCCAGACTTACCAATCACAGTTCCTAGTTGTCTCCACATTGAGCCCCAATGGGAAGCTACATTTTTGAGGCGGCGCCGTGCCTACAGCTGCCACGCAGAAGTATAAATATATAAAAAGAGTGCCTGCAGCTCAGAAACTGTTTGTCCTGGAGCTACTGCTTTTGCTCCTACAGTATCTTCGGTAGTATCTCTACTGTGAGATGAATGTTTTCGTAGTCCCAACAACATCAACGGAGTGATACGTCGTCTCCGGTAAAAATAAATCCAGCTGATCGATGTTAGGAGTTTAACATTCAAGCACATCATATTGATTATTTAAGTTTATCAATGTCATACTTCCAATCCAGGACCTTCAGTATTTTAAAGAAGCCCTGTGAGGCAAATGAGAAAAGGAGGTTTTGCCAGAATAATCTTTCCAATTGTTCCTTTCATTTTCCTTTCCACCTTTGAAACAGGTGGGGGGGAAAAGGTTTTGCCAAGAACAATAGTTACTTTCTTTGCATCTGTAAAAACAGGCTTTAGCAGGGACTAAAAGCATTTATGTTTTCTTCCAGGTGAGTTTTAGTGTACATAACTTGATAACACTATATTACAGACTATACAATATATGAACCTCGTGTTTTAGAGTTAAAAAAAAGAATGTTTTTAATCCTATTTAGAACATGGGGTAGTGGTGCATGTTAGCCTCTTGTGGCCAAAACGAGTATTACAATAATCACACACTAATCTAGACAAAAGTCCCTTCAACTCACCGGCCAAAACTTTTTTTTCACCTGTTTCACAAATGAAAAAAAAAAAGAGTTAAACTTTGGAAAATGATCCGGGCAAAACCTTTTTTTCACTTGTTCTTAAGTCATAAACACTCACCATGCAGAAAATCACTGACTTGCCTCTCAGGGCTTCTGTGGTATTTGGATCAAGTAGCTCCTGAAGAATCAGGTGTGCCAAATGTTGTATATCGAGCATCCTCGGCACAACAATGTCTTTTTGACTGCATTAAGTTGTTGCTTGAGTGTGCACTGGTAGGCTGTGTCATCTTGGTAAATATAAGTATCTGATTGGAGGGCGAAGAAGCCTTGATGCTGATGTCCCCGCTTTTCTACAGTTTGACTCTATTACACACCAGAAGTCAAACTGATGCCAAACATCGCACTCGATTTTGATCTTCTCTTTGAACTACACATTCCAATTTGGAACCACTCACATCTGCCATCTTGATTTTCCCAATTTTGAGAAGTCACGGAGCATAATAATATTTATTAGTAAAACAAGCTTTTTTGGAAAATCATTTACATCACACTACTTTTGTGGGTCAAAACACTATTTCTTGATCTCGAAAAACAAAGTCTGTCCTCTCATTTCATTTTTCCCAGCAGTATCTATATCTGTCCCAGATCCAAGTGAAGTCGGTACCGTTTGTCCACAATGCAAGATGCATAAGCTAAATATATTCCATTTGTCCATTAGTAAGCTGTTTGTATTTAAATGGACTGCCAAGTTAATATCTGTACAGTGTGAGTTCAGGACTCCGCAGTAGTGCCTAATACAAAGCTCTTACTGAACTTTGCTGAATGTTTTCTGTCTAATGTACTTCTTGATAGTGTCATCTTTGAAAGGGAAGTCTTAATGAAAGGTAATGTAACCTGAAGTAAATAAATGTGTGTAGCAGCTTGAAGTGTTTTGGTCCAGTTGTGTTTTTCACCTGACTCAAGCTTCAGATGTAAGCAAATTAAATTAGAATCTGAATCTGAATCAGTTCCGTCTATTTCACCAGAGTATATTGCACATACAAATCATTTTACATGGTGGATGGTGCATAACATTAAACTATCAACACAGTGCAAAAAATAGACCCACCTCAACCAGCTGTAACATTACAAGTTTGACAATGTTGAAAAATTCACTTTCCTCCTGAGATTTAGAGAAGATCAATACCACTCCTCAACGTCTGTCTGTTAAATATGAAGCTACAGCTAGCAGTGGTTTAGCTTAGCATAAAGTCTGGAAAGAGTACAACAGTGTGACGCACACATTTTTGTTTATTTGATGAATATTTGATAGAACTAATTTCTGTGATTTGCTAATCATAACAACACTTATTTTGAAGTGTATTCCTATCTATGCCCAGTAGGTGGCAGTGCAGCGCTGTGGTTTTGCCTCGCGGCCCTGGACTTGTAGGCGCTCGTGCAGCGTCTCCTCATATCTTGAGAAGTCGTTTAATGAAGAAGCCACATGTTTGCCTGTCTCAATCATTTCCTGTTTTCTCAGGTTAGTACCTTGTAAAGTGCACCAAATATGACAAATCAATTGGGGACCAATGTTTAGTGAACATGTTTATAGATTACTTTGTATTTCATGTGGTTGTTTAGTAGCTATGTTGTTTTAAGACTGACTGTCGAGTGCTAACGCTAGCTAAACTGATAGTAGCCTTGCATTACATTCCCTTGTTTCTTTCTGGCTCCTACACGTTGTACTTTTTGTTTATAGTAAATCGAATCGACTCTTTATGTTCTGGTAGGTCGTTTCATGCTAAATATGTTAATGTAATTGTATATATGAAGGATGTATATGGGTGTTGTGCATGTTAGTTAGCATTCGTTAGCGGTTCACTATGCTGTTGGAGCAGCGCCGCCATTTTAAACATTGTCTTCCTCACCTAAGTTACGCCACAGTAGCTGTGAGCACATTGCAAAAGTGCAGTTAGGAAGGATTTTGTCCCAAGCGACAACAAATGTGTTGATTAAACATAGTAATGTAACTTGTTCATGTAATGATAGTGTAAACTTTGATTATCTTATTTGAGACAATTTAATGTATTTTTTCTGTACATGTAATACCGAAGGAACATATACAGGAAATTGTTTTCACTTGGAAAAGTGTGAAATAAATATAGCTTGAGAAGACGTTGAATGAAGAAGCCACACATTTGCCTGTCTCAATCATTTCTCCGGCATACATCTGTTATCACGCTCTTTCAAGCTGGGACCTGTAACAACAGCAACCTTTAAAGCTCAATCATTAGCATGTTACTAACGCAAAATGGACGTGAAGAATTCACTTTTAAGCTCCAGCTAAACTTCAATCAGCTCTGCCATGAACACTCCCCCACACCGAGGACAAAACTAATTCATATTATCATTAATATGATTCATATTATCACTATAAATAATGGTGGTAATGATGCACACTGTTTGGCTAATGGATCAGGTAGACGACTACCGACTCAGTTCATCTAGTCATTATAAATCCATTCAAATCACTGCCTGACTTACTACAATGTTTTATCATATTATGTTATATGTCTTTTATCAAATAATTCTTATCACAAATTCATATCAACCAGCTCCAGGCTAACATTGATATTGGATGTTTAAATATAGCCAATTAACAATAGGTTCTCAACTATAAAGTACTTGCACCTTTATATTTTTTTATGTAAATAATATCTTATGATATTTTCCTACAGTATGGAAATACCATATATATATATATATGGTTATATATACGGAGGCTGCTGCTTTGTTATCAGACCGTGAGGTTTCAACTCCTCCAGTTTTTAGGATTACATGCTGCATATTCCTGAATTGGATCATAAACATTTTACAATACATAAACAATTTATTTCACTCCCCCCAAATTGCAGATACATAAATAAGCTGTACTTCCAATTAGTGCATGACCGCAAAGATGATGCATCCACGGTAGAAACCACCAGAGAGGGGGGGGGGGGGGGGGGAGCGACAGACTTACACATCTGTTTACACATGTTTTATTCCTCTTTGTAATGTTCACATGAGCTGACACATTCCCGTCATTTTAAATGTTCATAAATCATGTTCTTGTTGCTGTAACCGTCCTGGGTTTTAAATATGAACTTATTTTACACACAGTGAAAAAAAGCCCCCAGTGAACCAGCTAGCAGAGATCACACACACTGCTCCCAGTGATCACTGCTCGGTTACCTGTGTGTTTAAAAACCCGGGGCCCGTCAGCAGGTCGAGGAGTTACATTCTACATGTACAGCACAACACATTGTTTTATTGTGAGACAACACAGCTGTCATCGCGCAAATCAAGCACTATGACGAGCAGTTTACCACACCGTATTCATTTAACATTTTTAACTATTTTGTTCACATCGAATTTCTCTCTAACTAGCCAGGGTTAGATGCCACAGCCAGCCCAGCAGTTTCCACATCCTCTCACAGCTGGAGGCCCCTGAGCAGTGAGGAATAAAGGCAGCTCACAGCCAGAGGTCAAGGTCTCAGCAACTCTGAAACCAAGCTGCTGAGTCATCAGAAACATAAAAAGGAAAATGTACAAAAACAGGCATTCATGTGCATCAAATACATTAAAATAAAAAAGAAAGCTTCTTCCCACTTTCTGAATTTCCATCTTTGTCAAACCCAGACTCAAAAACTGGCCCCTGTAAATTGTTAGCTAACCTCCTCGATCCCCTTGGTACAGACAGATGTTATCTTTCCATTCTTACACATATTAACCACCTGAATATGTTTGTAATATTTGTAACGATGGGTCCTTGATTGCAGAGGTAGATGAATGCGGTTTTCTTTTTTCTATCACACAACCGTTGCATTTGCCATCTGAACATGAGAGCGTCCATTAGCTGCAGCGAGCTAAAGGCCCTTTGAGTCACAACGGGATTTGCGCTGCGCTCGCCACTGGGGGTCCACGCACATCTGACAACGTGTTCGCGGAAGTTGTGGAGTACGAAGCGTAATTTATTTTGAAAAACTTGTACTTTGTTGTCGCCAGCAACGATAATGCATTGGTCCCACGCTAAGAAGCATGTGCTAGCGCTAGCGCTAGCCCTGCTAAGCACACCTGATACGCCGACTCGGTTATAAATGTGTTTCTGAGATGGGGCTTTACCGACAAAGGTCTCGATACAAGCTCAGACTTCAAAGTAAAACCCTTAGTTTGCTCAATGCAGCTAGAAGCCGCCGTGGCGCGACGCAAGCCATTAGAAAGAACGTGATGCAGAGCACAGTGGTGCCGCATTGTGCCTCAATCAAGCAAACATTAAAACTCCATCAGACCTTTTACCAACGAGACTCATGCTAAAGCCATCGCAAATCTGCACTAAACGGCTGCATACGTGATATGGTGCTAAAAAAACTAGGCATTTGGTTTAGTTTTAACTCTACGAACTGATGTAGTTAGTTAATAAAATGCTGCTTGGTCGAGGACGTAACGCTACTGCAGTGGTAGTTAACCAGGCATGATGTCACAACTGACAGACGCACTGTTCAAGTATGGATTCTCCAGCAGAACTTCAACAGAACAGACACACCCAGAGCTTTGCTGTGCCGAGCAACAGTTGCTGGACTTTGATTGGACAATCACTGTTTTGGGGGGGAGGGGTTAAAACCAAAGGTGAGTTTATTGAGTTACAGACAGTACAAGGAGCCAACCGAGCCAACGTGTTGTATCAGTTGGGATCCTTGTGGTTTGCATAAAGGACCTTTATGACTACAAAATACAAAACAACTAAAATAACTGAAAACAATTCAATAACCTTAAAAAGGATTTTTTTTTTTTTACAGGACTTTTATTGGAAAACATGTAAACCCAAAACTGAGCAAAGTTGAACTGACTTTGCTTTTTATTTTTTATCTCTTTGAAAAGAGGATTTCTATGTTCTATGTGAAAGACCCTCAAACTGAACATATAAAATCCAAAAGGAATATACAGTTAAGAGAAACAATATTTGTACAGCTTAATACAGATATAACTTAAAAAAGATAAATATCACTTCGTTTTTGTTTTATATACAGCAAGCCAGTGCTTATGCAACGACAGCATCATTCTAGTTTCTCAAACTATGGCTTGGGGCCAGAACCTCAGTGGCACGAGTTTTAAAGTGTTGAGTCATTTCCATGTTAGCGCTTCATTTACGCAGCAGACAAAAGGTGGTAGCGGTGGATTTGTGTCTAAATGTCACCGTCTAGAGTAGAGTATCCGCACCTCTAGTGCAGTGCATTGTGGGCAATTCAGAGACTTCAGTTTTGAAATATACTGTAAGCCAGAGATGTACACGGAGGGAGGGAAGGTTTTTATTTTTGTGCTTACTGATGTCTTTTTTGAGTTTACTTCTAAATTCCCCCAAATCTTCCTCTTCCCTTATTGTGCTTTGTAATGGCAAGAGCACTCTCGTCCTTCCCTTACTCCCTTTGTCCTTGCGATATGTTCCTTATCAAACATGTATGTTTAACTTCTGCTTTCCTCTTAATAACTCTCCTGAACAATAAAGGAGTCAGTACGTCTGCTGACACTCTTAGCGCGGCCATTGGCCAGGTGTGCAGAAGTGAAAACGTACGCAGGATTTGAAATTCTATTTCAAGCTACCTTTTCCTTCAGTCACATTTTGTGTGTACGAGGGCATGCAACCAAAACACCGGGACTTCCTTCAAGGAGAGTGTGTGCTGTTTATTGAGCTTTTCCCCTCTGACCTTCATATGAACTGCATGTGTTACAAACTGCTTAATTCAAGCGTAGCCCGATCTTAATAATTCAACATCCCCGTTGACTACTGGAATATATGAGTGCACTCATTTCTTTTTAACCACTTTATTAACCCTCCTCCCTTGTCTTTACTTAATGTTTAAACCTTTCTCTACACATTGGACTCTACGAAGGGTCTTTTTGGTTTGACAGGAGAGGTGGGTCCCGTCTTTCTGTCACTTGGTCTGTCTGAGCAGCTGTGGATCACTGGCAGCGTTCTGGCCAGCTTCACATCCAGGTAGGAGGGGTTCTGACTGGCAACTTGCACTGAACGTTCACGCTGAGGATAGTAGTCCGGCTGGTTGTCGTTGTGGGCGTTGTTGTTGCTGCGGTTGTGGTAGGCAATGGAGGATGGCTGGGGTGGACCGAAGCCTCCTTGACTGGTGGGGGTTTTGCTGGGCGAGGTGACGACTGTGTCCACTGAAGACACGGCCCAGGAGCGAGAAGGGCTGAGGCATGACGCAGAGCTGGAGGGAGCTTGTTGTTGATACTGCTGGTGGCCCCTCGCGGTCCTGTCGCTGACGCCCATAAAAGGAGTGTTTCTCGATGACCGGCCTGCCTCTCCGGGATAAGTCCCGCCTCCGGCCATGTATGTTTCCGACTGGGGAGAGGAGATCAGAAAGAGGTCGTCGTGGTAGCCAGTAACCCCTCCCGCAGAGGCCAGATCTGCTGGTGCTTCCATGTGCTGGACTGAGGCTGACGTCCTGAAGCTTGGGCCGTGATTGGCGGGCTGCCCGCCAGCAAGGCTGCCGCTGCTGGTGGAGAAACGGACGCTGATACTCTGGGAGTGGACAAGAGGCCTTGGGGGAAGAGCGGGGGAGGAGGTTGGGTGGGCACTGAGCGGGCGTTGTAGTCCCCCCTGATGGTGGTATTGGTAATCGTGCGATAGTGGAAGGCTATCAGGAGTCCCCATTGACGCCTCGGTAACTTCTATTGGGTAGTATGCTGCTTTGGATTGGTTGCGACTGAAGTGACGGGCCTGGCCAAACCGATTCATCCCCGCCCTCTCCCCTCCTCCTTCTCTCCCATAGGCAGATGCAAGTCTTGCCTGGGAAACAAAGTCAACGTCTACATCATCCAGGGGATACGATCCAGAGCTCAGACCAGCCTGGACCTGCAGGCTAGGCCTGACATCCAAGGGGCTCGGGCAAATGCCTTCCCCCAGCTCGGCCAGTTCTTGTGGCAGTTGGCCAAACTGGGAGTAAGGAGAACTTCCCAAAAGCATGCTGGAATGGGAAGCGGAACTGGGCTGACTGGTTCGGACAAGCTGGACTTGGGCTGCTTGGAGCCACTGGCCTTGAACGGGGATCTGCTTTTGGAAGGACCTCTGATTGGACAGGTGGTGTTGCTGCTGCTGCACCCCCTGGATCTGGTCTGAGTGGTGGTGTGCTGAGACGGACTGCGGATGGTAGTGCAGGCCTCCATTTCCTGACAACGCAGGCATACTTTCTGACATTTGGCTGGGTCGCTGTGGCGGGATGAAATGGTGGTAGGAGGTGGACTGAGGAGGAGGCGCAGGGTGACAGGGGGAAGAGGAGGAGGGGGAGTGCGCGGGGCTCGGGAGGTGACGATACAGGTGAGTGGGGGAGAGGGAGGAGGGGGATGGCACGCCAGGGCGGCAGTGGGTGTCGAGACTTTGAACCACAGGTGGAGGGTGGAAGGAGGAGGGGTGACGATGAGCATCTCCTTCCCTTTGACTCTCCTCTTCTTCTTCCTCCTCTTCCTCAGTAAGCCCCTCCCTGTCCTGCACCTGCAGACAACCTGAGTCTCTGCACCTGGCCTCGTTGATGGACATGGCCGCATTTTGTTGATAAACGGGATGTGACGAAGAAGGGGGAGAGTCCTGTTGCTGTGCGACCTGCCGACACTCATCCTTGACCCGGGACAGCAGGCGCTGGATCTCCCGGTTGGATGGGCTCAGGCGGCTGGCCTCGATCAGGTCCTCCAGGGCAGCGTGGAAATGTCTGAATGGTGAGAGAGAGCACAAGCATCGAGAGGAATAAGATTTCAGAAGATGACCAAACAGTTCTGTGGACTCCCTGAGAGGAACTGCCAACTGGGGAGCTCCCCCTACATACTTTCAAGTGCTCTTTCTCTGCTCACCACACCAATAGCAACGCTAAAGTGACGTAAGCCGGCCGGCGCCGCTCGCACACAGCTGGGAGATGGGCGAGTTAACTTCCGGACTTCACTGTCGGTCCATTTGTCCGTGTTTTCTTTCATTTCTTTGCGAAAAGTTGTTGCTGTCAAGACCAAAGGTCACAGTGACCTCACATCAGTTTCATTCTTGTGATACCTCAAAAAAGCATTGAGCTAATTTCTTCAAATGTGGCACAAACTTTGAATTCAAGGATGAACTTATTGGGATTTGGTGGTCAAAGATGACTGTGACCTCACAAAACATGTTTTTGGCCATAACCATAGACTGTATATAAGGAGTGGACGTAGTTGTCGTGACATCACCCATTGGTTTGAGTGCCGTTTTGAAGCCTTGAGTTCGGCATTTCGGTGGTCACCATCTTGGATTACGGTCATCGCCATCTTAACTTTTCGCAACCAGTGATCGGAAGTTACCAGATTTGGACTATTGACGAGTGACGTAGAGACACTGTGTAGACACAGCTCTGGTAGCAGTGGCGACCTGTCAATCGCAAGGTAGCCCCGCCCTAAAAGCATCCCCTGCTTTATGGTCTATTTGACTCTAAATGGACCATCATTTACGAAATGAACATCATGTTGTATTGAAGAAGACTTGAAACTAGAGATTGAGACCATAAACTCATGTTGACAATGTTTACTGAGGGAATAAATCAAGAGAGAAGTAGTCATTTTCTCATAGACTTCTATACAATCACACTTGTTCTGGTCATTGAAGCTATTTGAAGGAATGCCTTCCACAGGGGTTTTATCTTCAGAAGAGGAGGTTGCCGCCTGGTTAAAAGGCAATTACACACTAATGTTTAGTAGTTTTGTAGTTTAGCATGACTGAGGTAGTCAGTTTCCTCAGGACAACTGCCCAAAACATTCATATCCTTCAGCTGGATGTTGATTAAAAAACCCCGCCTATTACATGAATGCACAGTTCATCTAAAGGGAGCACTTCATGATTTTGTTAGGGTTGGTTTGTCCTTATGTCGCTATGGTTACCTGCGTCCACGTTTGGCGCGGGCTCGGGCATAAAAGGCTTCGTAGGATTTAGCTTTCAGCTCGAGAGCCTTGGTGGCAAAATCCTCCGCCAGGCCAAAATCCTGCAAGAAGATGCACAAAAAAAAGAAGATTCACAACAATGTGTCAGAAGGTCAGGTCATTTTTAGACCACGAACTACAAATGATGTGATGATTCATCTCCAGTGTGTGCCTCTGTGTGTAGGAGGGAGATGGAAAGAGACTCACGTTCATCTTGCGGTGGCAGCGAGACAGGTTGAGGAGCACGCACACCCTCAGCTGTCTGGACGACTTCAGCTGGTCCCCGGGAAACTTCTGGAGAGCCGACTGATAGGAGTGAGCAGCTTCCCTCACTTTACCTTGCTACAAATACACACACAGAATACTTACAATATCAGATAAATGTGTGTGTGTGTGTGTACATCTGATTAAATGTGAGTTTGCTGTGTGTGTTACCTTGTACAGTCGGTCTCCCTCTTGGATCAGTTTACTGAGCAGAACCATTAAGATGTCTGGTTTAGAGGTTGCCATGGCCCAGGTGGCTGGTCCTACACACACACACACACACACACACACACACACACACACACACACACACACACACACGCATATTTTATTACCTCTGCAAAGAAGATTACTGTAGGTGTCCACTCCTATTTCTATGAGTTGGCGGTATAACACTTTAATTGAAAACACATTATTCATTCATATATAACATTTTATGTTTTGGCTTTTAACCACTGACGGTCAAAAGCAAAAGTGGATTCCTTGGTTCCACAGAAATCAGCAAGATTCATGCCCTTATTCCTCTTAACACATTTACCACCATCTTGACTTTTGACATTTGCTTTCTCTCGAAAAGTGAGGTGAGAAGATGGATACCATTCTCTACACTTCTGTATGGTAAATATGAAGCTACCGCCAGTAGCCGGTTAGCTAAGTCATGTCTTTACCTATCTTGGCTCCCTTTTTGAGCAGAGCGATGACTGCCGAAGTGTTTCTGCAGCCGACCGCCCGGTCGAGAGGACGCATCCCACTGCAGTCCACATGCTCCACCGACGCACCGTGATCCACCAGGTGCTGCACCTGATGCAGAACAGGACACAAAGAAAGGAAACATGTTTTAGTGATGTAAAAAGGCTTCTGATGTTCAGATTTCTTAGCTAAACTATTGTTTTTGCTTATGTTATCAATAAGTATTAGTCCAAATAATAAGAGGAAAGTACCCATTTAGCTTAGAATATGGATACATCACAGACTCTGCAGGGCAGGTAAGGCAGGGGCCGACACATTCATTCTACAATCTGGTAAATACGACAACTGCAGTTTTACACACCACTTCTGGGTCACCGCGGAACGCAGCCAAATCCAGAGGTGTCCGTCCACTGCGGTCGACGTGGGTTGTGGCTGCACCTCGCTCCACCAGCTCTTTGACCAATGGGAGATGGCCTTTCAGGCACGCCCAGCTCAGCGGCGTTAAGCCTTCCCTGTCAGTCTGGTCGAGAGAGGCTCCTGGGGACAGAGAGAGAGAGATTAATCTCAGTGTACATTAGTGTCGTATGCATGGATGGCGCCCCTATGGATGGTTGGCGGCCCTATTCATGGACGGAACCCTTATGGAAAGATGGCACTCCCTATGGAAGAATGGCATCCCCTATGGAAGGATGGCATCCCCTATGGAGGGATGGCAACCCCTATGGAAGGATGGCGCCCCCTATGGAGGGATGGCAACCCCTATGGAAGGATGGCGCCCCCTATGGAGGGATGGCAACCCCTATGGAGGGATGGCGCCCCTATGGAGGGATGGCAACCCCTATGGAGGGATGGCAACCCCTATGGAAGGATGGCGCCCCCTATGGAGGGATGGCAACCCCTATGGAGGGATGGCGCCCCTATGGAGGGATGGCAACCCCTATGGAGGGATGGCAACCCCTATGGAAGGATGGCGCCCCCTATGGAGGGATGGCAACCCCTATGGAGGGATGGCAACCCCTATGGAGGGATGGCAACCCCTATGGAGGGATGGCATCCCCTATGGAGGGATGGCAACCCCTATGGAGGGATGGCAACCCCTATGGAGGGATGGCGCCCCCTATAGAAGGATGGCGCCCCTAGCATTTCACTACAGCACCTACACCTAGGGCAAACTCTGGTTGCACCTATTGTTGATGTGATTGTTAATACTGTCAATGCTAGGGTGTTACCATGATCCAGTAGCAGCTGGGCTGTGTTCATATGTCCCTCCGAGGCTGCCGTCATCAGGGCTGTTCTACCCTGCTGGTCCACCATGTTCACCTCCACCCCGTGACTCAATAAGAGCTCCACCACCTGATCGAGAGACACAAACGGAGACGGACGCTCAGCATTTCTGCAACACTAAAACGTGTTTATTCTATGTGTGTGTGTGTTCTGTGTGCTCCACTCTACCTGCAAGTGGCCACGTCTCACAGCGCTGAAGAGGGGAGCCATACCCCGCCTGTTGCATTGCTCAACGGCAGCCCCCTGATCCAACAACAACCGGCAGACAGCCAGCCTGCCGCTTCCTGCCGCTGCCGTCAGAGCTGACACAGAGACACAGACAGACAAACACAGTTGGAGACAGGTTTCCTATATGCACACATGCACGATCTTATCAAAATCCTATCAAATGGGGGTCCGTGCTCTAATTCTTTTCAGTTTAGGGGTCCTTCGAGGTGAAAAGCGCTTGGGCACCACTGTGTTACAGCATGAGAAGAACTGTTACAAATATATTCTTTCAGGTAGATTATATTTCAACCAAATAAGACAAAAAACACTAATATCATAATATAAGAAATTGAGGTTCCAGGAATAAGGAGACAATGGTGTGTGTAACTTGAGCGAGTCGCAATTCTGAAGAGAAAAATGTTGTGAGACGATGGGGAGACATACAGGACTCCATAATATGTTGCACTATGAGAAGGACAGATTCAAGAATAATGAAGGGCATGAAGACAACCAAATTACTTACCTTCCCAAGTAGAACGCTAGATTTAGTTGCCGTTAATTTAAGTTTGACTTGATATATTTCATTATTCTAAAGTAAGTTTTTGCAGCTTCTGTAAGACCAATACAAAGATTGATTATGTTTGTTCTGAACCGGGTAAACTGAGGCTTCTGTGTCGTCGGGCGAGATTTGTACCGTAGTGCTCAGCCTCCACCACTAGAGGACATTGAAGGGTAGCACAGTAGCAACTGACTGAAAGTATATTTACTTTGTGGTAGTACTGTGAATGCCAAAAATGCCAAATGTGATCCAGTCAACCCTGACAATGCAAGTCACCTTTTCACCGACTGTATTGTGTTGCAAGATATATACAAATATGTAACATTACATGCGACTTCGGCTTTGATTCAGTTGATTTCCAGTGAATCGCTCGGAGTCCTGCAGTATTAGTACTAGTGATGTACAAGTGGGTTTCGTTTTGTCTCATCTTTACACTGTTGTAGTGCAGGATTCATAGGCTATTACATGCTATAGTTGTATGTGCAGTGGTGTAAACTCATCAGGAGTGAAAAAGGCGACAAAGATTTGAACCCACTTGGGGAGTCCTGATGTTTTTTTATTTTTTAAGTATCAGTTTTGAAATGTGGATTTACAGTTGATTTTACATAAAAATGATAAAAAAAAAATCACCCGAGAATTAATGTAATCTTACTTCTACAAAAGAAATGTAAGGAGGACATCAGGTCAGAGCACTTGAACAAATGCTACTTGACATGAACCCCACCCGGAAGCACCAGGGAGAGAACGACAAGGGGGAAGAAAGGCAGAGGACTACAGTTTTGATGCCTCAAGCCTTTGGCATTTTGGCCGTCGCCATTTTGGTTTTTGGTCGCCACCATCTTGGTTTTTGGCCTAACCCTAACCCGCTTTATGGTCTGTCTCTAAATGGACCATCATTTTCTAAATGAACATCATGCTGTATTGAAGAATACTTGAAACTAGAGATTGAGACCATAAACTCATGTTTACAATGTTTACTGAGGTAATAAATCAAGAGCGTTAGTAGAGTCATTTTCTCATAGACTTCTATACAACCTGAGGAGTCGCCCCCTGCTGGCCATTAGAGAGAATGCAAGTTTACGACACTTCAGCATTGGCTTGACTTTTCCGAACCTGAAGTTGCTGCCTGTTGTGGCCTAGGGCTTTGTGAACACTGTAATCCACCACTCCCCTTAAGTAAGATAAACTGCAGCACTTTATTATGTATATATATCGGATCTTCATAGATATTACGTTTAATACATTTGTAATAAATATACAGATCAGTAAATTAGTAAAACTCTGATCAAATCAGTAGTATTATTGCAGTATTAGCAACAGTCCTGAAGTATCAAAATACCCATGGTATCAAAATATTAGCAGTACAGACTAGTGGCGTAGTATTCGTGCAGCGTGAACATTTGCTGTAGACAGTTCTTGCAGTACCTGTCTCTCCCCACAGACTGTCGGGTGTGTTGATCTCAGGTCTCTCCTCCTCTTCCTCGTCTTCCTCCGGAAGATCCAGGAGGTACGACACGATCTACACACACACGGCACAGTAACGACTGTTACAAACACATCACGAGAAGATAGAAGATCATGATTCGGTAACACCATGTTATTAAAGTGTGTGTGTGTGTGTAGGTGACCTCGGCGTGCCCCGTGCTAGCCGCCGCGATCAGAGCCTGCTGCACCGCCTGGCACCGGCTTGCGCAGCTCCAGTCCACGCGCCTCAGCAGGAAGCGCAGCACCTCGAGGCGGCCTCGCTGAGCCGCGTGCACCAGCACGCACCGGCCCGAGCTGTCCACGTGGCCCACCTACAGGGCGCGGGGAGGGAGAGAGAGAGAGAGAGAGAGAGAGGCTTAGAGGAGGCGCCCTGTGCACCTGAGACAATGGAAAGCTTGTTTGCATGTTGGGTATTCTACCTAAACACCTACAATTGCGTGGCTACAATAAACTGCGGTACTGACGGGCCGGGCTAACGGGATGCAGAATTGTTGAGAGACAATGGAAATCTATCGCACCGTTCTGTTTGAACTCATCCAAGACAGCAAGTTATTTACGAGTCGTATTAAGACTCTTCGGACACCAAGACCTGTTTTTGAAGACATGAAGTCCATTTGTTTTATTATTTCATTATTCTAAATGTGGTTAATTCTACTATAGGGATTCAAATAATGGTCTTCTGTATTGGCATATTTATCAAATAATCTCAATATTAGAAATCGAAATAGGAACCAATAAGTTTACAAGGTAACCACAAAGGAATGTTAGCATTACAATAAAGAATGTTGTCATAAAATGAGTAAGGTTAGCATAAAAATAAGAAATGTTAGCATTAAAAAAATAATGCTAGCATAAAATTAAATCAGGTTAGCATGAAATTAAGTAACGTTATCTTATGAATAAATAAAATAATGTTAGCATGAATGAAATTCTTGATGTTTGCCTGCCATACAAGTTAGCAGCACAGAAGCCCACTCATTCTGGATGCTATATTAGCAGCGTCAGCGTGTATCAAAATCCTGCTGTTATGATGCAAAAACCTCATGTTAGACAACTGCAGGGACTAAAAAAAGTCAGGTATTTTCATCAAAGACTTGAAATTAGTTCTGTACAAAACACATGAACTATATTGGTTAGTGACACATTCACATGGGCTTCTTCAGATGAAGCGAGAGGGCAAAGAAAGGTTCAAAGAGGTGGATGAGAATCATTGGGTTACAGTTAAAGCTGGGGTAGTTTCATTTTGGCCTCATTGGGCAACACTTCTATACTAACCTTTCACCTTATTGTAGCGAAGAGCATTTCAGAGATGGAGAGAAAACGTTGCTAACAATTTAGCCTCCCGCTAACCCGAGGCTCACGGCTGCTCGGCACATCAACGCATGCTTTTTCCAAACTTGCATGAATGTTCAAATAATCCAAAACATGCATTTTTTTATGCTACTATTTCAGGCAGACATAGCTGGTCCATTATTGTGACTTTGAGGAATATCAGACCGTAAATAAATGATGTAAAAATGCAAAGAAATCCAAGGTGTTAACTTTCTATTTCTTGGCATGTACTTCATTTGATGTACTTTTAAATTGATTGTGTGCTGACGAACCTGTATTATAACACTATGTCATATTATTGTTGGTGTTTTTATTTGTTTATGGAGATGTAGGGGGTTGTTGGTAATGGCTGCTCTAAATTTGTCATAAGTCATGTTTATACCAGTGCTGCAACTGATCTCTTCATATAAATACAAATAAAGAGGAAGAAAAAAGAAAAGACAAAAACATTTTCGGAGATGCTGTCATTCTTGATACGACCACTGGATGACACTGAAGTACACATTTTACATTTCTGCACATGGTGGCTTTAAATCTTCTAAGTCACAACATCTAGAAAGGTAGACAGGCACCTTAGCTTTGTGCTGACTCAGCATGCTGACGATGTCCAGATGTCCAGCCGCTGCAGCGAATCCCAGTGCGGTCGAACCGTCCTGTGACTGAGCATCCACCTGGAAAGAACAACACAGAAACAGCACGTTTGGTTGCGATACTGGCATAAACTTCCGATCACATTTTTTTGCATACAAAAACGTAAAAAAATATAAATATGTATTTTTGTACCTGAGCTCCGAGGTCGAGCAGCAGCGCCACAGCATCACTGTGGCCCAGGTGTGCGTGGACACACAGCAGGGGGGCGTTGTTGAGGACATCGCTACGGAAATCCACATCAGCCCCGCCCATAATCAGCAACCTGCTCACCTGTACGAGTAGGGATTCAAGTTACATTCCACACGTACTAGCAAGTGTGTGTGGATGTGTGTGTGTGTGTGTGTTTAAAATGTTACCTTGATGTTGGGGGTGTAAAGGTTGCGCAGCGACGAGAGAGCAGGGCTCAGGCTCTCCGTGCTGTAGGACAGCCATAGCCCCTGCAGAACTGAGGAGGAAACCCCAAGCTTCTTACTCAGACCCTGAGGAGACGAGAATAGATGCCACAGAAACAAAATTATTAGATGGATAATTGACTGGTAGATTTATATGGATATTTTCTGTATTAATAAATAAAGCAACTTGCTGACAAACCGTTCAGAGGTTAACTTGTATGTGGCACTCGCATCACAATTGTTTTTACCACACATGGCTCACACACGGCTCTAGCTAGCTAACACGACACATGGAATTCCAGTGAGGAATGTCATAAAAATAAGTAAATTTACCATGAAAATAAGTAAGGTTAGCATAAAAATAAGTAAACTTTGCAAAAAAATAAGTAACGTTATCTTAAAAATCAGTAACGCTAGCATATAAGTCACCTTAGCATAAAGATAAGTAACGCATCTTATAAACAATGTAATGTTAGCATGACTGAAGTTAGATGCACAGAAGCCAACTCATTCAGGATGCTACTATGCTCGTAATGGCTAATTTCATCAGTAGCATCAGCGTGTATGAAATTAGCCATTACGAAATTTAATGGTATTTCAACCCCTGTGTGTACATTTATAAACAGCATATAAACACCTAAGTTTTACCGACGATCGTTCATGCAAACAGGAGATTGGCATTTATGTTTTTCTAGTTGGCGATAATGTGCGTTGCCATCTTCGATTAGGCTGTCACCATGTTGGTTTTTTTTCACAACTAATGAACAGAAGTTACCATATTTGGAATGCGGAGGAGTGACATCGAGACGCCGTATACGGCTCTGGTAGCGGTAGCGACCTGTCAATCACAGTAAGCCCGCCCTAAAGCATATGATCTATTTGACTCTAAATGGACCATAATTTACTCAATGAACATCATGCTGTATTGAAGAAGACTTGAAACTAGAGATTGAGACCATAAACTCATGTTCACAATGTTTATTACTGAGGTAATAAATCAAGAGAGAAGTAGAGTCATTTTCTCACAGACTTCTATACAATCTGACTTTTTTTTTCCTGTCGATAAAATGCAAGTTTGAAGACACTTCGGCATCGGCTTCACTCGGCAGAACCGAAGGTTGCCGCCTGATGCTGAGCCACTTAAAGACTGTGTATGTGTGTGCTCACCTTGTAGATGTGAGCCTTCAGGATGTGATGTCCCAGCTCCAGCGTCTCCTGTCGGTTCAACTTTCCTTCCTGCCGGCAGAGCCAGAAGGCCAGGAGAGTGTGACCGCTCCTGGAGAGACAAAACAGACAGCTTAAGTGAAGACATCCTCACTTTCTTCCTCTTTTCTTTTTCCACTCTCTCTCTCTCACGCTGTCCATTGGTGTACCTGGGGTCGCAGAGGAACCTGTCTTCCTGACCCTCCTCTCTCCACATCAGCCACTCCCTGAATGAGGCGTGGTTCAGCATCCTGCTGCCGTCGCTCCGCCGCAGCAGGAAGGAGGAGAGCTGCTCCAGACGGTGCGTAAACTCCCCCCAGTGCAGCGTCCCTCCGGTCAGAGCGCCCGCGTTCACCACCTCAAACAGCTGGAGGAGGATTCAAGGATTATTTGTTGTCATTATGCAACACAGGGGACGCACAACAAAGACGCAGTTGTAGCCCATTTGCAACACAAGAAAAGCATGACAAACAAAAACAAAAACAGTAGTGCATTTTTGGAATTTTCAAGTCTATTCATATTCCATTTTCAATATGTCGAAGAGATGTCAACAAGGCTTATGGTGTGTTCACACTTAACGGGACGAGGAACTTTTCACGTGGTGTGATTACATACAAAGTCAAATAAAAAAAACTTTTTGGGGGAGTTTTTCCTTTTCCGATGGGAAGGTCCCGGGACAGAGGATGTCACATGTGTACAGATTATAAAGCCCTGTGAGGCAAATTTGTGACATGCTAAATAAATTGAATTGAATCCTGTTGTCACTGAAGTCCTGACATTGTTGAATCAGAACGGGTCGGACAACTTTAACACTGCCAAAAGTCTACAGCCATGCTAGCAGCTCTGTGAGGCTGTACTCTGGCAAAGCAATGCCTTTAGCTCAATGCTAACGTCACCGTGCTAGCACGCTTCCAATGACAATACTTGCATGCTGATGTTTAGCAGGTTTAATGTTAAGTGCTGATGGGAATGTCATTAGTTTGGCAGGCATTGGGTCTAAAACAAATTGGACAAATAAAAAGTTTGACCAGATGATGGCGCTGGAGGAAAAGTTAAGGCTGGAGCAATGTAACACACACACACACACACACACACACACACACACACACACACACACACACGGTGCGTACCTGCTGGTCGGTCAGTGGGTGCAGCGACGCCACATTAACGTTGAGCAGCGGCAGAACTCTCTGAAAAGACGACTGGGTGGGAAACCGCATGTTGAGCTGCAGCAGGTAGACTTCTGCTAGACTCACGGGGACCACCTACACGCGCGCACGCGCACACACACACACACACACACACACACACACACACACACACACACACACACACAGAGATTTAGAGTCTTCCTGTAGAGTGTATATCACACTTAATACTGGGAATGTCTGCCTAGACAAAAAGCTAATAATTAAGAGACTATACTGGTACATAACTAAATGACATACACACATCAAAATGAGACAGTAACAGTGGCGGCTGGTGGAAAATGTTCTAGGGAGGGCCATCCTATCAATTTCAGCAAACATCCCAGTATGATTTCATGCAAAAAAAATTTAGCATCAAACACGCATTATTACTTGGAGTATTAACATTTATTCCAACATGAAAAAAAGCAGTAAATAACACTTATATAATATAATACAATATAATATAACATGTTTATTTATTGAGATGCCCCTATGGACCTTGTTATAGGAGGTAAAGATCAGGAGAAGTAAACATGAAGTGTAATTATGAATACTGATGTTAAATTAAGTTATGATGAGTTTTCACTGTTAATTTAGGGGGAAAAAGTGGCCCGGGAGTTACTGTCAGACTGGCCCACTCAATACACGGCGCGCTGCCCACTCAATACACGGCGCGCTGCCCACTCAATACACGGCGCGCTGCCCACTCAATACACGGCATGTATTTCGCCGGTCTACGGCGGCCATTCGCACCTCCGCCGGCCCCGCCCCGACAGACGCCCGGCACGACCGCACGGCGCAGACCGCGGTTATGGAGAAATGTTTTGAAAAGCACCATAGTGTCCAGCCGTGCTGTGGCGTCCTCGGATCGCGAGGAGTAGTATAATGTCAGTTTATACTGATACAGTTTTCACTGATTATTGACTTTCGGTATTAGAGTAAATTGAACGTGTTCTGTGAAGCATATAATATAGTCGGGGCCGGCGATGTCAGAGACGGCCCAAACCCCGTCGGCCTACCGGGGTTTCCCCCGGTATCCCCGATGGCCAGTCCGCCCCTGCCTGTGGATACGTATGGTATGTCGAAGTAATCAGCGTACTTTTCGGAAGAAAGGAAGTTGATTGACTGACTTGTATGAAGTAGTGAAGCTTCGCATGTAGTCTGCTGTCTGATTGTGAGGTCAGGCTGATCTGATATCAGCTCTTTGGCTGCAGAATCTCCTCAAAGTTCTCCTCTCAAACGGGTCTTGGAGGAGGAGTGGTCGCGCTGGCGCGGGCTCCTGTCGAGACTTCTCCTGACGAGAACGCGCAGCTCCGGGGCTTGATCGTTCTTGCCCACAGCTGAATCTATTTGAGGCGCTGATTGGCTAAATTGTATGTCACTCATTTATATCTTGAATCAGCAATTGGCTAAACGGCTTCATAGACCCGTCTTTTTTGGGCTAAAACGATCAAGCCCCCCTCGCTGCGCATTCTCAGACGTGTCGTGCACACAGGCAGAGAGCACGAGCAGACGAGCACACAGGGGGAGAGGACGAGCAGGAAAAGCATATATTTTGCGCAGATATCATATTGTACACACATTACTGGGTACATTCCATAGTTAAAAAACACAAATATTGACAATTTGTATAATTTATGATTATTATAATTTTTTTTTTTTTTTCGTGTGGCTCATGGTGGGGCCATGCCCCATGGCCCTCTCTTGACCAGCCGCCACTGGACAGTAATGTATTATTTTATTTGTGTTGAAACAAATAAATAACTAATTAAGTAACAGTTCAATTGCTTTTTGCGCTTCCTCGTCAAATGACATTTCGATCACTTGCCATTATTCTTAGCGTATTTTCCTGTGTTTAAAAAAGCCTGCATATACGCGCTATTTTTGGTGGAAAAACAGCTTTCAACACTTACTCGTCAGATAACATTTCAACCGCCATAAGCCTAACAATTTTTCTTGCACTTCAACTGTCACTTCAAACCCTTTTAGTGGCTCAACTTTTATAGCCTCTTCAACTGCTTTCAAGGCTTAAACTGCAACTCACATACAAGAGCTCACATCAAACAAAGTTTTATGAAATTGTATTAATGTTTTGTTATGTTTAGAGCTGTTTTTTAAAGTAAGTTGCACACTTTCCCCCAGAAAATTTAGCCAATGCTGCTTCAACTATGATTGAATAAGAAACAAAGTAACATAACCAAAACAAATATAAAGTAAGTAATTATCTATTATAACTGACTAACCTGAGTTACGTTTTTTTCCTGCAATCTTTGTTTCATTTCACCTCCAACCCACCCATTCCTCACCTTGAAGCTGGAACTCTTTAGGACCAAGTATCCCCCCTCTATCAGATCCAGGGTCAGTTTCAGGTAGAGGTACGAGCCCTTGCTCAGGCTCTTCAGGTGGCCGATCAGCTTGGCCAGCGCCGTGTTGTCGAGGCGACCATTGCTCAGCGACACGTTGCTCTGGATCTCCGCACTGCTGTGGATACGCTGCATCAGGTAACCCTGAGAAAGAAAGAAAAAATAAAGACGTGCATAGATGTACAGATAGATAGAGACACACACTGTGTGCATGTTACCTGCAGGTCCTGGTCTATGGCGTTGTTCTCTTCCATCCTGTCCAGAGAGATACAGTGAAAAGGTAGAGAACGAGCGATGTCCTGATTGACAAAAACACAGAAAAAAAGACTTAGTTGAGGTTGTTTAGCTCCATGAGTTTGTCGAAAGTGTCGTGTTAAAACAAGAACCCTGTTTAAGTCTTAAATATTTGCTACTTTAAGTATGACAAGAAAAAGATGTATTCCTATCTGTCATAACCCTGCTGGCTGTTGAATATACTTTAAATGTTGCGGGGAAAAAAGGGCTGACATGTAACCGACATGTTTGGCAAAGGCAACGCTATCTCGGGTAACGTTGGCTAAGGCTGCTTGAGCGTCAGCTTTCCAGAATCCAATAAAGAGCAGAACACAGCCACTCACGTTAGCTTAATCTCTGATAGCATCTACAACGAGCTTCCACACAGTGGGGAAAATACCATGTGCTTTTTTAATGAAACCCATAACTCTACAAACTAAAGTAATGTAATGACAAATCTCTTTATCTTGGCTTCAACACTTTACTTTTCCCCTGTAAGCTCGTTATGCTAATGTTGGCTTTACTTTACTACTGTAAGCTCGTTATGCTAATGTTGGCTTTACTTTACTACTGTAAGCTCGTTATGCTAATGTTGGCTTTACTTTACTACTGTAAGCTCGTTATGCTAATATTGGCTTTACTTTACTACTGTAAGCTCGTTATACTAATGTTGGCTTTACTTTTCCACTGTAAGCTCGTTATACTAATGTTGGCTTTACTTTACTACTGTAAGCTCGTTATGCTAATATTGGCAGCTAACGTTAGCGCAGATAAACACACAGTTCAATGCATTCCTTACACTGAAAGTCTTTGAATTGGGTTTAGTTTTTGTGCTCTGTGTCACGTTTTAGTTTTGGAAAGGATAAAAAAAAACATTAATCTAACATGCTCCAAACTCTTGTGATACAAAGTTTTGCTCACTACAACCCTGTGCACACTGTTACAGTATTTTTGCTGTAATTCTTTGAAGAGAATTTGATGATCACCACATATGGTGAACTTACATGCAGCTTTAATAAATGCATAGTTTAACAGAACATCCAACAGTGGTTGTCCGAGTTCTGTTTTTGTGTGTGTGTATACCTGCTGACCGGTCCTGACAGTGGTTATGACCTTCAACCAGGAAGGAAATTTCTGGACGTTTCGAGAAAGGAAGGAAGTCAGTGCATCGCCGTAGTCCGGCCGATGGAACTCTGCCTCATTCAGCCCATCAATCAGTATAATAAGCCCCGCCCCATCCACGTGCAACTTCCTCTCTGGAAAAAAAAACCAAACAATATAGAACGGAACACATTGAGTATTATATCCTTGACTTTTACAGAAGAGAAGCAAGCATCAAGAATACAGAGCATCCCCGGTGTACCTCTGTAGAGAGCATCCAGTGGTTCTAGTATTCCTCTCTGGAGGGCGGAGCTCGGATCCTGGATGCAGGAGCGCAGACTGAGCATGCTCTGTAGCTGTGGCGTGCGGTGCAGCAGCTCCCGATAGGCCGACAGCTGGGGGGCATCACTGAGCATCGCCGCCATGTTGTGGACGAACTCCGGGACCAGGCAGGTGTGACAGTTATCAGCTTGACAGAAATGATACGCGACTACCTGCGAGGTCAGACAGGAAGAGATATTTGCATGGTTTGTGGATTTTACCAAGACCTTTGAGCTTGTTGTTGCTGATTTCTTTACCAGCCTTTTAACTTTTCACCGGAGCAACAACAGGTTGCACTCAGCATCAGGTTGCTAACTACAGTATAGTGGCTCAAAACTCCATAAGATCTAAAATATTTTAGATGGTGTTAAAAGGAAAAGTTTCTCATTTTCCAAAATATACATGCTTACTTAAGTAAGGAGATTGATACACTTCCATTTCTTTACGGAAAGCAATGGCAATGGCGTCACATGTACATGCTGTGGCCGGTAGCTCCCATGAATTTTGTTACATTTTTGTCATAATTTCTTGTCTTTTTGTCTTTATTACTGGAGCGCTTGTGGAATATGACAGAAACACTCATCAACATCGGAGAAGGGAGCGTAGGCATTGGATTCATTCGCAGGAGCGGACCTTGAGACGATCACCACCCGCGGCCGAGCACCCAGCCAGACCTGCCGGACCAAACGCTACTGAGCTACGGAGGCGAGATGGAGCAGAGCCGAGTCTGAAGCTAAGATAACACAGCTAGGACCTGAGGCTATTCCACCCCCCAATCTGCTCCTGGATAATGTCCGGTCGCGGTAAACTCAAACGAACCCAGAAACGGGCAACTGATTCTTGGTGCTCAAACATAGTCCAAGTTGATGAATGTTTATCTGATGCTGAATTTGTAATGTGAAGATGTCGGCCATATTGCCCCATATTGTTTTTGTTGTGCTGTTTGTCACATTTTTACTTGTGTAGCGAATGGGCTACAACTGCAATTCATTATGCAGCCCTGTGTTGCATAATGACAATAAATGATCCTTGGATGAATATGTAGCTGGAGCTAGTAGCTACTTCGCTTAACTTAGCACAGAGAAAGGAAACAGGGGGATACAGCTGGCCGAAGTAGAGTTGTTTTTACGGGGGGGGGGGGGGGGGGGGGGGGGTTGTGCACCAGACTATTTCTTGGCCGGGTGCAGTGACCTCCTAGTGTGTTCGCTGGTTGTCTGGCAACCTGAAGGCGATGACAAGACCTAGATGTGAGTGATGACGTGTTAATTTGGACATTTTTAGAGGTGCTGGTGGGTGGATCGTGTTACCATTGGAAAAAAACAGGCTAGCTGTTCCCCCCGTCTCCAGTCTTTATGCTAAGCTAAGCTAAGCTAGGCATCCTCAAACTCCAGGTACACATTTAACGCACAGGCTAAAGAGGGGCATCAATCTTCTCTCTAATTTTCTACAAGAAAGTTTGACTGAAGGAAATTTGACTGAAGGAAATGTAGTGCATCACATTCAAAGTAGCATAAAATGCAAATACTCAAGTTGAGTACAAATACCTAAAAAGTGTACTCAAGTGTAGTACTTAGAATAGAATAGAATGTATACTATCTTTATCCCTTTAAGGGGGACATTTTTCTCTGCATTTGACCCATCCCTGTATATAGGGAGCAGTGGGCTGACAATGACAGGTGCCCGGGGAGCAGTTAGGGGTTCAGCGTATTGCTCAGGTACACTTCGACACGTGACACGTCCCAGCCAAGGATCGAACTGTGGACCTTCCGGTTCCCAGACGACCTCTTAACCCAGTGCGCCACGGTCGCCCCCCAAACTTGAGTTAATGTACTTGGTTACTTTCGGTTACTGCTTTCTAGTAACCTGTTGCGTGGTACAGTAGATTTACATTACTGAAGTGGGGATGGTACCTGTGCTGCAAGTCTCCTCAGCGCCTCCTCTTGTCTCCTCCTCATCTCTGGAGTCCCAGGACAGCTTCCTCCCGCTCCTTCTTCTCCCCCTCCTCCTCCTCTTCCCAGAGAGTCGTGGGAGAAAGAAACGGCCTCTGCATCTGGAGTGAGGAAATATTAGAATATTTGTACATTTTAAAATCTCAGTAAAGATGTAAGGACACAAACCAGCTCTGTATTTCTCTCTGGCTGCTGGCTTCTTTACGCTATTTATTTTATCCACTGCATGATTTAATGGGTTTTCCTGCTGCTTGGCTCGGCCGTGAGTGTGGTTGCTGGTCTTGAATGATTTTATTGGGTTCTACATGATGACTCAGCCTTCTCCTACAGACTGATCGAGGTCGTCTTCATGGCTGGAATAACTCACCGGGGGTCCTTTGGCAAGCATGCGACGTCGGCTCCTGCCAACAATTCACTATGTCCCCTTCATGCGTTGTAAAAATGATTCCATATTTTTCTATTCTATTTTCTAATGTACATGTTCTTACAGATTTGCCTACACGTAGAGTCTAATCTGACTGTAAATCAGGGCCGGTTTTAGCCTGCTGTATTAGGGTGGTAGAAATAATAGATGGCAAATGATCAATGCACTTGTATAGCACTTTTCTAGTGTTCCGACCACTCAAAGCGCTTTAACACTACATGTCATCTTTCACCTATTCACACATATTCATACACTGATGGCGGGGTCTACCATGCAAGGTACCACCTGTCCGTCAGTTAGTCTAACTAACATTTCACACCCATTCAAACACAGGTTATGGATGTGAATTAAGTGTGTTGCCCAAGGACACATCGACATGGACCATGGAGCAATCGAACCACCGATCCTCTGATGAAAGGACGACCCTGCCCTACCACTGAGCCGCAGTCGCCCAGGTGGGCAGCCCACAGGTTAGCGAAGGTTATTGGTTTGAATCCCCTGGCCACATGGAACAAAAATCTGGCAATATGACCAAGACAATGACAACCAGAGGGTGGTATTCTATTCTACTTTATCTTTTTTGCAAGATATAAACAGGGGTGCAAACCTAACCAACAGTGGAAAATGGTTAAAAATGGCTTTAAATGTGGAAAACATTAGAGGATATAGCGAAAAAACAAAAAAAATTGAATCTGCTACAAAAGTAATGTTTAGGGTCCACAGTGTCTGGTTCAAGAAGCAAAATTTGACATAGTGGCCAAAAAGGTCTGTCACTTGAAGTCATTGGGCACAAAAATACTTGTTGCAATGGATTTTTTGTTTTATTCATAGGAATGAGGTTGTTGTTTTTTAACGACAATTTAACTAGTACCGGTACATAAAACACATTTCAAACAATTGTAAAAGTGCCAGAGTTAGTTGTCAGCAGTGCCAAAATATTATTGTAGTTGAAGGATGAATGGGATGTGTTGAGGTCAACCTCAGAATGACTTCAATTTGGTAATATTCTTCAAAAATGTCATGAGATGAAACAGTCTGAGTATATGCGTTTAAAAAAAGAAACACTAAAAATTATCTTTAAAATTACGGCTGAAAGCGTACAGAATTTGCCATTTTCTACTGGAAAAAATCGCTGCGGTAAAGTCAGCAGACACTCAGATCTCCGCGGTCAACTCAGCAGACACTTACATTTTAGTGCACCTATATGCATATGCTGAAATTCACGGTAAACGCATTTAAACGGCACAGATCGGGAGCGAGCGAAGGACTTTGAAAGTTAACGGAAACATTAACGTGAGACAACATCCGGTTTCTTCAGACGAACATCCGGTTTTCAGAATAAGATGCCAACAAAGTATGAATTATATTCACATTAAGTATAAAACATGCTACCTGCATCTCGTGAACCAAATGTTATTGCCCTTTTGTTCATATAGCAGTACTTTTACAATAAAAGTGCGCAATACACTACTTTTGAATTCATTATTGAACTTTGCCATAACAATGCGATTAATCGCGATTAATCGCAAAAAAACCATGCGATTAATTGCGATTAAATATTTTAATCGTTGCCCAGCACTAATATATATAAAACTCTCTCTCTGCTTACGTTTTGCCGCCGTCTGGTTGCTGGTGGCAGTTGGCAACATGCGGTTTCCATGACAACTGAGGGCCACCAGACGGGCGACGATAGCCGTTTTGCCGAAGCCCATGTTGCCGACGATCACCACGCCCCGACTGGTTCCCGGGTCGCCACTGCGAAGACAAGCGTCCACTTCTTGGAAGAGCCACTCCCTGCCGGTGAACAGCCAATCAGACGAGAGACCCGGAACCTCAAAGTGGAGGGGCTTCAGGTTGAGGGAGGGAGTGAAACAAACTGCGGGAGAAGAGGTGAGGAGGAGCATTGTAATACTGGTTGTAAAATAGTATGGCTTTGTCGTGTTTATGCGTTTGTTTACCTCTGTGGTCCTGTTGACTACGACTCCCAGAATTCTGCCTGGGCATTCTGAGGGACGTCCTTGAAGGGACGTGTCTCTGCTGCTCATCCAGATAGGCTAGATCTTCAAGGTGGGCAGAACTGGTGGCTGCAGTGAGAGAATGATGGAGAAAGTTTGTTTTCTGCATAAACAAAGTTTTAGATGGGCAAAATACCCTTCTGGTTGAATCATCAGTACAAGAAAATCTTACCTTGTTCCTTGATAAAAATGTCTACACAATACTACATAAAAAATGTCAGGGGATTTTGTATAAAACATCAACAACTTTAAAATATGTTGCCTGGGCTGCTTATGGCGAGGGGAAGTTTAAGTTTAAACATTGTAGAGACGCGATTATACACTTGGGCTGGGTTGCACCTATGATTAATGTTCCGAGTAGTGAAATTATTATATTATATATATTTACACAATCCCATTAGATAAACTAACATTTCTGATAAGTAGCTGTTTTTTTGTGGACAAAAAAAGATACATAACCAGTAAGCTTTAAAAGGTGTGAACATACTAGGATCCAATGCCATGCTCCAACTCTGTTCTTAAAGTAACAGTTTTTCGGGAAATATACTTCATGGCATTTTGGTGAGAGTTAGATGAGAAGATTGAAACCACTCTCGTGTCTGTACGAGAAATGTGAGATGGTTAGCTTAGCTTAGCACAAGGACGGAGAAACAGCTAGCCTGGTTCTGTCCAAAAGGTTAACTTGCAATTTGCTGAACTCACTGCTTCACACTGCCCAGTGGTCAACCACAACAAAGAAACCCACAACCTGTAGGAACAACTGCATGAAGACTTAAAACAAGCTAATATCGAAATACAAACACAAACAGGGTTTTGACACTGAAAGGATTTTTAGAAGGAGTTTTAAAAATTGCAGATAAGAAATGTATTCCTTTTCTGATCTATCGCTAGTGAAGGGAGGAACAGGCAGGACTTGTAGGACATTGTCCCGTGGAGTGCTGTGTCGTGATTTCCACTACAGCCACAGCTGATTTGAAATCTAACAAAACATACATGAATATTGTTAACTTTGAGTTGTCTTGACTCCAGACAAAGACAGACAGACACCTACCCAAAGTTTGATCCACTCAATCCAGTTACAATCCGCTACAGCCAAAGAGAATGTCAGTGCAGGCTGTGCCTTGTATCCTGTGTGTGTGTGTGTTTTGAGAAACGTCATACATGTCATTTCCTTCCTTTTTAGATTTTATGAGACACAGAGAGAGGAAAAAGAGGAAAGGGAGGATGAGTTCTGAACACGTTACTGAGGCACTGTCTGTGTCTTTCAGCCTGGTTGTTTTGTATCTGCACATTACGACCTACAAACAAGGAGCTCATAACTATTTTTAGAGATGTTAGTACGCAATCTGGACAGAGCCAGGCTTACTGTTCCCCCTGCTTCCAGTCTTAATGCTAAGCTAGGCTAACCACGTCATGTTGAACTATTCCTTTAAGGTTAGGGTGAATATAGGAAATAAATCTGGGATATCTGTGCTCTTTTGTCTCATTAAGAACAGAGCTGTATGTGTTGCTAAAGCTAAAAGGAAAGAAAACTACAGATAGGTCAAGCATATGAAAAACAGGGCTGGGTATCGTTTTAAAAGATGACGATGCCAGTACTAATACCAGTAAAGTGATACCGATAACAATAGAGCACTTCATTTGATACCAATCATGTGAATGGAAGCTGGGTGTGTGCCCCACTAGCTAGCTAATCGCCGGCGCTCTGCACAGTGCTCATACAGACACTGATTACCACGTCCAGCCAGATGCCTGTAAAACCCACCCGCCGGTTTCCCCTCAGCTTACTGATAGCTCTGTCACCACTGTTAGTGTTGTCAGCATTGTTTGTGCTGTTAAGACCGTTAGCTTCTAGCCACCGGCTCAGACATCTCCAGCTTGAGAACCGTATGCAGGCAATTCCAGCTGTGTGGCCTGTAGCTGCGGTAAGAGAAGATAGGGTATCTTTAGCTTCTGTAATGTGACGTACGACATGTATCTCGCTGCGTCAAGTCAAGCAGCTCAAACTGCAGCTCAAACTGCATCCTGTGTAAAAAGGCCCCTTTGAGGCACTGCCCCTGGCCACAAGTCTACTGTTGGGCTCATTTTCTGTAAGCAGTGTAGTAATAAATAAAGTAGGGCGGAATCGGCGAGCTAGCTAGCTAGCCAGCTGTCCACTAGTTAGCTAGCTAGTTAGCTAGTTGTCACTCATCTGTCAGTAGAAATTTGCTTTCCTATGCTTTGTAACAGCACTACTGCACTGCTTGTTTTAGTTGTTACTGCAAAACCTCACTTCAACAACAGTCAACATGGCAACATTACAAATAATAATGGCCGCCACTCTGACCAAACTGCTACGTTGATGTAAATGGGAATGAGCTCTTTTATCTAATTATATTTCTATGTGTCATCAATTTGAAATCTTACCAGCAACTGAATTAGGGCGGGGCATGAGGTAGAGCGGGATGGAGTGGGTGGAGCCTGACGAGCGGGCGGAGCCAGGGCCTCGGTCTGGGTGGAGTTTGTTGAGGCTGTAAGTGGAGGCAGCCATGATGTCCTCCACCCTGTACAGGAAGCCGTCATTTGCGCTTCCTCCTGCTACCATACAGGAAGAGGAGTTGGAGGCCACCACCGGGCGGCCCCCTTGCTGCCAGAGATTCAGGCTGCTGCCGTGGTAACCGTCCACGGGGTACTTGCCGCTGTCGTCCCGCTCTGCTGCCGACTCAGCAGAATAGCTGGTCAACGTGGCTGAAAGAGAGAGTGAGAGAAAGACAGAAAAAGTGAATAATTTAGCAGTAGAAGGGTTGTTTTTGTAAGAAGCTGTATCTACGGCATGTCACCTATGATGCCGCTGTCTCTGCTCTCCAGTGTTGAGGTGGGGGAGGTGACGGAGGCGTGGTTGGGGGAGGCGTGCTTGTCGTTGTTGTTTCCCTCCCCTCCTGCAGGAGGCTGCAGTGTGGAGCAAGGGGAGGTGTTGCTACTGGCCAGACTGGAGGAAGGAGAGATCCTCTGTGGGGGGAAAAGATGAGGTTTCATCCTCACTGTCTTGTATGTATACAGTCTGTATATGCAACAATGTCTTTAGACATGTATACCGAAAAAGCATTTTTAAATTTCAATTTAAAAGAGACAAAGGACAAAATATGCAATTTAAAGAACAAATAAACATTTTACTTAATATTCAAGTTATGAGCTAAGACATGTACAAACAATATATTCATGCAGTACAACAAAAATCATAAAAGGAGAAAAAGACAGGATTGCTCAATATATCAAACATTTCTTGTTAAAATAAAGCTGGAAAAGGTGAGTTTTAAGTTATATTATTATTTGTCCTTTGCCAAATACTCAATTCAGATTTTGGGAATATCTCGAGTACATATACACTGTATATTTATTTGGTATATACAATTTGCGAAGGGAACAGACAAAATAACAGGAACACTTTACTTACATTAAGCAATACAACATTAAGCAATACAACACCTCCAAAAATTACAATATGGTTGAAATTACTGATAATCTGAATTTGCTACAGGGCACAGAACCTTTTCCATTTAAAATTGTTGTATAGGTAAAGCAGGACTAAAAACAACCTAAATGTTTGTAAGTGTTTGATTACCTGTTCATCATCCTGGGCGTGGTAAGAGGACCCCGGCTCTCCGCCGACTATCTTTTCCCCCAGCAGGAAGCCCAGTCTAGTCATCAGAGCATCAGCCGCCTCGTCCACTGAGGGTGGGGGTCCCAATTCCTGCTCCTCACCTGGAGAAAGCGAAGAAAAGCTTTTTTTATTTTCTTCAACACAATTGCACCAGGTCACAGACATCGAGAGCAACATCAATCTTGTCATTTAACGCTTAAGTGCACTATCCCTTTAATACCAGCTTTGTATCATGGCCCAAAAAGGCCTTGCTGCCAAGTACAAATAGAAATTAAGCCACACAAATTGAATTTGCAGTGGTGGAAACCAGTGGTGTATAAAGTACTCAAACGCCATACTTGAGTAAAAGTAAAGATACCTTACTGGAAAACTACTCCAGTAAAAGTAAAAAGTCACCTATTAGAATACTACTTGAGTAAAAGTCTTAAAGTATCTGATATTTATTGTACTTAAGTATCAAAAGTAATTTTCTGATATTAAATGTACATCATAACCTGAACATTAAATGAACATCATAACCTGTTCATTGAAAGTAAAAGTACAAGTAAATGCTGTTCATAAAAAAGCAAAGGGTCAGAATTTTGAGAATTATGAAGTTTATTCTTTTAAGTGCTGTGGCACCATGACCAAGGACATGGAGCTGTGTTGAACATAATTGGGTTGGCTGTGATCCATCAGGAGCAACAATGTCCAACATAATATATTGTACATAAGTATACTTTTGCATCTACTATGAACTTATCATCATAATTCTCCGAAAAGCAATATGACACTATGAAGGAGTTGTAACAGTGCGTTTATAAGTCTGCTCATTCCGACGAGAGGATGTAGAGGACAAATGCATAATATTGTGTTCAGCAAAAAATATCCACTTGATGCATCAGGTCAGTGTTTAGAGAAAGGACGCCTGCCTTGTAAACTCCTATGGGCCTGATTTGAACACAATAGACAAAGGTTTTGCTCAAGCTGAATCTGCAATTGGGCGACTGCTACCATCATAACTCCATCTGATCATCCACAACATGACTCAAATATCAAAACATGATCAATACTAAAGCAGCACCGAAAGTAACCCAGTCATTACTTGAAACTGAAACATGTCCTGTTCATCTTCAAAAGAAGTTGGTTTACAAAATTGCGAGAAGTGAGTCTCGCTCTTCTTGGGCTGAAGACTAGTCCTGCGATGCTAAATAGCCTTTCACAGGCCGCTGAGGCAGGTAGAGGTGTGTTCAGCGTCACACACAGCTGCGAAGGATTTCCCTAACGCTAACCCTAATGCTGCGCTCTCGCGGCTCCTGTCAATCCTATGGTGTGGTGGCTAGCTATAGCTAACGTTAGCCAACTAGTGCTGCACAACTGTCAACACTTCCTCAGCTCACTAACTCGCTAGCGATCCACGGGTGTTGGTCTTCGTCACCACCGTAGTTTGTTGCGGGAGTAGCAGGTGCTTCCATTTCTGCTTCCATCATGAAATCAGTCATCGTAGAGTGGAATTATACTCAGGTAGTCGCCCGCTAGCTATATCATGTAGCATCCTGGGCATCACTGGGAATCAAACACCGCAGCTTTGAGAGCACTTGTTTGCAATTGTGCATTAACGTGACTAACCAATGATTTAACTTGCTGCTAGGACCACTGATTCACCAAACCTGCTTGCTTGCAGTCTGTGTTCCACCACAGTCACCGACGCTGGTCTCATGATTCATTTTGTTTCGAAAGATAGATTTGATTTTGTAGCGAGTAACGAAGGTTTCAGGGGAAATGTATCGGAGTAAAAGTATCAGTTTTCTTTGCAAAATGTAGTGTAAAGTACAGATATCCAAAAAAACGACAAATATAGTAACGAAGTATTTCTACTTCGTTACTATACACCACTGGTGGAAACACACTGACAGAAATGCAGACTTGACCACTGGAACAACCCAAAAAGTAGAGACCTCAGTGATATATACGCTCTGCCTACACTACATACTGTGTATATATATATATATATATATATATATATATATATATATATATATATATATATATATATATATATATATATATATATAGATAGATAGATAGATAGATAGATAGATAGATAGATAGATAGATAGATATAGATAGATAGGAAATGTAAAAAGAACTTAAAACACATAAAAAGCATGAATGCAAATGCCACAGGGAAGATTTTGTGGGGAACAGTAATTGATCTCCATATTAACCTATTCACTATTGTGACATATTTGCCAAGAATAGACACACACACACACAAGGCTGAAAGCCACAGCATGAAAGCTCGTACTCTGTCTCTTTCTCTAACAGTCTGTAATTACAGCTATAAATTGCTGACTGTAGGACTAAATACTAGAAAAACAGACACACACACACTGAAAATAAAACCAACCAAACACAAAATACACCGAGGAGCACACTGTGTGCACACACGCACGTACTTGCACGTGTGTGTGTGGTCAGCCAATAACAGGGTGTGTGAGTCATTTTTAGAAGAAGAAAAATAAAATGGAAAGATCAGATATGGAGAGTGGAGACATTTCTGTCTCTTTAACTACTGTAGCTTCTGATCCCTCTGTCCTTCCTTCCTTCTTTCTTTCCTTCTTTCATCCTCATAACTGATTATCCCATCCCTTCCTTCTCTATGCCATTTAGTTTGGCCATTCTGAACAGCTATGAACACTTTGGTTTTAAGACATGGTTGGACAACACGTTGAACAACCTTGTTCGTTTCAAGCGTAGACAGCCGAGTGTGAAAAAGCACCGCAAAGGAGCACAATCGAGTGAAAGTGTGATAGATGTGGGTTCGAACCCCGGCAGGGGCAATGGTATGCAACGAAGAAATGTGTTGTTTGTGACACACTTAAGTGGTTTTGAATAACAAAAACTGCAGATGTGGTCGTGACTCTAAAACCAGCTAAAAGAAATGCTCTAAAATAAACTGATTCAGGATTCTGTGAATTTGCTTGTCAATTTGTTCGCCAATGGTGAGCTAAAGCGCTGGCCTTAGAGAGCACGGAGAAAAGGTGAGTCCTTTTAGCTAGCTGAAGCCAGCTAGCTAGCTTGACTCACCCGCTAGTAGGTTATTAATAACACAATTACAAACAAACATATTTTTGTGGGTTGGGCGGTGCTTATTGGCTCTCATAACAGGTCATGTAGATTCGGGTATTAAAAAACGGGAAAAAATGGGACTGTAGTGAGGCGAAAGTCCAAGCGGACAAGTCTCGATCCAAAACGAGTGAATCTCGGGTTAGTTGACCCCGACCGACAAATTCTACACATCCTGCCATTTAAGTAACAGCTAAGTCCCCAAGCTTCCAGCACCATATATTTCACGAGGATGCACAGAAAATTGGTGTTGCCCCACTTTCTGGTGGCTTTGAAGCTAAATGCTCAAATATACGTTTACAGCAACAAAGACGCTCAGATTGTCTTCAAACTTTGACAAACTTTCATTCTGTTCCTCATTTTGCTACACTCAGAAACCTGCAGTATGCCACTGTGTTTTGATTGAATCACGTTTCTCTTAACTTTAGATTAATGTTTCTGTTAAAACGACACATTTTTATTTCTTTATATGAATAATCGATTGAAGTAAATGCAAGAATATCAAACCTTATATCTGGTTTTCCGTGGGACACGGTACCTCTTCAGAGCTATTTAAGATGTATACAGCATCTAAGACAAGGACAACTGTCGCCATTAACAACTAGGCAAGACAGGCAATTTTTTTTGCTTCAAGCAACCTGACACTTGGAAATTCCTTAGTGGCAATGAAGGCCACTCAACAGGTAGGATCTCTATAAAAGCTGGTGGACTTTGGTGGTCGTCTGCTCTCCTTAACACTGTTTTGACTTTGATGTGAAATTAGAAGGAGACAAATCATAGTTTTGTGTAATGTAATTAATGAAAATCTATACAGAGTATAAGTACTGGTTACGTGCTGTAAATTTACATGCACTGTGTGTTTAGCTACATAATTGTCAGACCTCTGGTAATAAATCAGCCCACTAGCATTTAAAACAGCTACCATTTGCAGAGAAATAAATCAGTGCCAATGTAACTGTCACAATTAGTGGACTTGTCAATGACGAACAGCAAGATGTATTCACAGCACTTATCGCTGACAGCTAACTATCTTGCTAACAGTCGGAACGCTTGTTAGCTCAGTGAGCTTCCTGAGAGCAAAATGTCAGGGGGCAGTAAACAGCCCAGTAGAGAAAACAAAGAAAATCCCAGAACATGTGACCGTCAGCTGGCAAGCATGTTAGCTGTTTGCTCGCCAGCTACCGTAGTTCACCAACTAGTCCTGCAAGTATTTCATACCTCACCAAGCGTGGATAAATTTGGCTGTGGCTCTTTTCTGGCATGACCAGGCTGATACAACATCGTTCAACAACCACATTGAACGCCTGGACTTTTCAAGTAACCATTTTGTAAATTAAGCTAACGCATTTTGACAGTAAGTGACTTGTGTTATAGTGGAATGTGGATACATCAGAAAGCTATGCAGTATAACTACTGTAACTTGCTTATACATAGCTTTCATTAGCATGCTTATGACTAACTTCATCATCCATGCTAAAATAATCCTTTGATATGCTGACATGACATGCTGTAGCTAGTAAACTGGCTTTTTGTTTGGATTTTGGTCCTTGGTTGCATATTGTGGCGCCAGTAGTTGTTTCTCGCTGGGAAATGTTTCAGCTATTCAGGGAGACTGATGGAAGAACCCCTCTATAGCCGTATTTCCATTTAATTGTCAAACTAATTTTAAACCAACTTTTGAAATGACGCAAAAAAGGAATGTGAGTTAGGCGTGTTTCCAAGCTGGTTTGGAGCAAATAAACTCGGCTACAGCGTAGTTTGGTCAGAGGATGGGGCTTTAGACTACACTTGGCTATAATCTGCCAGTGAACAGAGTAGAAGAAGTTGTCAAGCGGAAACCAAAAGAGTCGCCTTGGCCATCTAACCATCTACGAGAGAAATTTCTTTCCATTGGGAAAGTTTTGTTGTTTATTCATGTCAGCTAGTATTGGCCATGTTTCATGATGTCCGGAGACGAAGATAAGCATTTGCGCGTTATGGGAATATCTGACAAGACGCCGACAGCAGAAACAGCTGCTCGGTCATGTGAGTTAGATGTTTGCTACATTAGAATGTATTCTGAAAGTTTTATCAAATTTTGCCATTTCCATACGGCTTTACTAATGCAATACTTCAAAATGTTCATAAAAATGCGTAAATGGAAACACGGCTTGTGAAAAATGACATTGGGCAACGAACAATAATGAAACATAGGCTAACAGCGGACATCCACTTTCTCTGGATTCTCACTGTCCACACTCACAACACACATTTCCCTGAAATATACAACCCAAATGTATAATTTATATCATTAGTAAATATGAAAAATACTGACACTAATATAGTAAGTTTTGACCCTGGTGGAAAGCCGTCTGCTTGAAACAAGAACATCGAGAGAGAGAGAGAGAGTCCTTCAGTCTCACCTTCTTCCTCACTTCTTCTTCCTCTCTGTGCACCACCGGGACGATCGTACCGTTCCCGACATCGGTCAGGGACGTCCTCGTGGGACAGACAACGGCAGGCGTAAAACAGCAAGCGCCGCAGGAGGGAAGAGGCGCGGCCGACGACCCTCGCCGCCGCAACGTCCCCGCCACAGCCACCCGCCGGTCTTCCCGGTCGACGGACGGAAGACCGCTCATGCCGACACCACTTGGTCCTGGAGCGGGCGCACGCTTTCAGAATAGCCGCCGTGCAGTCCATTGCTGGCTGGCAGTGGGGTTCTGATTGGTTCAGATTGGTTCCATGTAGAGGACAGTCAACAAATCAAAAGGGCTGTTTTAACCCCAAAAAAACACGTCAATATCTTCTTTTTGGTCCTGAGCTCCTCCTTCTCCAGAGAACACAAAGGAGAGGAAGATGAAGGATGAATGATGAGATAAGAGGAGGAAGAGACTCTTCAGGAGAAGAAAAAAACAACAAGAAGTTCTGCAGCGGAATGTCTGCCGTTAGTAAGCAGGATAGTCAAACATGCGAATGCTGTGGTAGAAAGCCAAAATCATCATATGTTCAGTGACGGTACGTTGTTACTTTCAGAGGTGAACCCAGAATCCACGCGCTTTTAAACTCAAACACAGCAGATCCTGACGATGTAATCATCTGGTTATTTGTCCTTTGTAGCCGAAAAAAGCAATCCATGCAATTCATTCACAGATGGAGCCTCCTCAAAACCGTGCGAAAAAGAGCAACCAGCTTCTCAAGCATGACGAGGAAAGAGTAGATCTCCTCCCGAGTTGATATCCTCTTTGATCAGGAGCACAATACGTAAAGTTTCCAAGTGTTGTGAAGAGTTTTCCTTTCAGCCTCCATATCTGGTCTGAAAGACGACCTCCCTCGTTCGACTGCACGGCAAATCAAAACCTCCCCTCCTCCAACCCAAAAAAACCCACACACACAGAGGAGAGAAAGGGAAAGACTGCAGGAGGAGCTGAACAGGGAGAGTAATCTGTTACATGTCGAGGAGCGCAAGGAGAGTTTGGGGAAGACAGCTCAGACTTCTTTCTTCTAACGGAGGAAAAACACAGCCGGAGAGAAAACCCTGAAGGAAGACTCGGCAGACCAAAGAAATGCTGCAATTAAACTCCTCCAAGAATCCAAGAACAGAGGAGCGTCTGACCACAAATCACAGTGACGATGGAAGGGTGTAATCCACTTTAGCCCAGAAAATGTGAAAAATGCTGAAAGAAAAGTTCGAACAAAGAGTCTGATTGAATTAAACACCATGTTGCTGGATAAAAATCTGCTCCAAAAAAAATGTGTTATAAAATCAGAGTTGTTTTCAACCAACAGAAAACTTTTTTTCAATAACAAGAGGAAAGATAGAAAGATTTACAGTCATCCTGCTGTCCTTGAAAAACAGATAAGTGAGGGGGGCAGACGCAAATCTGGCCAACAAAAGCAGAGAGCAGTAACAGGAGAGGTGCAGTTGTGCAAAAAAAAGGTTTCAAGTTTTCAGGCTGGCTGACAAATTGCGGCATCCACCATCGACTGTATGAGAGGTGGACGTAGTCACCGTGACGTCACCCATTGGTTAGCAGACATGTTGGTTTTTGGCCCTCGCCATCTTGGTTTTTGGCCTTTGCCATCTTGGTTTTTTGTAACCAGAAGTGAAGAGAGAGGGTGGAGCCAGGTACAACCGAACGCTGAATAAGACATTTTCAGGTGACCAATTTGTTACAATTGACTTTCATGAACTAAAAACACGACTGAAAGGGGTTAAGCTTCTAAGACGGAGACACGGACATCTCCCAGACCGGACAACGCTGTGATCAAAAGGTGGCCCGCCCTAAAGCATACTCTGCTTTATGGTCTATTTCAGTGGTCCCCAACCACCGGGCCGCGGACCGGTACCGGGCCGTGGATCATTTGGTACTGGGCCGTTTTATTGATTATCAGTCTAAAAGATGTTTTATTTTGAAAAATTACCGGATTCTCTCGCAATTTCATCCGCCTGTGGCTCTTGACACATGTCAAGACGCTTGTCTCGGCCACATGTTACGTTACCTCAAAAATTACGCCCGCAAACTAGCGAAAATGAGTAAAAATCAAGGCTGAATATCCTGAGATCGCCACTAAAGCACTGCTTCCATTTCACACATCCTCTTTGTGAAGCAGGATGTTCTGCAGTGACGGCAATCAAAACAAAATTACGGAGTAGACTGGACATAGGGAACACACTTCGGGTGTCATTGTCTCCCATTACCCCCAGATGGGACCGTCTCGTTGCAGAGAAACAAGCTCAGGGCTGCCACTGATTCAGCGTTATTGTGAGTTGTATTTATTTATGCATTTTAGATTTGTTTTCATGTCGATCGGATAATTTTATTTCGTCGTGTTTTTCCGCCATACCTTGAAGGCCGGTCCATGAAAGTATTGTCTTACATGAAACCGGTCCGTGGTGCAAAAAAGGTTGGGGACCTCTGGTCTATTTGACTCTAAATGGACCATAATTTACTAAATTAACATCATGCTGTATTGAAGAACACGTGAAACTAAAGATTGAGACCATAAACTCATGTTTACAATGTTTACTGAGGTAATAAATCAAGAGAGAAGTAGTCATTTTCTCATAGACTTCTATACAATCTGACTTCCAGAGGAGTTGCCCCCTGATGGTCAGTAGAGCGAATGTTTTAAGAGACTTCCTCATCAAATATTGGACTTCACCAGGTGGCCAGAAACATGACTCTAAATGAATGCTAGTGCTGCTCCACAATAAGAATTCTTCATATAGAAAATCAGATGTCAAAAAGTCAGATTCAGGGTTTAACTCAATCAGATGTGCAGTTACAGCAATGACAGGAGTCAGGAGAAGGAAGACAAAATGGAGGGGGGAGTTCAAAAACATAGAGAAGAGGTAAAGGGGTGAAGAGAAATAAACTGAAATCAGAGCGTGTGTGTGTGTGAGCATGGTGTGCTGACTTTAGGGAAGTTGCCTCGGCTCATAGCGTTCCTGTTTTGAAAGAGCGCGAGACACAGAAAGAGGGTCGGAGAGAGACTCCACATGGTTATGTTTAGGAGAAGTGTCAGATCAACCGTGAGGAGGAGGAGGAGGAAGAGGAGGCGAGGAGAGGTTGGTAGAGGCTTGGGTTACACTTGTGTGTTTTCTCTCTCACTAAGGCACCGAGGGACGATCAAATGCAGGGTCAAAGGTCGCCCCCCCCCCCCCTCTGCTGCCAGACACAGTGTAACAGGTCACAGCTGTGTGTGTGTGTGTGTGTGTGTGTGTGTGTGTGTGTGTGTGTGTGTGTGTGTGTGTGTGTGTGTGTGTATGCGTGTGTGTGACAGAAAGGGAGACAAAAATAAACTATTCTAGCCCTGGTTGTGGTTTCTCCTTGATTCTCTCTTGCTCTCTTTCCTTCCTTTCCAAGTTGCGAATGACGCGACGCAAGAGCGGGAAAATGTACTTCTATTCCTAGAATATCGTACAAAACTCGGTGTATAAATGTACGTGCATAAACCACAAACTGTCTAAATTGTACAAACAATAACGTCGTTTCCGTATTTAAGCCAAAATGTCGTGATTTTGAGTGTCGATGGAGCAGCTACAACGTTAGCCTAGCCTAGCACCGATCCATCCGAACTCTATTCAGAAAACAAGCATTTTAACAGTCGTTTGATTGTCGTCTGAAAAAGCATGAAGTCAGACTTTTTACAAACCAGCATCATTTTGTAGTTATTTTGGCATCCATTTTTATCCGTTAAATGCAATGAAATCGATGAAAAAAATCGGTTTATTTTAGGTTCATACCGCTGACGCCGACGTGTGCCTTGCTAGATACAGTGAACACAGCTCGGTGGGGTTAAGCCTCCCCTCCTTTCTAGGGTTTCTAGTGTGGGTGAAACAAATAAAACAAAAAATACATAAATGATAAACGAAGTCAGACTCGAGTAATGCAAGGCAAAAAAATGTGCTTTGCGTTTGGTGTAACCACAGCTCATATCCTGATTGGTGCAGAGAAATGCGTGACATCATCCATTTTCCAACTGAGCCCACCCACTTCAAACCAGTGAGAAGAACGGAGAAAATACAGGAAATCTCGTGTAAAATTACCAAAACGAATCCAAACATTGGCACGAAAAATAGTGTATTTATGTAGGATCACATGATCAGCCCAAAAAGACTTTCCCCCCCATAGACTTGCATTGAGAAAGAGACGTCTGAAAGTCAGCAAAAATAATTTTCTCCAGATAAACCAACTTTTCATTATGGATGCTTAAACAGCCCTTGTTTAAATCATCAGGTTCGAAATGCTGTAAAATTCAACAATAGCCGAATCCAGAGTTATTAACCATCCTCTGTTCGTGTGACTGAGCCCGAGCAGTTGGGAGGCGAGTTTAAAGGTAATGCTAATGCGCTTGCTCTGTGGGCCAATGGGTGCGGAGGACTGCTGGAAGATCCGGGTTATTACACACCCAGGAATATTTTTTGGCCTCATGCCCCACTTTCACAGGAATGAACCAGGTTTCCGCCTCTCACGCTGTATCCAGTTGTCTTTACACATCCATGTGTGACATTGGCACGCAGCCATGTTTGTTCTGCTAATGTTAGCGTCGTAGCTAGACAACAGTTCAGCTGGAGATCCGTTTCTCCCTCTGTTTGATGAGCGTGCTGTGTTGTTTGTCTTGTGTATTCCCATTTTGGACTCTATCATTTTGGACTGATAGATGGACTCAGATAAGATAGATGCTCCTACCAGCTCTTTTTACCAGACGAAGGTTGAGGAGGGGAGAAGAGGGGAGCGAGCGGCTGAATCCCTCCATCATCCTGACCTCTGACCCCTCTGACTCTATGCCACCGCTGCCTGTTGAAAGAGAGAGGAAATCAAAGAGAATTTGGAGATTGAAAGACGTCGTCGTATGAAATCCTGGAAACCACCAGAAGACCATATCTGCAAACTGCCAACTAGACATCAGAATAGAGGTGCATTTCTGTAAAACACACTTCTGACATGACTGTGACGGGGTCCACTATATACATAATGACAAATGAAGTACTGACCAACGTTGTTCTTGCGGGTTTTGCCTCCCAGCAACATCTTCAGGCTGTTTCGGAACATGTTTGCTCACGACGACAAGTCACAAACACACAGGTGCCTTCTGTCAACACACCCTGGGGAAGGAGAAATAAATCAAATTGATCGTTTTCATTCCAGCTGATTAGTAATGACCGATCATATTCATACAGGTGCCACAACCCTTAAGAGTTCTCACTTTAACTCTGCCGATACCCTCATGCCGAAGCTATTTGCTGTCGCACCAGTTTGACCTCCTCCTGGTATTGTTGATTTAACCAAGATGTGAAGTCTTTGTGGAAAATGAGTTCTCCCAGCGACACCCTTGTTGCTGCTCATCATTTTTTAAGAGCTCCTATGGTCCTCAGAATTGATGCAGCGGAACCAGAGATATCTTTTTTTTCATGCCATGCCTTCTTGGAGTCAAAAACCTAGCACCTTCACTCGACTAATAGTTTGGTCAGAGACTCCGGTGCGTTATGCTGGTGGCATCTGATGTAGCCTCGAGCCTCAAGCAGCTACAGGGGTTCTGGTAAATTGATCGCTTCTTTCTTACTACACACGTCCAGATTTCTTTCTGCAATAATGAAGTCGCCATTAAATGTTTTCGCAGATCCCTGATAATGCTACATTGTGAACAACAAATCTGTGTTGAAATTGACAGGAGCAGAGCTAGTAACGGTAAATGGTAAATGTACCACTCAAAGTGCTTTTACACTACGGGTCAAAACCCATTCACCCCCATTCATACACTGATGGCAGGAACTACAGGAGCAATTTGGGGTTGAGTGTCTTGCCCAAGGACACATCAGCATGGAGCCGGGAATCAAACCGCAAATTTTCAGATTGAAGGACCACTGGGCCCCAGCCGCTCCACGGTGGCAGCACCGCTAACGTACACAGGTTCCATTCAGTTACATTATGATGCGTTCAGGCTCTGTTCAGTAAAAATTTGTTGTCATGATGTGTTCTTGTAAAAATGTAGTTTTTTGATGAGAAACTTCAATGAATGCAGGTGTTTGAAGGAGATTTTTCACAGCAATATAAAATAGATATTAGAGATGAATTATGACTATTTTATAGTCCTAACACGAGATTTAAGCAGCTTATAATACATCATTGAAACTGCTAGTTCCAAGATATTTTATCAATAGAAATACATTATTTTATTTCCTAATCATTTTAATTGTGGGCTAGAATCTACACTGGTTCTTAGAGAGGCACAGTCAGGGTAGGAAATTCACATATTTTTTTGGGGGCAATTTTTGCCCCCACTGAAAAAATTGGGGGCATTTTTTGAAACTTGTGAAATAACATTTAACCTTTGTTCAAAATAATACATACTTATTTAGGCTTACAATATATGAGCAATTGTCATCAAATGGCAAAAATAAGACTATTAGGCAATAGCCTACAGATTCAAAGTGTTTTCTTAGATTTATTTAATAAAAAACAAACAAATCAGACAATCACATTCAATTTTATTCTTATTTCTTTGTGGTTATTTATTGTTATTATTAAATGTTTTAAACAACTATTAACAATTATTAAGTCAACGATGCCTCAATTACGTCATTGTATGTAATTATTGAGAAAAAATATTTTTGTAGCAACTCAAATATTGTGATATTACCCATTTTTGTCCAGAACTTATGCATTAGTCATTGTGTGGAATTTTTGAGAAAAACATTTTCATAGCACCTTAAAAATTTTTAAAATGTGCCATTTGAAGGTACAAATTCAGTTCAGAGTTTTTATTTAGTAAAATATCTTAATTGACTGTCAGTCAGGTATTATTCATTTCCAGCAACCCTCAAATCAAAGAATAAAGACACTTTACGCACAATTTAGGTGTATTTTACCTTAACTCACGAGATGCAGGTAGCATGTTTTATACTTAATGTGAATATAATTAATTTAATCTTATTTCCATTATGCAATATGTATACTTTGTTGGCATCTTATTCTGAAAACCGGATGTTCGTCTTAAGAAACCGGATGTTGTCTCACGTTAATCTTTCCGTTAACTTTCAAAGTCCTTCGCTTGCTCCCGATCTGCGCCGTTTAAATGAGTTTACCGTGAATGTCAGCATATAGGTGCACTAACATGTAAGTGTCTGCTGAGTTGACCACAGTCTCGCAGTCACAGGTCTGATTAAGAAGCGCTCCATTTTTTTCGGGGGCATTTTTTGCCCCTCTCCTAGTGATATCAGGGGCAAAATGATATTTCTTAGGGGCAGTTTTGCCCTTTGCCCTCGTGTATTTCCGACGCTGGGCACAGTCTGCTATTATGTGTGTGTGTGCGCATGACCATGCTTGTTGTAATTACGTACTTTATGAGTATTCTGCGTAGAAATAGCTGATTCTGCAGAATGCTTAATTTTCCCGACTGGCAGTGGAATTATTATTCACACACACACACACACACACACACACGACAGACTCTCTTCTTTTACTACAGTGTGACTTTTGAACACACCCAACACACTGGCTGGTAATGTTGTTGCTAGGCAACCGTCTGCTGTTGCTAAGCAATGCATTAATGAGTATGCGTATTAGAATATAAACCACTGAGGCTGCTGGTGTTTGCTTCTGTATGTGTGTGTTTGTGTGTGTTAACCCCCAATTTAAAAGCTTTTAATTCTGTTATACAACCCTTTCAGTTGACAGTATATCTAACACACACACACGTACAAAGATGCAGCGAGTGATATTATTTTGTATTCGTCTGTCACTGATACGTCTATGCTGCTCTGTCTGTCTTCTCGTCTCTCACATTGAGCAGATTTAAAAACGATCGATTGGAGCTGTGAGCAGATGGCAGATTAAAGTAGCACAAACACTTCCTTCTTTCTAATTCACACAGGGAGAACACACGCACACACTTTTTGGTAGAGATAGTTGTAAATTCCCTTTTCAAACAGAGTATAAATGGTAGCTGGCAAATGTTTAACGTTAGCATAACGCTATATTTCAGGATTAAGACTTAGTTTCAGGTCGTGGGTTAAGGTCAGGGTGGCTAGTGTTTAACGTTAGCATCGCGCTATATTTTAGGGTTAAACTTGGTTTAAGGTTGGTAAGGGTTACGGTCAGGGTAATTCTCATCAGTTATTAATGTAAGTGAATACAATGTCGTCCTCAATGACAGAAACATTTGTGTGTGAGAGAGAGAAGAGTCAAATATATGAGACACATTAATAATGTAGGAAATCCCAGTTGCAATAAGCTTCCTTGTTTTTTTTCTGTTCTTTTCCCCACTTACTTTTTTTTTTTAACAGAACAAATCAGGGAATCAACAAAAATGTTCTTGGAATGTTGTCCCAGCATAAACACATAAATCCTTGACAAATACAAAAAAAAACAACGACGATAAAATATGAAAAATAAAATAAGTTTTATAAGTTATTTTATTTTAGTCTAAAATGTTTCTAAATTCACAAAAAATACAATGAATAGAGATGAGCTGACACACATCCATCAGGGTAAAGAATATCAGGTGTTGGTGCAGTAACCGCTGACCTCTGTCCCCCTCTGTCGACCACCGCTGATCACTGCAGCATGGTTAACCTTCATTCCCTGTCTCTGTTTCTGCTCCTCTGTTCTGGTGCCTTAGGCCACACATTATTCCTTTGTCAAATCATTTCATGATATTGTCATTACAGTACCAACACATAATATTTATATATATGTATGATGCGCGCTTGAAACCACCATCTGCTGCACCCTCAATCACACTGACATTGAGCCTGGTGCTCATGACTTTCACTTTAATTTCATGTTGAGTGGTCTATATATTTAATCATTCCTATTGCATATATCATTGCATATATCTCGCAGGAAAATTATTGCAGTTGCAATGTCTTTTTTTCCAACATTGTGGAGCTGATATGAAATGTGGTGCCACATACGGAACAGCCACTTCTACTGCAATCTGCTGGTTTGAGTCTCAGCGTCTTGACCAACCTTTTTATTTCATGGCTGATTTCTACGCCTAACGTGCCCTTGTATAGTTTCCAAATGATTTGTTGCACTATTAAGCCCATGTTGGAGGTTTCTGCTACTGTTTTTTGCTGCTTTATAACACTGGCTGCGCAGACAGGTATGGACATATGCATGCGCGCGTGCACACGCACACACACACACACACACACAGCAAAGACACAGGTACATGATAGATGAGGTAGATCATGTGTGTTCTCCTACTCTCGTCCTCGTTTCTCTCTCTCTTTCAACACCAACATTTCTCCCTGGGAGAAACAATCTCGAGTGTGTGTGTATCCACAGGAGAGTAGCTCAGGTGCTTTGAAAACTCAAGCACCAGGTGCAGAGTGAGCGAGAGAGAGAGAGGTGACTCCGCCATGCCGAGATGCTACATGTGTGTGTGTGTGTGTGTGTGTGTGTGAGAGAGAGTGTGAGAGTGTGTGAGTGAGTGAGTGAAATCGGTTATACAAGACTCTTCATATCGGAGTTTACACTAATTCTTGAAGAGAAACATTGCATCAAAACTAATTCAACAGGACGAATATTCCTTCCCGGCACAACGTGTCTCAGCAGAAGCCCGGTCAGTGGAGGAATACGTGTCGTTTCTGTCTGAGAAGTCTCCTAGTGGCAGCAGTTCCATGTCATCTTGTTTTTGTAGATGCGACAAACACACGGCAGAGGCTAGCTGAGTAATATGTGTCAGTGTGCTAATCCTCGATGACGAGCGACGGGGATCGAGTCTAGAAAACCAAGGCGGCGGCGCGTGCATTGATATGACATATGCACGTGTGTCCGGAAGAGTTGTATGTAAATGCACCGGAGACAAATTAGACGGACGCCGGGGAAATAGAGCAAGGCTGCTTTGAAGAAAGAAAAAGAGAAAAATACCTCAAATTGAAAAGGATTACTGTGACACGTCAATTAAATTCAATCACTGTGTGCCATAGAAATCCTTTCCCTGGACTAGAGAATCAGGATTTAAGTCAAGTACTTGACTTAAATCTCTGACTTAAAACTCTTCTGACATGGATTTATTTCACCACTGGAATAATATGCAAATAAGATAATCACTGGCAAATGTATTTTCTTGCATCAGTGTGGGCAAAGTGAAGTAATGGAAACGATTTACAGACTAGTCTTGTTAACGTCACTCTCTCATTCATACATGGCTGTTCAAGTGAATATATATGCAGATATGAAGCACGGTTTTACTTTTAGCATGGTGGTGATCAGGAAACATTTAGAAAATCAATATTAAGTGACACCTAGTAACAGAGACTAGATGCAATCAGCATACTACCACAAAGGAAACACTTTTCCTTGAGGTTTATCACGGAGGAAGCAGTGAAGTTGTTGTAAAAGAGAGAAGCATGGCCCCTACATTTAAAAAACAACACACAACTACTGAAGAAATTGACACTTTAGTGTCCGAGGTGGAAGGCAGAAAAGACACATTTCTTCAAAGTGTTTCCACGGGAGACACGATGATAAAAAAGACAAGAAGGCAAAGGGTGGAGGACGTGGAGAGAGAGAGAGATTATTCATTCTGTAGTTCTGCACACTTGCAGATAAAGATCAAGCCACACTATAATTATAAGTATTATAGTATTTGTAGAATGGGCTGCGTTGTTACAGACTCCAAACATTTCCAATTACATCAGAGCGTTGTAAAGTTTAAAAGTGTAAAAATATAGAAAAAAAGATGAATGTACTCATTTTCAAAATTCACAACATGTATTTATCAAACATATAAAATATGTTCTTCTTCAGTCCATATTCGTCGGCATTTAGCAGTTTGCTCGCCCGCCGCACTCCGTTATTAACGGGCCGGTCGAGCAGCAATCTAGCACCATACATTACATCTATATAACCACAATAACATCAAAACATATTCTTCTTGTTAGTTTTAGATATTAGATTTGTTGAAAGCTTCATTCAAAAACCTCAATAAAAGCTTCGAAAAATAGCCTATAATACATTTTATTAAGATAATAATTGATGAGGATGAAAGGGCGTCAATTTCATAGTGATTTAATACATTTGGAGGATGCATTAGTAAGTTAACGGTTTTAAATGTTACCGTCTATTAAAGCATGGTTAATTAATGCAATTTTAATATGAGATGCATTTAGCTAAAACATTAAGAGAGCCGGCCAGGCCATCATCATTTTTTGCGTACACATGGTCTTGATGAAACCCGGATTGTTGCATGAAACCTTTGTACACTCTGGTTTAAGTACAGATTTTTGTGTACGTACCTTTTGTGAATGACTCATCAAGCTGACAGCTATAAAGTAGAGCTGAGGGGAGGTGCAGAGCTGGGTGATTATTTGACTGTGGGTTCTTCGCTGATTTCACATTTCACATAATACAACAGAGCACCACACCGGTGTGTATCTTACTGCATATGTTTATGATGTCCATGTCTCTCTTTCTTTTTATCACTCAAGTTTTAAATTCCTCAAACATACAAAATGAAAAGGGATGTGGGAAATGATGAAGAAACTGACTCATGGCAGTCTGCAGCCGGTAAACGTGACTCAGCGCTGACGTGGTGATAGAGGGATACAGTAAGTGTGGTGTTTGCATGACTCTCTCTCATTCTCTCTCTTTCACACACTCTTACGCTCACACACACACACACACACACACACACACACACACACACACACACACACACACACACACACACACACACACACACACACACACACCATCTGTCACCAGTTACAGCTCCATCTGACCTCTCACTTTTTATGTCGTAAACACTCAAAACAGCATGAAAGATACAGGATAGTCAGTTTGGCTAAATCCCATATCCTGTGTTTAGCTTAGTGTTAGTTACTGTTGAGCACAACTACCTGCTGATGCTGAAAACTAAACATTTGTATCTCTACACAGTATTTATTTTACATACTCTTTTGGCTGTACCTAAAACAAATTAATACTATATAGTCCATGCATCGGTCCAGCAGAACACAAAGTTTAGGTACGGTAGCAGCCATGTTGGAAGCTAGAATTATTAAAACCCAAATGTACAACTGCTATCATGCTAGCACATTCACCGACGGAATAGTGGCTCCATCACAGGCTGTAAGAAGTGGACGTAGTCGTCGTGACCTCATTGGTTTGTGGACTGCCTTTTTGAAGACTCAAGTTAGTCGATTCCCCCATCGCCATCTTGGATTGCGGCCATCGCCATGTTGTTTTTTGGCAACCAATTAACGGAAGTTACTGTAGTTGAAATACAGAGGAGTGATGTAAAGACGTCGTATACGGCACTGGTAGAGACCTGTCAATCACAAGGTAGCCCCGCCCCAACGCATAATTCACTTTATGGTCTATTTGACTCTAAATGGACCATAATTTACAAAATGAACATCATGCTGTATTGAAGAAGACTTGAAACTAGAGATTGAGACCATGAACCCATGTTTACAATCTTTACTGAGGGAATAAATCAAGAGAGAATTAGAGTTATTTTCTCATAGACTTCTATACAATCTGACTTCTTTTTGCAACCAGAGGGGTCGCCCCCTGCTGGTCAGTAGAGAGAATGCAGGTTTTAAGACACTTCTGCATTGGCTTCACTCGGCCAATGCACTGCCTGGGCTCAATTATATTTCCACAAGAGCACACACATAAACAGCACAGATGGACAACCCAATTACTCCTTTTTAATATTAATATCTCATATCATTAGGCTACTATTGTTATTATACGTATACCTAAACATCAGTTCAAATTTACTTTCTTCCCTACTTAAAAAACAGTAATTCCATCACTCAAAACAACTTTGTTGAATATCTGTTGAAGAATTTTATGTAAAAGTCGCCGCGTCATATCCATCGTGCAACTCGCGGCCGGCTCTCTTGCTCTACATAGAAAATGAATGGGATCCGTCACCAGAAACGCATAGGCTGCACCTGGCGTTCGCTCCTCTTGCGCCGCATTTTCCTAGCAGCTTTTTAGACGTGCACAAAAGTTACAATTTTCTCAACTTTTAAGCGCCAGTCCTGAGGTAGCACATTTCAATCAAGTCAAGCAAGAGGCGGGCTTTGCTACTTTACCACTTACTTCCTGTTTTGTGGCTGGTAGATGTGGTAGGGCTAGCTAGCTAGTTAGCTGTTGGGCTGTGAGACAGCTACGGAGTACGTGAGAAAGAAGGGGGAATTCATATCTCATGTTGTGATAGTTTCATGTCCATTCCATTTCCCGTTAATCACACAGGATTGGATGCACGCGGCCCCGCTCCACAGGCGCATTACGCTGTTTTGCCTTTAACTGCTTTGCCAAGGTTTTTTTTAAGTGGTCGCACCTGTAGCAAGGCATCATCGTGTGATCAACCCTTCAGGTTGGTTTGTAGGTGGGATGACTATAATCTGCAGTACTAACTTCAGTAGACATGAACATGCACATTTTATTTAAATGATACTACCTGTTCCACCTGCTGCCAGGTAAATATCTATTATCTGTGTGTGTGTGTGTGTGTGTGTGTGTGTGTGTGTGTGTGTGTGCGCAGCTCACTTCTCCTTTTAACAACCACACAAAAGAGTTTGCTGCTTGCCATCATCAGCAGAGGAATGGCTGTTATCATTCACACAACATTCAGAAACACACTTACACACACTAAACCCAGAGCACGCACACACACACACACACACACACACACCCAGGGTTGGTTTGTTTGACGATAGGCTTGGTTGTGACTGTACGTGTGTTTTGTTATTAGCAATAGCTGAGTGCAGATGGCCTTGCTTTCAGCTGAATCCACACACACATACACACACACACACACACACACACACACACACACACTCTGCCAGACTCTTATCTCTCTTCCCCAGAGAAGTCAACGCTGACTTCCTGTAATCGCTCAGGACTCCCTCAGCTTGCCCGCATACAGGAAGGAAGAGTGTGTGTGCGTGGAAAAACAAAACCAAAAAAAAACTTCACAAACAAAAGGACCAGCTGATATGATCAACTTTTACCCCTTTCTTCTTTCTGTAAACTTGTTGCACTTTTACACTCTTCGTGTAAAGCTGTCGTGAGGCCGACTCACACATGGCGGCACCCGCAGGCTGCAAGTGGAAACTGCCGCCTCAGCATAAATCACAGTGTTTGAGCCGGGATAGTCTGGTCAAATGGGCCCAGTGGTACTTTGTTATTGGGGTCACAACTGTGAAAACTGCACACCCAGAGGGAAACCAGATGAGTTTTACTGTAGCTCAAATTTAGTGAAAATAGCTACTTTACTCCAACAATACTAAAAATGACCTTTTCATTATTTGACTTGCTTAAAAATCGTACGTGTACATGTGGTTAGTCACATCTTTCAATCAAAATTGAAGATATCCCTTTTGATCCTGTTGACAGCTTTCATTCTCTTCTTTACCTGCTGAGCTAATGCTAGCTTAATGTTAGCTAACGGTACAATTGCACAGATTGACAAGACAAGCTGCTGCTCAGCTCTGAACGTCCAAAGATCGTAATTTATAGTGATAAAGGTATTACTGTAATAGTTATATATGTGAATGTATAATTTCGCTCAGGATGTAAATAATGTCAATGGAAAGTCAACTAGGATCCTTTTTTCCTGGTGGACACACAAATGAAATGTATCCACGTGACCAAGCCACAGTCAGAGCAAGTGACGTAGTATTTAATATCCCAAAAGACCACTTATGGTGGGGAGATGGGTCCTGCAAACAGAGTACTTTCAACCACACGACCGGTGTTTGTTTTATGGTTATGGTTTTGTTACCTATGTCTAACGTTCGTGACATTTTTACAAAACCCAAGGACGTGTTTTGTTGTCTTAACCAAACATTCATTTAATTACCTAAACCTAACTATACGTGGTTATTTTAAGCCCAACGATGATCTTTTCCCAAAACCTAAGTAAGTGCTTTTGTTGCCTAAACCTTACTTTCATTTTTTACGGAAAAAAAATCGTTCACCAGCGACACAAAAAATACAGACAATTTGTGTCCCTGTAAACAACACCCATAGATTGCAATTGTGACTATTTAACAAACTGCCGTGAAACTGTGTTGTACTATCTACTAGCGTTAGCCATTTGTCGACACTCAACTGGACCCGACTGCTGGCTTTAGCATACTGGGCTACATTTTGTAAAGTGACCATATTTTCCAAAACGCCCAAACCAGGACTCTTAAATGTACTGCATGTCCATGCGCAAGCACATGTATTCACTTATGTACACATGATGGGCATTGTCACCAGGATGGAGGAACAACTATTTTCACACTTAGAACACCTTTTCAATCCATAGCAGTCCCCAATGGCTGGACAGCCATTTGGCTGGTTTAACATGAGGAAACATAATCTGAGAAGGGACCACTGCCTCCGCAGCACCGCGATTCACAAACTGATGCCGTGTTCACACCAAACGCGGCACGAATCGCGCAGAGAGGGGGTGGGGCTTATCGCCTGAAAACCGTTCAACTGTCCGCCATTAACAATGGAAAAAATAATCTATATTTCTGCTTAGTACGTGTTGTGGAAGTCACAGATATCCCGGGAAACTAAACGCTGTCATGTCTGGGTTCATAATATTGTCCAGAGGAGCTCCGAGCTGTATTCACTGTGTCTAGCAAGCCACACGTCGGCTGTTTACTACAGCTGTAGGAACACAAAATAAACTGATTTGGCTGTGATTTAACGGCAATAAACCGACAAAAAGGGACTCCGAAATAACTACGTAATGATGCCGATTTGTAGGCTACTTGTCTTCTCAATGGAGCTCTGATGGATCGGTGATAGGCTATGCTAACATTGTAGCAGCTCCACCAGCACTCATACCATGTCCACACTAATCCAGTTTTCCTACGTTTACACTGAGCAGCCACACCACGCCGGAGTTTTGGAGCAGCCTTAACGGAGGAACCTGAAAACTCCGCCGAGGTTGGAGCTATTTGAGAACTCCGGGGTTTTGGTTCGGTGTAGACGTCGGATACGGATGTCTGTTAGAAAAAAATGAGCCCACACCCGTGCTCGCTACTGGATTGGTTATTACCAGCCATGACGTCTCCGTCCCTGATTCGTCACACTCACTATCACGTGACCCGTACCCGGAAGAAAACAAACAGCCGGCGACCAGCAGTGATGCACTTCAACATGGATGACAAGCCTGCTGCCTTATTGTCTGTAGTAGCAGCTATTGTGGAGTTAAATTCATCATTTTACAATGCTTACAATGCTGCTAATGCCTACATGCAGAGGAGGCGCGCTGTTCTTCGAGCGATAAGCGACAATTCCCGAGACCAGAGACGCGATCAGCCCCCACGGAGCGGCTGTCTGAAGCTACAGTTAGCAATAAATGCTATTCAGAGCTACAGCTACAAACGGACAACACAGAGGAGACGAGTGAGAGACGAGTGATCAACGCTGATTCGTTTTACTTCTTCCGGTTGGTAGCCTTGGGAGACCTTAGTCTGCAAGTATTTCTTTATGGAGCATGAAAAGATGTACGAAGATATATTATATTCGCTAATGCTAATCGCGGTTAGCATTTCCCCATTGGCGGTAATGTTAAAATTAGCTTAGAAGCTAGCGAGTCGGACCTGTTGCATGATGTTGTGCCCTAAAAGATGGAGCAAATGCCCTAAATAATTGATAGAGGGCGAAGATGATGCCCCTGTTTTTTCTGCTGGGTGACCCAGCTTATCCCCTGATGCCTTATCTCATGAAGGAATACCCCAATGTCGGAGCTAACGTTACATTCATCAGCCCCACGACAACAACACATGGACGAGCGTTGACCACATTTATGGACCATAATCGAGTAAACGTTTCCGTGTAAGTGTTGATTTTAAAGTAAAGTTGATGTGTGAGAGAGCGAGAGAGAGAGAGAGAGCGAGAGATATATAGACAGACAGAACCGCAGCGCTGTAACTACGTCTGAAAAATAAAAATTCTAAAACTTTCCACGAACTGTGTCTGTTTGAGTTTATAGAGGAAGATTTTAAGTATCAAATACAACCTTTCATTATTAAAGACTACTTCATTACTCTGTCATATATTTTTTTAACTAAGCAAGCAATCCACTTCCTGTTTACACCATCACGCGCATGCCCAGTGTACGTTAATGGTCACGTGCTGTCCGCCTTCGAAGGCTGCCGTGTGGATGCAGATCGGTTCTATTTGAGGACTCTGCATCCAACGAGACACGGCCTAGTGTGGATATGGCCTCAATAACGTCATGTTGACGTAAATACGGCAGCGTCTATTCATTGTTTGTACCATATGGTTTACACACACACATGTATACACATAGTTTGGTCCGGTCTCTGTTGATATGAGGTATCGTAGAGCTCTGGGTGAACACAGACGGCTATAGTATTTATTTCCTGATTCAACAACGGCAGGAAGTCAGTGATGACAGGGGGAGCAACTCAACGCTGATAGGCTATCGCGCCACAGCGTCACGCGAATATTTCGCCGAAGTTGAAAAATTTCAACTCACGCGTTTGGCCGCAAATTCGCGTCCATCGCGCCGCGCCAACGCAAATTCGCGCCGCGCCAGTGTCATCGCGTCTGTGCATAGACTTTGTATGTAATCTACTCGCGCCGCAAATTCGCACCGCGTTTGGTGTGAACGCAGCATAAGGGATGCGGGTCTTGACACAAGAGAGATTATTATCATTAAAAGGCCACAAGTGTAAAACCTCTCACCAGAGCTATTGGCAACCGAAACTCGGGGACCGGATAAAGTGGAGCAACATCCTCGCCACGCCAAGCAACACAGCTCCACTTGAAAAATAAGGGCAAGCCTAGTACAAGCAGAAGTCCTCCTACTGACGCTGAAACGTTTTCAGTGGTTACAAAATATATGGAAACAAAAAATTATGTAAATGAAGAGCAAAATAATAAAATCAATATAGCGCAAGCCTGTAATGTAAAAATAAATATGCTAGCAGCTAGGATACGTTCCATAGCAACCGCCTTGTTTTAATGACCAAATAAGTTGTATTGCACAACAATATACGTTATATTTTGGATTATTATTAATGATTGCAAATGTATTCATATTTATCTTAAAAGATTACTTTACATGCCGCTAGGCAGCTTGTGAATTTCCTCTCTGGGGGCCGTACAGATATACAAATACCATAATATATTTATTGATTATATTTTGTATTGTTAATCTGAATATGCAATGAAACAAGTCACTAATGCTGTCTGATAAAAACAAAAGTACATTATTTGTCTCTATGATGTAGGAGAGTAGAAGCATAAAGTAGCAAAAAATTAAAATATACAAAGTTAGTTAACGCTAGCTAGTTTAGCTAACGTTAAATATCAGGAAAGTGGCTTTAAGAAGTTATTAACGTCTCGTTATTCTGTATTTTATTTGACTCCAAGTGATTAACTCTGACTCGTGGCAAAATCTCGCATGCCACGGACAACCATTCTCATGTTCATTAAAAAAGAAAACTCTTTGTGAATGAGCTAGTTTACACTAAAACCGTTAATTGTCACCAAAAGGTGTGCCTTTATCACTGCCACACCGGGAGCATTCCCACATGCCCATTACAACACATTGCAAACCGGACTGCTTGCAGGATCGGTGCGTTGCCCTCTGCGCTCCAGGCTCGCTCTTCTCACTCTGGCCGCATGGAAAACAATATGGCTGCATTAAATCACGCACTGCCCATTTCCGGGACACTTCCTTCCCACAGGAAGTCCGAATGATGAACTGTGCTCAAATGAACACAGGATTATTTTGAGATGAATACCCTATCACTATTGGGTCGAGATGGGAGTGAAAAAGTGATTTATTTGATTTGGCAAGTGAATGTACAAAGTGTCAGAATGAATACAGAATCTGTGGAACGGGCAAAAAGATTATGTATTGCTTATGTATTGTATTCCTTTAATTAGCACTAGCGATGCCGTGTGAGTGATCTCATTAACCTAATGACTATTGGTGAGGGGGCAGGGGTCTTCTAATCAGAGCAGTGTTAATCCCAGACTATGACTACAGGGTTAGGCAGATTAAACATGGGATTACACCCATCAGCACCGCCACCGTCTAGGAAAAGAAGCCACGAGGGGGAGGGGGGGGGGGGGGGTTGGGAACAAAATATGACAAAGAAACGACTTGGTCAGAGTGACACAAACTGAACAAACACGTTCAAAGTTTTCAGAAGAAAGATCTGTACTTCAGGCCTCCGGAAGCCTGAACTGTAGCTAGCTCAGATAGATGGACGGACAGATTTGATTTTACTACAGCCTCTACAAACACATGCAAATCTGGCCCAACGACAGACACAGTATTGTAATGGACGCAGTATTGTGAGAGATAATCCCGTCATTCCCACACAAAGGATTTCGGTTTTTCTTGACAAAACAACTGTTAACCAACAGATGGTGGGAATTTGAAATGGGACCAAAATGTGGGTGAAAACAGAGCAGAAACGAGAAGGGGGAGACAGACAGAGAGGGGCAGTAAGAATGAAATCCTTACACACACACACACACACACAGGGAATCTGTTCCTTTCCTACAACCATGCTCCCTTTACTGTATTGTTATGTTCTAACTTGTCTTTTTCCTACTCATCCTAGTACGACCACAACGCCGTGCAGGTGTCTGACTTACGATCACTAGTGAACATTAGTGAACACTAGTGAACTGCGTCATACAGCGGTGCCTGTGACATCATCAAGACGAGATGGAAAAGCGTCTCTGTGGTATTTAAGGAAGATTTTTAAGTGATGTTTTATGGTGTCACCACAATATTTCTGCAGTAAAGTCATTATAAGAGGACATCCATTACCTGGGACATTATAATGATTCTAATACAACAATAAAATAAATTATAGTAAAATGATAATGCTTAAAATGCTATATGTATATATAGTATGTATGTATGTATGTATGTATGTATGTATGTATGTATGTATGTGTATATATATATATATATATATATATATATATATATATATATATATATATATATATATATATATATATACATATATATACATACATATATATATATATACATATATATATACATATACATATATATATACATATATATATATACATATATATATATATATATATGTATACATATATATATATACATATATATATATATATATATATATATATATACATATATATATATACACATATATATATATATATATATATATACATATATATATATATATATATGTATACATATATATATATACATATATATATATATATATATATATATATATATATATATATATATACACATATATATATATATATATATATATATATATATATATATATATATATATATATATGTATATATATATATATACACATACACATATATATATATATATACACATACACATATATATATATATATATATATATATATACATATATATATATGTGTATATATATATATATATATATATATATGTGTGTGTATATATATATATACACACACATACATATATATGTTATTGCTTTCTTTAATGACTGTGCTGGTAGGAGATACTTATATTATAATATATGCTAGTAGGAGATAATTATATTATCATATATATATGTTATTGATTTCTTTGATATGGCTGGTAGGACATCGATTAGTGATCCTTCACACACGTACACACACAAACCATCTTACTACACTATCTATCTCTTCTTCCCTAGCTCACACGCACACACGCGCGCGCGCGCGCGAGCATACACATTCACACACACGAATACACACGGGAAACACGACAAACGTACCTTGGCTGTTTGTTTCACCCTCAAATATCACCGGCGATGAGAACAACGCCAGGCCGGCAGATAATGGGTCGGTCACGGCCGGGTTGATTCTAAGCCGGCCTCGGTGTGTCCTCCTCCGTCAAATCCCCGGTAGAAACCAACGGAGTCGTCGTGCGCGAGGCGGATTCCGACTCTCCCCACTCCCCCATTCATTACCGGGTTATCGGTAGCTCCTTTATCAACAGACGGGTGGCGATATTGTGACCGTTATTCTCCTTCCACCGGTGAGCACGAGCTGACGTCCGAGCTGCTCCGGGAGGCACGAGTCTCCTCCGGTCGACGGGAGGTGATGCATAATTCACGTGAGGGGCGTGGCCAATAAACTCAATGTGCTTACGCGCGTGTGAGTGTGTGAGCATGAGTGTGCGTGTGTGTGTGTGAGCGTGCTACAGACAACAACAGAATGCCCCGGCCAAACAGCAACTGTCATGATGAAGCGGTCACCAAATGCAGGAGGACATCTAGTGGACAGAAGACAACTCGCAACTAGTATTCGCAGCAAGAATCGGAGTGCAAGTACTGTGTTACGTAGGCCTGGGCTAAATGACGTCAAATATTAATTAAAAGAAAATGAAGATGACACGACTCAGGAGTGAGGTTGAGTAAAGGTGAATCAAATAAAACAAATACTACAGTTAAAGAATAAGTCTGGTGACATTCTATGTTTTTCATACAGTCAACTCGTATTAAAAGACCAAAACAACAACAACTGATCCCTCCGAAATAAAGTGTATACAAAGCCTGGTAAATCTTATTCCTTTTCTATTGTTGTCCAAAAACACATCAATGAGCCACACTGTTGCACTGGGTGACATCCCGAAGAAAGGTCTGTTATTATTTCGTACAGCTGATATTATCGAATGTCTCATTTTGTCCAATTGCCAATCTAAAGACTGTCAAGTTACTACGATATAGGAACTCAGCACATTTTTACAATTAAGAAGCCGGAACCATCGCGGCACAGTTCCCTGGCTTCACATCATATTTTATTCGTCTTTTGAGCGCGATTCAGTCGACATGGCCAATCACTTCATCCTCCAGCATCTGGACATCTGGGCACAGACTTCCTGTCAGGACAGGAAGCAGAATGTGAAGCCGGGGAAACACGTCTCTGGCGGTGCTTCGCAAGTCTCTTAATTGCATCCCCGTTTCCCTCACTTGCGTCCTTTCCTTGTGTCTTAGTCCCTCCCACCAGGGATGCATGGAGGAAACCATGCAAGGAGAGAGGAACGAGGAAATATGTTTTAAGATACATGAGACGTCCTTTCCTCAGTTGCGTCACGTGAAGTTGCGTCTGTTTATGATGACGGTGGCTGATGATCACAGCTGGATCAGCTGTCAGTCGGCTTTAACAGCTGGAGAGGCTTTTGATAAGTTTGTCTGTTCACAAGATCACTGTACTTAACAATAGCAGTGGTGTATAAAGTACCCAAAAGCAGTGGCGGCTGGTGGAAAATGTTCTAGGGAGGGCCATCCTATCAATTTCAGCAAACATCCCAGTATGATTTCATGCAAAAAAAATTTTGCATCAAACACGCATTATTACTTGGCAGTTAAATATTTAACATTTATTCCAACATGAAAAAAAGCAGTAAATAACACTTATATAATATAATACAATATAATATAATATGTTTATTTATTGAGATGCCCCTATGGACCTTGTTATAGGAGGTAAAGATCAGGAGAAGTAAACATGAAGTGTAATTATGAATACTGATGTTAAATTAAGCTATGATGAGTTTTCACTGTTAATTTAGGGGGAAAAAAGTGGCCCGGGAGTTACTGTCAGACCGGCCCACTCAATACACGGCGCGCTGCTCACTCAATACACGGCATGTATTTCGCCGGTCTACGGCGGCCATTCGCACCTCCGCCGGCGTCGCCCCGACAGACGCCCGGCACGACCGCACGGCGCAGACCGCGGTTATGGAGAAAAGTTTTTAAAAGCACCGTAGTGTCCAGCCGTGCTGTGGCGTCCTCGGATCGCGAGGAGTAGTATAATGTCAGTTTATACTGTTGATACAGTTTTCACTGATTATTGACTTTCGGTATTAGAGTAAATTGAACGTGTTCTGTGAAGCATATAATATAGTCCCGTCGGCCTACCGGGGATTCCCCCGGTATCCCCGATGGCCAGTCCGCCCCTGCCTGTGGATACGTATGGTATGTCGAAGTAATCAGCGTACTTTTAGGAAGAAAGGAAGTTGATTGATTGACTTGTACGAAGTAGTGAAGCTTCGCATGTAGTCTGCTGTCTGATTGTGAGGTCAGGCTGATCTGATATCAGCTCTTTGGCTGCAGAATCGCCGCCAAAGTTCTCCTCTCAAACGGGTCTTGGAGGAGGAGTGGTCGCGCTGGCGCGGGCTCCTGTCGAGACTTCTCCTGACGAGAACGCGCAGCTCCGGGGCTTGATCGTTCTTGCCCACAGCTGAATCTATTTGAGGCGCTGATTGGCTAAATTGTATGTCACTCATTTATATCTTGAATCAGCAATTGGCTAAACGGCTTCATAGACCCGTCTCTTTTGGGCTAAAACGATCAAGCCCCCCTCGCTGCGCGCTCTCAGACGTGTCGTGCACACAGGCAGAGAGCACGAGCAGACGAGCACACAGGGGGAGAGGACGAGCAGGAAAAGCATATATTTTGCGCAGATATCATATTGTACACACATTACTGGGTACATTCCATAGTTAAAAAACACAAATATTGACAATTTGTATAATTTATGATTATTATAATTTTTTTTTTTTTTTTTTTTTTTTCTTCGTGTGGCTCATGGTGGGGCCATGCCCCATTGCCCTCTCTTGACCAGCCGCCACTGCCCAAAAGCCATACTTGAATAAAAGTAACGATACCTTACTGGAAAACTGTAAAAGTGAAAGTCACCTTTTAGAATACTACTTGAGTAAAAGTCTTAAAGTATCTGATATTTATTGTACTTAAGTACAAAAGTACTTAAGTATCAAAAGTAATTTTCTGATTTATTGAAAGTAAAAGTACAAGTAAATGCTGTTAATAAAAAAGCAAAGGGTCAGAATTTTGAGAATTATGAAGTTTATTCTTTTAAGTGCTGTGGCACCATGACCAAGGACATGGTGCTGTGTTGAACATAATTGGGTTGGCTGTGATCCATCCAGGAGCAACAATGTCCAACATAACATATTGTACATAAGTATACTTTTGCATCTACTATGAACTTATCATCATAATTCTCTGAAAAGCAATATGACACAATGAAGGAGTTGTAACAGTGCGTTTACAAGTATGCTCATTCCGACTAGAGGATGTAGAGGGCAAATGCATAATACTGTGTTCAGCAAAAAATATCAACTTGATGCATCAGGTCAGTGTTTAGAGAAAGGACGCCTGCCTTGTAAACTCCTATGGGCCTGATTTGAACACAATAGACAAAGGTTTTGCTCAAGCTGAATCTGCAATTGGGCGACTGCTACCATCATAACTCCATCTGATCATCCACAACAACCCAGTAACAACCCAGTCATTACTTGAAACTGAAACATGTCCTGTTCATCTTCAAAAGAAGTTGGTTTTCAAAATTGCGAGAATTACTCTTTTTCAAATCAAAGATACCAATATAACCAAAAGAGACGGTATGAGAAGTTTGGGCTTTCACTTATCTAAAACAAAAACATTTCCCCCAATCAGGACACTGGCTGGAGGAACCTGGACCAATCAGCTTTCGAGTCTTCAAACCCACAATTTACCTGAAAGGTAAATTGTACACACGTACACACCACAAGACTGGAGCACAGAGGTCGAAAGGCTTACCACATTCCCTGGTGGTCTTGAGGTTAGGATTCGGCGATCTCACCATCGCGTTCTGGGTTAGATTCTTGGTCAGGGAACATCATTTACTTAATAAAAGAAGCTGTTTGATTAACAGCTTTGAGCAAGACGCTTCACTGTGCTTTCGTACTTTACCACCAGCAATGTCATTGTGCATTAAAAGAGTAACACCGTATTGTTATTTAACAATAAGGGGGGAAACAGCAACATGAACGAAACCATTGACCAGTTTAAATATGCACACCATGCACTGGCCTGGGAGTATAATCCATCCACCACCACGTAAATACAAACCCGCAACCACAAGCAGCCTGCTCGGCGGTGGAGGGAAACAAGCATCAATATTGTCACTTCTGTCCGAATCAGTAGCCAAGTGCTCGGCTTTAATCAATCCTTTACCTTTTGGCGGTGGCACACTTTGTGTAGACTGCTGCTGCTCTTTGCTCTTGAGGCTTAAGCAGTTAGCGATGACGTGTCCCACTTTGTGACTCTTTAGTGGGGAGAGGCTGTGGCCATAACACGTAATAGAATAATAAAATAATTGCCGTCTGTGTCACATGGTTTTCTTTATCTCCTAAGTTGAGTGAGCATTTTTCAGGTTAAAAGTCGTTTAAAAAACGGTTATGGTGAAAAGCTGATTCAAAATTGTCATTTTTTTCTCCGACTATTTGAAGACTGAACATTCACATTTTGACCAAATTTCACCGAGATTTGCAATACTGGCTTTCATCTATCAAGAAATGTGGATGCATTTTTTTTAATGAAGCTCCAAAATGACAATATGTTATTATTAGCACAGTGTAAAAGATGAAGACTTTCAGTGAAATATGTCAAAACGTTGAATCAACATCGTCGGTTAAAAACCTTTTCAACAGAAAAATGTTTATCGGCCTTAAAAATATTCATTGAGGATAAAGATGGAGTATTTATAAAAAATAAAAATAAAATATAATTTCAAGCCTCTCTCTATAACAGTGATTCTCAACTGGTGGACCCACGTCGCAGGCCTTTGCCTGGGGAAAAATTAAAAAATTCTGTGCTTTTATTTTGAAGGGGATTTTTTATGCAGCGGAGTGCCGTCTAGTCACACTCCTCAACAATATTTGGCGTTAATGCCTTGTAATGCTAATATCAGCAGAGGATAAACTGAAAACTATACCTCTGTCAAATGACACTATAAGGAGACGAATTGAAGACATGTCGGATGACATCAAACAACAGACCACAGCTCGAATTTACAGGAACAATTTCTCTGCACTAGAGAGCTCCCTACTATACGACTGCAGAGGACATTTTCAGCTCAGGTTCAAACTGCACCATCTTTTCATTAAATACATTTGAGAAGTTGAACATTTTCCTCGATTTGGGTCACGGCTTGTCATTAAGGGGTGATGGTGGGTCCCGCAGCCAGACCAGTTGAGAAGCACTGCTCTATAATAATCGTTGCCTATGTTTGTTACGGTCCGTATTGAGCCACTGTCCAATAGAAGAGATCAGATTATTGGCGGATGTCGTAGATGTCAGAAAGGTTTAAGGTGTGCCATGTCTCGGCTGTCACAACAGGGTAAATGTGTGCTCTTTCAAAGCCGTTGAACTCGCTGGACAAACTAACAGAGTAAGCACCCATGTTGTCGATGAGAAGCCAGTCCCCCACATGCAGCTCAGGAATCCAGCAGCTGTCAGTTACTTTGTCAAAGCTGTCGCAGGTTGGACCCCAGATAACAGACCGGTATCTCTGCTCGCTGCTCTCAACAACCTGTGTACAGTATAAAATGTGAGGCAGGCTCACATGCATATGTATTCATATATATACACAGTATATACACCATTGGCATTGGACGTAATCATGCGCAATCATCCAATGTTGGCTTTCTTATGTGGCGACATTATGTGGTTGATAGTTACCCGGTGAAGATATGGTTGAAGGTTGCAGTGAGCAGCATCATAGACAACACAACTCAGGGAGCCAAACACTCCATCATTGACGTAGTACGTCATTTTTCTGTCAGGGCAGTTGTCCTCATCATCTGAAAAAATGCAAATGATAAAATGGCAAATATGCTATATGTTTATAAAGATGCAACCTGGTATCTGTGGGTCTGCACAAAGTGATTATCTACAACCCTGCAAGTCATTATGCTCACTCAGAGGAGCAGAGAGCATGGCTGTCTATTGAGGATACATGTAGTGGTGCATTGCCATGTAGTGCCAACAGACTCCTCTGATAGCTGTCACCTACACTCCTTGTATTTAAAATCAAGATCCGTTTAAATACAAGCAAAGTTATGTCTTATTACTGGATACGTGTGGCTTCAAAAGACATTACCGATTACTCTTTTGGCAATGACATTCACTGCCAGTGTGAAGGCTGATTCCACGTAGTATCGGCCTGGTTCTGCAATAACTTGCACCCCAGTGTCAGGTGGGAAGAGTGCATCCAGTGTTCTATTAATGACCTCTGAAAACTATAGGAAAAAACACAATTAACAGCATATTTCACATGTAATACACCTTCTACAAAGTGACCTACAGTTGCCAGTATCACTGGCAGTAAAGGCAACACGGTTTTCTGCATGTGTTTCTTTGAAGTACGACCTATGTAATTTAAGAGGCTAATAATAGAGGATGATGGAGATATCACTCATTAATGATGGAAAGGATGCAGGTGTGTATAATATAGATCTCATGGATAAATGGTTGAAAAATCAAGCTTCAGACACTTCAAGCAGTGGTACCCATCATATAATGTAATTTTATGGAGTGTCAGTTAATAATTCCTGAACAAGCTTTTTGTGCATCAGCTTGGAAAGGACTCACACTAAATTATGTTCCCATATTATACAACTAAACTGCATTCTCAATTAAGTATTTTGGGAAATGTATGGTCGCATTTTTAAAAGCAAGGTTGAAACTGAGCAACTGTTAGAACATATATATATATATATATATATATATATATATATATATATATATATATATATATATATATATGATATTGGAATTGTTTTCATAATTGGTACGGATAGAAACGTGAAGTGTTGCTCTTTCAAACAACATGTGTATGTGAGTAAAGATCAAGGTTAAATGTGAAAATCTGAGGTTTTCTTTTTTTCACTCTGGATTCTTTAGATCAAGACAAATCTTTTGAATAAAGTTATTAACAGCGCCACCATATGGCCACAGTGATGGTGCACTATATGTCTTCTAATGGTGCGTTCACACCAAACGCAGCGCGAATTATTCACCCGAGTAGATTACATACAAAGTCTATGCACAGATGCGATGAGACTGGAGTGATGTGAATTTGCGATGGCGCGGCGCGAATTTGGGCGAAGTCGCCCCAAACGCGTGAGTTGAAAGTTTTCAACTTCGGCGTAAAAATGGCGTGACGCTGCGGCGCGATAGCCTATCAGCGTTGAGATGTTTCTCCTGTCATCACTGACGTCCTGCCATTGTTGAATCAGGAAACGCTACCTCATATCAATAAAGACCGGACCAAACTGTGTATAAATGTGTGTGTAAACCATATGGTACAAACAATGAATAGATGCTGTCGTATTTACGTCTACATGACGTTATTTTGAGCGTTGAAGGAGCTGCTACAATGTTAGCATAGCCTAGCACCGATCAATCCGAGCTCCATTGAGAAAACAAGTATTTTAAAAGTTATTTGCTTGTCGTCTTGCGGAGAGAACTAACTAAACATGAATTCAGACTTTTTACAAATCGGCGTCATTACGTAGTTATTTCGGAGTCCCTTTTTGTCAGTTTATTGTAGTTAAATCACAGCCAAATCAGTTTATTTTGTGTTCATACAGCTGTAGTAAACAGCCGACGTGTGGCTTGCTAGACACAGTGAATACAGCTCGATAAAATCCACGGAGCTCCTCCGGGCTATATTATGAACCAAGACATGACGGCGTTTAGTTTCCCGTGATATCTGGGACTTCCACAATACGTACTAAGCAGAAATATAGGTTCTTTTTTCCATGGTTGATGGCGGCTTTCAGGACGATAAGCCATGCCCCCTTTCAGGCACGTCCAGCGCGAATCACGCGAATGAACACAAATGGTCCCCAGCGAGACTGGCGGCGCGAATGACGCGATTAGGTGTGAACACGGCATAAGAAACAATGTGGTGCTAGCAGCGAGCGAATGAAAGGGCAACGACGTGTTCTGTGGACCTGAGAGTTCCTCCAGGGGCAGCGAGGTGCAAGTACTCCGAATATTTCCTTATTAAGTTTGCCTCTTTAGTATGCATTTAAAGGTTCCTTGACAGTCTACACCAGGGGTGCCCAATACGTCGATCGCGATCGACCGGTCGATCGTGGAGGTAGTGCGGGTAGATCGCATGCCATTCAAAAAAAATGAGATGTCCTCATGGCATTTGCCACTTGATTTTCTAACACACGGGTCACCACGTATGCGCGGTCAACCGCGCGAGCTACTGCAAAACTCCGGCAAGCTAATTAGTTAGCCTTCCAATTTATTTGTACTAAAGAAGCTAAAGCTGTAGCGCCATGATTTGGGGAAACTTCCAAAACCTCGCGTCAGAACTGGAGACTCAACGGAAGAGCAGATTGTCTGTCAGAGTTTGACAAACGCTTTCGAGACTTTGCTTTACTCGAGCCAGTTGCTACACTTATGTGCTGCACATTTCGGGAAGATATTGAGTTTGATTCACTCGCATCAAAAATTGCAACGCTGTTTCACCTGAACTCGTCTGGAGTGAGGATGAGATTTTGACACTGCAAGCTAACATTCAGCTGAAGTCCAGGGCTCATGGACAGTTTTCTCACAGAGGAAAAGTACCCAAACATGAGGAAATGTGATACCTTTTTGACTGCATTATTCGGCTCTACTCATTTATGTGAGTCAGCCTTTTCCCACATGAAGAACATTAAGTCCAAACACCGTTCCACCATGACTGATGATCATTTGAAGTCTGCTTGAGGTGGGCTACCAGCAGCTACTGTCCGAACTATGCAACTCTGGCCAATCCCATTCAGTGCAAGTCATCAGAGTAAGGTAATGTTGGGATCAACAGAGGGGCGTGTTTGAGTTATTAGCTTGAAGAAACTGAATTCTTGACATCAATAGGATTATTAATGTAAGTAACAAGTATTAATGATTATTAATAACAACGGGGCACCACCCTGTAAACATGGACTAATAACCAAACAATAAACTAAGTCTCATAATTAGTGGTCACTCGTGATGTCAATAGTCGGGTGCGACTATGCATTCGAAATGACAATGAAGGATTGAGTACGTACACTGACTACTACATCCAGGTGTTATTACATACATATGCACAAGTAATCACAAACAACCGCTCCTTAAAATATAATAGAGTTTATTAAATCAAAATAATAAATGATCAGATCAATTACCATCACAATCAACAAACGCCACCATACAGTTTTATGTGCCTAATACCTAAAACAAATGAATAAAATGAGTAAGGGGAATGGGGGTTGTGTATATAAGTATGTGGGTGTGTGTGTGTGTGTCTATGTATAAAAGAAAGGGGGGTTCTTAACACTGACAGTCGAGAAACTACAAAGATGGCTGCTAGCCAAACTAGCAGAAGGGGGGTGGAGACTGTGGGTTAGAAGGGAGAGGGCTTAAGGTATTACCGCTGAACACCACCAGATGGCGTAGTCGAGGGACTTAGACAAACTGGGGGGGGGGGGTAGGCCTTAAAATACTACCGTTGAACCACCACTAGATGGCCTAGTCGAGTGACTGGGGCGAACTGGCGGATGAGGGGAGGTAGCTGTGTGTGAGCACGTGTGGCCACGTGCGTCGAGACAATAGGCGAGCGTTTCAACCTCCCTCAGCCGGAGCTTTATGTGTATGCAAGTTATCGAAAAACAAGAGGAAAATAAAAAGGGGCAGAGAGAGAGGAATCAGAGTTTCTGCGTGCGGGGTCGCGTTGTAGTGAAAGTGTGTATCGCTGGCCTCACATAAGTGGTCGTATGTCGCCTCGCGAACTCACGACACTTATGCTGATAACCACGGTTCAACACTTCACTCACAGAATTGATTCAAGGAAAGAGGGCAGTACAAATGAAATAAACAATCCCAGAGGACAAAGAACAAACAGGAAGCGGACAAACGCTGCGGGCTCGGCGGTCCGTCAGCGATTGCGCAATACTCAGCAACACTATAACAATGACTTAAACACGACAAAACACGGGAATAATAACATATATATCAAATCACCTGAATTAGACTTAGGTTAATTTAAGCTAACTTATGCCCAGACACCATCAATCTTACTGTGAGAAGCTTCTTAGCGACGAAGGGAGTGTTCATTCGTTGATGAATGAGTTGCTTGTCGGGAGGAAGAAAAAAAAGTCTTGAGGTGAGGCGTTGTGGTTTGAGCACAGCGGGGCAGCGTTGCTGTTGCGAGAGGCTTTTTCACTGCAGATGAATAGGCCGGAGTATCAACGTCGGGAGGAACACGTGTCGAATCGTATCTGCCGGTAATGAAACGGTGAAGAATGAGGTATTCTCGTTCTGGTCCCGTAGCGTGTACACGAAAAAGAAAAGCGGAGAGCGGATGCGTTTCTCGCGGGCTCAGGGCCGTAACAGAATAAACGTGGTCGGTTTCGGCTAGCGAAAAGCAACACGTGGGCACTGAGTTGAGTGGGGGTAGGGGCGATCGGTCCCCGATGTGTCTTCTCGGTGTACCGGACGAGAGTCCCGGAGCGAAGAAGAAAGATGTCCGATGAGCGGGCGCTTTTAAACGGGTCTCTCTGCACAGCGGGAGGCTGCTTGTTGACCAATGCAGAGTCCGCTTGAGCGGTGACCGGAGGCGGGGTCATCTTAAAAGGGGCAAGGATCAGATCGGAGGTCAGATTGTCACAGGACGGAGCCCGTGATGACCTCAGCCAGTCACCCGATGGCGCCAGACCCCAACAGTAATGACCAAAAATGTACAGAATTGTATTGTGCCATAAGGGTTCATGCGGTTCTGAAAAAGTTTCTAATCAATCAGTCATATAATTGTTGGAATGCTGTTATCCTGTTTCTTTATTCCACTATTTCTTCCGTCCCCCCCATTTTTCGTTGCAACTCTTCTTCTTCATTTTTTAAGCTACAGAAACCGTTCAACTATCAAAATGTTCAGCGCCTTCAGCTCATCTTTGCTATGACTTTTTCTATTTCTAACCTTTAAACTTTTTGAATTATTAAGCTTTTAGCAACTTTATTTTTGAATGGGATGTCTATGGAGAATATTTTCAAATCCTCTTAAACTTCTTCAACTTTCAAATCCTTCAACTTCCTCATACTTTCAGCTACAGACACCATTTCAACTTTACAATGTTGAGAAAACCCTTAACCCTATTAGTACGACTGCTACTAGTACTACTACTACTGCTACTTCAAATACTGCCATTACTTTTACTACTACTACTACTACTACTACTACTACTACTACTACTGTTATATTAAATACTACGACCACTACTACAGCTATTACTACTACTACTGATACTAGGCTACTACTTCTAAATACTAATACTTCTTCTAAATACTAACACTTCTACGACTAATGATACTTCTACTACAACTACGACTTCTACTACTACTATTACAAATATCACTTCTGCTACTACTACTACTTATTCTAATGCTACTAATACTTCCACTACCAATAATACTTCTACTTCAACTACAACTTCTACTACTATTACTACAAATATCACTACTTCTGAAATTGGTTTAATTAAGCCCTAGCCCTATTTTTAGGCCTCTGCTCGAAAATTGCATACCCAAACTCAAAACAGTGCATCTTTGCAAGCACAAGGTCTATTTGAATAATTTGGTGTGCTGTAATAAAGGAACACTTGTGAGATTTGTTCAGATGTGTAAATATCAGTGTATAAGTTACTGGTTAAGAGTAAATGAACATGGCACACAGCTCAAATTGAAAAATTTCAGGTTCGCCTGAAAAAAAAGCCCCTTCATTGTTATTATTTCATTGAAATGATGCAGCCCCCAGCCTAAAACATCTCCCAAATCACAGCACATATATGTGAACAGTCTCTCTGCAAAGTTTTACTTTGATAAAGTGAAGCAGAACAAAATGAGAGAAGTGTTAGGACAGAAAGTTTAGGCGAGATTTCCAAAATGTGCATTTGGGCACCATGTGTGCCATGTGTGCCATTTGAATTTCCTCATGTACTAAACTACATATTTCACTTATAAATTACTAATGGTGTTAAATACATCCAAATGCAGCAATTTCTGGCTTTTTTTGGAAAAAAAAAAAATAATAATATTTTTTTTTATATTATATTTAATATTATATTATTTTATATTATATTTGTAAGTCTTCTGTTTCGACATCTTACTAATTACCGGTAATCCTAAAAATGAACGAACGGTGAAAAGGCAGCCGAAATCTCATTTATCATCTGTCTAAGCAAGCTGCAGCTGTAATCAACTGAGTGTGTTCAGCTGTGTGTAAAGCCAGCTGGCAGCTTGCTCCTAGTTTTTATACTTACGCAGAACAATAGCTCTGGCTCCCATTGGCCGACCTCCAGGGTACATACCTCTCTGTATTCGTTAGCTCCAATAGAATTGAGCTAATCACTTGAAAATGAGTGACAGCACTGTTAGCCAGTCAAAATCATCAAGTCTCCGAAAATAGTGACTTGCAGTCTCTGGGACCCAAAACATGTTACGGCTTGCCCTGTGGGGTGAAATGACCCCCTCCGAAGGAAAGGCATGTCCCTGCTGCAAGGCAGGAAGTACATTGACTGTTTACCAGCGAAAAAATGCGGGGATTTATAGCTGTTCGGCTTCAAAACGACAAAAGTAAGTGATATTTATGATCATAAAGCGATAATATGATTTGTGTTGCTGGTGTCTGTTGGCCTCATATCTCAGCGATAGTATGACGGAGAGAAATGTTACGGATATGTCCGTAATCGTTGTGGTGTTGGCGTGATTTCTGCTATTTCGGTTTGTTTGTTAGCATCAAGCTATGATTGCTAAGTCCGGAAATGTCCCGAGTGTGTACACTCCTGGCGAAATATGAATATGGTGTTATAGTTATGCTAAGTTTGACTACTGAGTTGTGTTTGGAGTATGTTCAAATGTCTTTTATACGATTTTATCCCAGGTTTCTGACGTTTCACGGGGTATGCGACATCATTATTAATTAATATGTGTTCACTGGTGTTCAATATGACACAAATGACCACGTGACTATGTCCCCTTATAAGGGGACCCTAGTCACCAAGAGGTTAAGCTACAGAAATTGTTCAAATATCAAAATGTTCAGCTCTTACAGGAGAGGGGTGCTTTGACTTTTCATATTTGTAATCTTTAAACTTTTTGAATTAAGCTTTTTGCAATTGTCTTTTGAATGGGATCTATATGGAGAAAATCTTCAAATCCTGTTATACTTCAACTTTCAAAGCCTTCTTCTTCCTCATACTTTCAGCTACAGACACCATAGTTCGACATTTCAACTAGAAGGTTTTTCAGCAGTGCAGTTTAAATGCTCTCTGGCTTCAACATTTTTCAGACAGGTTGTCTCCCATTTCTTAATTTTCAGCAATTTTTTCACAATTAATTACAGCTTTCAGCATTCCAACGCATTTTCAGCAGGAAATGCATTTTCTAGTTCAAAATGTTATACTGTACTTACTGTAGTGCTATTGCTTGAAACAAATAATAATAATAAAAAATAACTCATTAATATCCAAGTATAATGGTTATCAATAATTTAATTATGAATCATAAAGCCATGAATTAGTATAAAAAGAGTCATGGCACATTTATGGCTTCAGCCATAAAACACAATGAGTTTAAGTAAAATAATTTAAAGAAAAATAATTTAGATATAATTTAGGACAATACTCAATTTTGGAAACAGAAAAAGCTTCAAGTCTCAATCTCTGGGCTGCTATGGAGTTCTTATCACGGTGTACAGTGACTTATTATTTCATATACACACAAATCAAATGATCAAGCTTTCATGAATGAAATATTTATTGGACTAACTACATAACTAAATTTGTGTTCTATTGCTGTGACGATGACTTACCCCCATGTCAAAGACACGTCGGGCGTCTGCGATGGCCTGCTGGAACGGCAAACTTCCAGTGCACCAGCTGCCCACATGAAAGCTGACCCAATGACCTCCAAGCCAAGCTCTCCAGCACGTCCCAGCAGCTTACCAACTGACTCCAGTCTGGCGCCAAACTTTGAACTGAGTCTTATCTTGGATGCAGAGTCATCCACTGCGATGCGGAGTACCAATCTGGAAAAAGTGATTCAAAAGTATTAATCGGTAATTTAACAATAATCAACTAAACAAAGGAGCAGAAAATATCAGTAGTTGTTCACTCACTTGGCTTTGGCGTGACTAAGAGATATTTTTAGGAGTTCTTCCTCACTATCGAAAGTCATCATATCGACTCCATGAGTACAGGCATACTTGATGTGCGACAGTGGTTTGGTTGTGTGTGCGTAAATTATTTTGTCAGGTGTCACCCCGAGGGACAGCATCTGCTGGATCTCGCCCTGTGATCGACCAAAGCGTGTTTCAAATGAGCAAACTGCTTCTTCACAACAAAGAAAACACAGACCTGGATTCTCTTTCAAATACTTCATCGGTACCTTGCTAGCACAGTCGAAACCTGTGTCCAGAGTACTCATCATCCTCAAAACTGATGCATCGTTGTTGCACTTAACTGCATAGAAAGGCGTGACTCGAGGTAAGTTAGTACGCCACCTGAGGTGCCTTTCAAATATACGATCCAGACTTGCCACATAGAATGGCTCTTCATTGTCCTGAACAAATAGAGCAAAGTCAACATTTAGTTCACATCTCAAGAAAGCTCAACTATCACACGATACATGGAGGCAATTACACAGAGATTCATAGTTGGGAACGCTTAGGTGACATGATGTCGGATACTCACCGCTGAACCACGCTCTTTTATTTTACTGTCTAGGAAGTCTCTGATGGTCCTTCCATTGTCTAGAATGTCAATGCCACAGTTCTCAGGGGACAAAACAGGCACAACTGACCCCGTCGTAGTTACTGGTGCTGGGATAACTAGCAGGAAAAGACAAAAGCATAAAAATTATTAATAAATGTTGTTAAGATAAGGCTGGATCAGAATAGAAAGCAGCTTTGTCTTTATTTCTAGCTGTTTGTCTACATATTATAACACGCTAATACAGTAGTCAAAAGCCCAAACTGTAGGCACATATGAATATTATCATCACAGATTAAACATCTTACCATGGCCGTTATCCGCCTCCATATGTTCCACCCTGGAAAAGTTAGTGTTATCGTAGCAATCCTGAGACAGACCTATTAATTTCCCTGTGAGAAATAAGAGTGATGAGAAATCTGTCAAATGCCTTTCAGTATTATGTTGAACAGACACTTGGAATAATTCAGCTGAACAGATAGAGCTCCTTCCTAACGGACGGTTCAGAGGTCTAATCAAGTCAAAGGTTTTACAGAGTATATATGCTATTCACACAAACTGGAGCACATTATCTTGTCAAACCCCCCCCCCCCCCCCCCGCAGGTGTCCTTTTTTCGGATGGCGTTGGGGAGGGTAGGTGCTGCTGTTTTCATGGAAGAGGGTTAGATGTGAGGTCAGGATGACACTAGTCAGACATGATATACATTTATATAAGTTATATCTCAAAGAACAACATGATAAATTGCCACAACAATCATTAATTGATAAGGTTAAGGCATCAGCTGTTTTTGAGGGTTGTTTGCAACTCCATGTTGTAGCAAGCTCGGGAATGCACACTCTTCTGAAGTTAAACTTCTTTTTACTTATCTTTAACATTCAGTGAGTATCGAAGCACCGAGGATTACATATTGTTAAATGAAAGAAAAGCACGTAAAGGTTATCACCTTGACATGAATGCTCAGTGATAATGACATTAAAGAATGAGAAATAGGATCGTTTCAAAGTTCCAAATGAGTCTTTGCTCGATAAAAGACAAAATCAACAGTAACTTATCAAGTACAGTCAAACTTGTACGAATGAAGACAAAATTAGTCTAAATAAGGATGAAAGATTAGATAATGCTTACTGGGCTCTGTGGAAGAAAAAAATCTTTCAGTTCCAATTCTGCGGTCCAGATAAGTTTCGTTCACTATTCTGGGAGCCCAACTCACCAGTCCGTAGTCGCGGGTTTTTATTGGCTCAGTAAAGGTGTGTTTTACAGAGCAAATATTAATTAAATCAATAAAGGTGTGACCTCTTACAGGGAGTGTGTTGTTAAGGCCACAACTTCTGGTCACAGAGAGAAATCGCCCCCCCTCCTTGCAGCCATGCTGTCTCAATCGCCTCCAAAACACAACAGCAGGTTAAAGTAAAAATCAAATGCTTTAATTTTGCACCACTTCTTATGGACCCCATCTGTTTTTAAAAACAGTTACATTTACATCCCGCTCTGTAAGCCAGTGCGGGATCAGCGGCGGCTTTGCGCATGCGCGATTCATTTGCTACTGTATGACTGACCGTCTGCACGACCGACCGTCAGCACCCGCTGCTCGTTGAGAACAGTAACTGCAGAACAGTACGTGCTTTCACATCAGAGACTCCAAAACATCACAAAAGTCTCCAATAACACCAGAAAAAGTCGCTAGATTTGTCGCTTGTTGCTTTTGACAAAAAAAGTTGCCAAGAGGATTTGGAAAGTCGCCAGATTTAGCGAGAAAGTCGCCAATTTGGCAACAGTGACCTGGCGCTACGTTTCGCATACAGCCGCCTGAGCCCTTTGGGCCTTTGTCCAGTGGCAGGCCGTCAGGGCCTGCAAGGCCTTCTCTGCTGGCCTAAACAGAATCACAAAGCTATTTATATAAAAAAAAAAAAAAAAAACAGCCAGACCAGCTAAGAACATTATATTTTCCTGAATTTAGGCTAAATAAATGCTCGAGCGTTATTCAAACGACTTGTACCGAACGGTTTAATACGAAGACGTACATAGTTACAGCCTTAAAAATGAGCTGTGGCGCCACAACGTGGTTATAAGGTGGTATTTCAGCTGCAGGACAGCAGTGAAGGCCCAGGTATAAAATGCACGGCCCGCCACTGCCTTTGTCAATATGCGTTCTTGTATGTACTTCTTCTCGTGGACTTGTGAAACGTCATCAGTTGCAGCCAAAGTACTGTTCCAATTCAAAAGTCTGCATCTAGCCAAGCATGGTCCAAATGCCCGGATGTGACTTGCTCCGCCCATTTTACCGGGGATGCATCGGAGGTGACGTGTGTGTGGGGACAGCCAAATATCAGCCAAATATCCCAGAATGCATTTTGCACCAGCAACAGGGAACAATGGCGGAGGAGAAAACATAACTCGAAGTTGAAACTTTCGAAATACTACTGTTATTAAGTCACGGAAAGTCATTTTAGGATTTTTTTTAAGGCTAAAAGTTAATTGTTTAAGCATCAAATCTGTGGTCGGTTTGTCAAGATTCAGCCGACTTAAAAATCTGCTCCGAAGATTTCGGAGATGTGAGGCAGTGACGTGCCGTGAGGTTCGTGGCTGGTGAGGCACTGACTCTTTCATAGTCAGATTTACAAATATATGAACCCAATATAGAGTATCTTAAATCACCTTTCAATTGGCAGCCTGCACATTGACTACTGGTTGTTTTTCACTCAGACGTTTTCTGGGCATTCCCGACTGGTGAGAGGCCTCAGGGTAGACCCAGAACACACTGGAGAGATTATATATCTTGTCTGAACTGGGAACCCTTCTAACCCTAACCCTTCCCCAGAAAGAATGGGAAAAGGTTGCTGGGGAGAGGGATACATGGAGTACTTTGCTTAGCCTACTGCTAACTGATGACGATGGATGAATGAATGGATAGATGGGTGGATTGTATAATTCCTATGTAAAACCCAAAACAGGTTTTGTCTGGGTCTTTAAAGGGATTGTTCACTCCAAAATCAAAAATACATATTTTTCCCCTTACCTGTAGTGCTATTCATCAATCTAGATAGTTTTGGTGTGAGTTGCCTAGTTTTGAAGATATCGGCCGTGGAGCTGTCTGCTTTCTCTCAAATACAATGGGACTATATGGCACTTGGTTTTTTAGTGTTCAACGCACCGAACAAATACATTTCAAGAACTCAACCACAATGTCTCTTTCTGGAAATTATGACCATGTCAATCTGATTAAACAGTGCCGTTAATACAGCGGTAGTAAGTAAACAATTATAACAAGTACGTCCACTTCTCACAGAGAGTTGCAGCCATCAAATATTTAAGATAAGATAAGATAAAATAAGATAATCCTTTATTAGTCCGTCAGTGGGGAAATTACAGGATTACAGCAGCATCGCTCACAAGTAATAAATGAAGATAAAAAATCAAGTAGTATAAATAGACTAAACAGTAAACAGTAGTAAAAAATATGACAGTAAAGAAGAATACAAAATATACCAGTATGTTCAGACGGAGTAAAAATGTGAAATGTAAGATAATACTTGAACGTATTGGATATTGCACGGGATTGACAGTAAGAAGACTATTAAATATACCAGTATATACAGGCGGAGGCAGAGTAAAATGTAAAATGTAAGATAATACTTAAACGTATTTGATATTGCACAGGATTGACAGTAAAGAAGACTATTAAGTATACCAGTATATACAGACGGAGTAAAGTGTAAGTGTAAGGTAAATACTTAAACGTATTTGATATTGCACAGGATTGCACGGATTTGGTATTGCACCAGGTGAATGAATTAAGTGTTCAAGTGTTCATGTTCAGTCCAAATGTTCGTGTTCAAAGTGTTCAAAGTGTTAGTGGTCTCCCGAGAGCAGCTTGTTGTGCAGCCTGACAGCAGCGGGGAGGAAGGACTTGCGGTACCTCTCCCTCAGACACCGGGGATGAATCAGCCGGTGACTGAAGGAGCTGTGCAGAGCTGCCAGAGTGTCCTGCATGGGGTGGGAGGCGTGGCTCATCAGGGATGAGAGCTTCGCCATCATCCTCCTGTCTCCCACCACCTCCACAGTATCCAGTGGACACCCCAGCACGCTGCTGGCCTTCCTCACCAGTTTGTCCAGTCTCCTCCTGTCAGCTGCCGCGATGCTGCTGCTCCAGAAGACCACTCCATAGAAGATGGCTGATGCCACCACGGAGTCGAAGAAGGTCTTCAGGAGTGCTCCCTGCACCCCAAAAGACCTCAGTCTCCTCAGCAGAAAGAGTCTGCTCTGTCCTTTTTTATAAAGAGCGTGAGCGTGGTCAGTCCAGTCCAGTTTATTGTTCAAGTGAACACCCAGGTACTTATATGAGTTCACGACCTCAATGTCCAGTCCCTGGATGCCCACCGGTGTCGGAGGAGGGCGTTTACCCCGGCGGAAGTCCACCACCAGCTCCTTGGTCTTGCTGGTGTTGATATGGAGGCGGTTCCGCTGGCACCATCCTAAAAAGTCTTGGTTCAGTTCCCTGTACCAGGACTCAGGAATCTGTAAATATTTGTTTAGTATATAATAGCTTCGAAGGTAAACCGGCACACCCATTAGCAAAGATTTCACAGATAACTGACTGACTTCTGTTTTCTCATGCCTTTAGTCTTGTGTGGTTTTTGAGAGTTTTGGAGACTTTAGGAAAGGGAATAATGACAAAATAACTTATAGATTACTGTATATCGACATAAATAAGCTTTAGTTTGAATTATGAGTACACATTTCGACACAGCCTAGGTATGTTACCATGGTTACCATCTCCAAATGGCCTTTTTTGGAAAGCGTCGAGACATACCCTTAGTAAAACATGTGTAAAATATTGTTATCAAATTTGAACTTGGACTAGGTAAGGCTTCATGCTGTGGTCCCATTGTGTTTACCAGCTAATAAGTCCCAGCTATAGTCATCTGCAGGCATCTGTTTGCAAAACAATGTGTGTTCAAACTTATATTAGTCAATGCCAGTAGCACTTACAGTGATTCTGACTGCTGGGCTAAACACTTCAGATTGTTACCTTTCAGAAGAGACCAAAACCCTGCATGTACTCCAAATGGTTCAAGAAGAGCTTACTGGATATGCGTTTTAGGCTAATTTTACTGGAGTGGTGGTCGAGGAAACACAACATGCATTGTAAACCATCTCATGTGATGCTACACACGGGGGAAACGGGTCGAGACACCGAGTAGTCGGAGAATAATACGTGAGTCAGAAGTAATTTGACATGACGTTCTCCAAAAAGAGAAAAGTGGACAGAGAGACCAGAGTCTTTAACCAAGAATGACACTCTTATAGGTTCATTCTTCCCACGGGCAGTTTAAAACCAGTATGTCTCATATGTTCAGAGGTTGTGACGATTATTAAAAGCGGTAATGTGAAGCGCCACTACGAGACAAAGAACAAATATTTTGAGCAAACGTACCCACTCACATCCGAAATGAAGTCACAGATAAGAAACAATCTAAGAGCCCAATATAATCAGAATCCTAACACATGAATTCGCTGACCAACAAAGATGTTAACAGAGAGGAATAGAGCTGAAACAAGTGGTTTTAATAACCACAGATGTAATCCCTGCACACAAATATCTCTTATTAGAAAATGAGAATATAATGTGTTTTTTTGGTTGACATTTTAGTATTATTAGAGTATTTATGATATATAATTCATCAAGTTCAATTTGAAAAATGACAATAAATATCGTTTAGATATTATTTAATTGAACATTCTTTTTTTGATTTGACAGTCAGTTGTTGACTACGTACAGACGTTAATACGACTGTTGGCAGCTTCAATATATATGGGACTAAATCATAACGCAAGTTAAACAATATTGTGATGTTATAGACCTTTGCATGAGGAAATGCTCTCTAAATGGACCTCATTGAATGATAATTGAACACCCCTGGAGTACTGCCTGTAGCAGCATTTAAAATAGAAAATACTGAAGTTAATTATCTGTGTGGAGAATTGTTAATACTAAACTGCTGGGCAGCTTAATCTACAATAATGTATCATAATTTGTCACAGTTGTCGCACTGGAACCACGGCTGTCTTCTCTTCCTACTAAATAAAATGACCTCCTGAAGTCTTTTCCTCACCACTTTTCCTTGACTTGGAGACCTTGATGAGAGAGTGCGGTCGCTTTGCTGCTTGCTCTTGCCTCTGCTTGCCTCTGCTTGCATTTTCTTGCATTTTCTTGCTTCAATTTGCCAGATATATCACATATATCTTGCCAGATATATAACATATATCACTCTTCAACGTTTGAGTGAAGACAAATCCAGAAAGTCGTCGAGCTATTTGGATTGTTAGCTAATGCTAACTGGCAGCTAAGTTAAAGCTAAGTAGCAGCAAGATGCCTCCCTTCTCCACGGACGACTACTACAAACTCCTACAGAAGATTGCAGTCTTGGAAACAAAAATCCACCGACTAGAAGTAAACGTGGCGGTAAATGGACTGTGTGGGAATGATACCACTTTACCATGGACTCAAAACACTGGACAAACGCAAGCTAAGACACAGCTAACTAGCACAACCAGGCCTACCAAGAAACAGGAGGAGAGAGCAGATAATGAATCTTCAAATGGTAGTCCTCCATGGAACTCTCTCGGTGCAAAGCCGAAGAGAAAATATGTGGGAGGACAACTAACAGGCAGAGCCCAGCGCCCTGAGATTTGTGATGCGACTGGCTGGCCTGCATTACCACACAGGCAGAACTCCTCCTCAACCCCTGCACCCAGACGGCCAAAGCCAAGGACCGCTGAGAAAAGTAAAACCTGCAAAACACCTCCACAACAACCAAGCCTACAACTTCAAAACCGATTTTCACCATTGTCGCAGGATCAGAAAATCTCCATCTGATGACCTGGATAAGCAGCCATCTCCTCAAAGCGGGGTAAGAACTGAGAGTCAATGTGAGAGTAAAAGGCCGCAGTCAAAGCTAATGACTGAGCCTGAGACTCTGATTGTTGGTGACTATGCTGTAAAAGATGTCAGAAAACTGTGCAGCAAGAATACCAAAATACTCTGCTTTCCGAAAGATATGGTCTCTGACATGAGAGACAAAATCCTCGACATCGTGGCTGACCATCCCACAGCGAAAAACATCATCGTGCATACAGGAAGCTGTGATATTGTGAAACAACAGTCTGAAGTTCTGAAGCGAGACTTTATTGATCTGTTAAACACAGTCAGCTCTGTCAAGGCTGAGGTGTTCATCAGTGGCCCTCTTCCACCAGTCAGAGGAGGAGATGAAGGATTCAGCAGGCTGTTTGCACTGAACAAATGGCTGTCAACTGCATGTACTGACCATTCAGTACATTTTATCAACAATTTCTACCTTTTCTGGGAGCACAGACATCTTTTTACAGCGCATGGAGTTTGCCTGAACAAGTCAGGGGTAAAACTGTTTACCTCAAACCTATTTTTCTCCCTGCGTCACCCGTCTGTCCCTACTGCCAAGGACAAGACCAGAGAGGAGTCTAAACAAGAGATAACCACACAGCATCGCCATGGAGACCATACGGGAAGGATGCCCCCGCCTAACGACAGCCAAAAGGAGGAGCCTCCAACCTCATCATCAGGGACCGCCTCCGATCTCCCACTTCCCCCACCCTTCCTAGACGATCTCCCACTTTCCCCACCCTTCCGAGACGAGGAGTCTTTACGTGGCTCCCCAGCACCTACTTCTATTTCAGGTCCATACTTTGGACTGCAACTCCCACTTTCCCCACCCTTCCTAGACGAGGCCCCAGCACCTACTTCTACTTCATGGGCAAACTTTGGACTGCAATCCTCTCTCACACTCTCCCCATCCTCCCCCCACCTGGAGTTCACTGACCACATGAATGAGCTGGTCATTGCTGGAACCAAACACACTCCTCTCCCCACTCGACGGCTCCACAACCATTCTCTGTCTCCCCTAACTGATAAAGGAAATAATTCATATCTTCTGGGTCCAGGCTACAAGGCTAATGACACCAATGACTCTCTCCAGGAAAAGTCGGGGCCCTGTATGCAGCTAGCCGTCTCAATTCCTGTCCTGCAAGTTTATAGAAAAAGAAAGGTGAGACTGCGAAGAAACAATAGTAAACATGCAAACTTATCAAACTTAGCATACATTCCTCGTCAGCCTGTCCAAATAATTATTATTATTATTATTATTATTGATGCCAAAGAAAGCTTTAACCACATTAAACTTAGCTTTATTAAATGTCAGGTCTCTGTCAGGAAAAACATTTTTAATCAATGATTTTATTGTTAGGCACAAACTGGACATTTTGTTTTTAACTGAAACTTGGTTAAATCAAGATAACAGTGCAGCTGTTCTTATTGAATCAACACCTCACAACTTCGGTTTCATGAGTGAAACAAGAGCGCATAAGAAAGGAGGTGGAGTTGCTATTTTATTTAATGATTCTCTTCAATGCAAGCAGATGTCCTTTGGTCATTTTAGTTCTTTTGAATATGTGGCTCTGAACTCCACTCAAGCTTTATTCCTAAACATTTACAGACCGCCTAAATACTGTGCAACCTTCTTTGATGAGTTTACTGAACTGCTGTCTGTAATCTGTATTGATTTTGACTGTGTTGTTATTGTTGGTGATTTTAATATCCATGTTGATAATCCCCAGGACAGAGGGTCTATAGAACTATGTGGTGTCCTTGATAACTATGATCTGACTCAGCATGTGACAGGACCCACCCACAACAGGGGGCACACTCTGGACCTAATCATCGCCAAAGGTGTAAACATTTCCAAGGTTGCTGTGACTGATGTTGCACTCTCTGATCATTTCTGTGTTTTCTTTGAGAGTGCAATCTCCTTGCACACAAATGTCCAAACCAAGGTTGTGACAAAGCGTTACATCTCTGAAAACACCAGTGAACTATTTATTCAGAAGTTCTCCTCCACACCAGCCCTCTCTTGCCTCTCGGTCAATGAGCTTGTAGATGGCTTCAATTTTAAAGTTAAAAATATTATTGATGCCATTGCACCCACTAAAGTGAAGGTTGTCTCGGGTAAGCAAAGATCTCCTTGGAGAAATGCTACGCTGGTCAAACTAGAGAAACGAGAGTGTCGGAAAGCTGAGCGCAGGTGGCGAAAAACGAATCTCCAGGTTCACTGTGACATCTATAAAGAGAGACTTCGCAATTATAATTTGGAACTTAGAAATGCAAGGCAGTCATTCTTCTCTGACATCATAACCAAAAACAAGAACAATACACGCGCCTTATTTGCTACCGTCGACAGGCTAACAAACCCTCCAGTGTCGGTAGCTGCTGAGCTCCAATCCACTTGGGCATGCAATCAATTTGCCTCCTTTTTTACTGACAAAATTCAGAAAATCAGACAAGCAGTCAGTGCCTCCACACCAACCACAGGATATGTGTTGTCCCCATCTCTGAATAACATCCATTCAAATATCATGACACAATTTCATTCAATCGACCGTAGAAGCCTAGAAGACATTATACAACATCTGAAGTCATCCTCCTGCTGCTTGGATATTCTACCAACACACCTTTTCAAAAATATTTCAAACTGCATGACCACTGATCTTTTACAAATTGTAAACACATCCCTTCTCTCAGGTGTCTTCCCACAAGCCCTAAAAACTGCAGTTATTAAACCGCTCCTAAAGAAGGCTAGTTTAGACTCCGCAACGATGAAAAATTATAGGCCAATATCAAACCTCCCATTTTTAAGTAAAATAATTGAAAAAGCGGTTTTCCAACAGCTGACCAACTTCTTGGCCGTAAATAACTGCTTTGATGTTTTCCAGTCAGGCTTTCGACAGCACCACAGTACTGAAACTGCTCTTGTTAAGGTTTTCAACGACATCCACTTAAACATAGACAATGGCAGAAGTTCAGTCTTAGTGTTACTAGATCTCAGTGCTGCATTCGACACGGTCGACCATGCCATACTCCTAGAAAGACAAAAAATCTGGGTGGGACTCTCTGGCACAGCACTTAACTGGTTTGAATCCTACTTGAAGGACCGAGAATACTTTGTGTCTGTAGCCGATTACACATCAGAGCTGACAAAAATGACATGTGGTGTTCCCCAAGGTTCAATACTGGGGCCTCTTCTGTTCAACATCTACATGCTTCCACTAGCTCAGATTATGGAAAACAACAAAGTGTGTTATCATAATTATGCGGCCTCGCGATACGTCTCCGCTTGTTGTGGGAGAGAAAGCAGGTGGACAGAGACAGAGAGCAGATTCAGCACAGCCGCTCGTGACGGCGGAGAGAAAGACAGAGCACGCGAGTTGCCAGCAGGTGCCTCTTTTCACCTAATCAGGACCGTGCACCACATTACCGGTCCGGCGGACCCAATAGTTACACCCCGTCCGTTCCACTTGGCTACAAAGGACCGAGAATACTTTGTGTCTGTAGCCGATTACACATCAGAGCTGACAAAAATGACATGTGGTGTTCCCCAAGGTTCAATACTGGGGCCTCTTCTGTTCAACATCTACATGCTTCCACTAGCTCAGATTATGGAAAACAACAAAGTGTGTTATCATAATTATGCAGACGACACACAAATCTACATAACTATGTCACCAGGGGACTATAATCCCATACAAGGGCTGGGTAACTGCATTGAACAAATCAACAACTGGATGTGCCAGAATTTTCTTCAATTAAACAAAGATAAAACAGAAGTAATTGTTTTTGGTACCAAGGACGAACAATTGAAAATCACCGCTCAGCTTCAATCACTGATGTTAAAACCCACAAACCAAGCCAGAAATCTAGGTGTAGTTATGGATTCAGACCTCAACCTGAACAGCCACATCAAGACAATTACAAAATCAGCCTACTATCACCTGAAGAATATATCAAGGATTAGAGGATTTATGTCTCAACAGGATTTGGAAAAACTTGTCCACGCATTTATCTTCAGCAGACTGGACTACTGTAACGGTGTGTTTACAGGTCTCTGTAAAAAGTCCGTCAGAAAGCTGCAGCTGATTCAGAACGCTGCAGCTCGAGTCCTCACTAAGACCAGGAGGGTGGATCACATCACCCCAGTTCTGATGTCTTTGCACTGGCTTCCTGTCCAACAAATAATTGACTTTAAAATCCTGCTGTTGGTTTACAAAGCACTGAATGGTTTAGGGCCAAAATACATCTCTGATCTGCTGCTACCTTATGAACCATCCCGACCCCTCAGGTCGTCTGGGACCGGTCTACTTTCTGTTCCCAGAGTCAGAACTAAACATGGAGAAGCAGCGTTCAGTTTTTCTGCTCCACATATCTGGAACAAAGTCCCAGAAAGCTGCAGGTCTGCTGAGACCCTCAGCTCCTTTAAATCAAGATTGAAGACTTTTCTGTTTGCTGCTGCCTTTAATTGAACCACATTCAATTAATATATTCATCAATTTCCTGCATTTCTGCATTTTACTATGAAACTGTTTACATTGTGTTTTAATGAATGTTCTTAATTGTTTTTAAATCTCCTTTTCTTTTGTCTTATGTTTTGATGCTTTTAATGGTTTTATGTGAAGCACTTTGAATTACCTTGTTGTTGAAATGTGCTATACAAATAAACTTGCCTTGCCTTGCCTTGCCTTGACCTCGATGGAAAACGTTATGAGGTCAAGGAAAGATGTGAAGCAGAATTCATGAGGAGTTTAGAAAAGGTAATCGTGGTTCTCAGAGAATCTGACTACACTATGTAATTACTATGCGCCGGTGGATGTCACTGACAGGTCTGCCATGGCGAAACTACAACACAGGACTACAAAAAAGCAAACTAGAATATGACCCCGTGAAATCAAACTGTAGCATGCAGACTATCTAAAGAGCTCCTTCTGAGAAACCGGAGCTCTTTCCTTCCTGCTGATATCACACTGAACAATCAACATGCTTCAGTAGAAACAATTCTCTCGTGAAATATCAATAAAACTGTTCAATATCAATATTTCCTTTGTGCAATAATGTAGATTCAACTGTTCTGTAATATTTACACTCATGTACTCATAATACACTCTCCCCACTGCCTCTGCAGCAACACGATTCACAAATGATCTGATGATTTTTGACACCAGAGAGGTTGTGTGAGAAAACAGAAACGTTCTTCTTTTGCATGTTCTACAAATAAATTCAGACAAACAGCCAGGCCAGGCAAAACAAACTTGAACTTGACAGTTATCATAAAAGTTTTATGTTTTTTTTAAACATTGTGAACAAGACATGTTGGTCTCAACCGCAAGTTATAATTAGTCTGTAATAGAGAATGGTGTTCATTTAGTAAATGATGGTCCCATTTAGAGTCAAAAAGACCATATATGGTCACTTCCGTTCAGTGGTTGCAAAAAACGAAGATGGCAACGGCCAAAGTCCAAGATTGCGATGGCCAAAATGCCGAACTGGCGCCTGGTGACGTCATGATAATTACGTCCACTTCCTATCTACAGTCCATGCCTCACCTCCTCTCCATCCCTATCCTTTCTCGTATGTCTGAGTGACATTGTCTGTTATTTGTTTCATCATCGCTCCAGTGCTATATAAATCTTGGTGTGGTTCTTATCATTATGTTACAAAATGTACTCGATACCGATGTAAAAATCATTACACAGGACATTTATTCTTGCAAGAAGGAGACAGGGTTGAACACATACAAGTTAATGCGTCAAGTAACTGCTCAAAGGTCTGTCTCTGAGTCTCTGCTATATATGCTGAGGAAAACACACAAGTGCGTTGGCACAGAATGATTTCCAAAAAGTCTGGAACATCGTTTGGACCCGTTTCTTTGATAATTCGTTCCGTCTAAGGTCATCTCATCCTAATCAGGAAAAGTCATGGTTGCAAATCAGCCTTGCGTAAACACTGTCATGCTGAACAGGTTTATTATATCTTCTTCAGGACAAACAGATGAAATGCTCATCAAGTCGGCAGCTGTGATACCTAATCACAAACCCAGCTGAGACACTTAGTGTGAAACGAAGTTCACACAAAGTTTCACATGAGGACACAGATCTTTGGAGACGCAGAACATTCCTTCGTTTTTTCCCCAACACATTATAATAATATTATTAATAATTATTATTGTTATTGTCTAAGCCTAAGTCAAGATATATCTTTAAACAGGTCAGTCAAGCTTTAATGCCAATGTTTTTTGTCACACCTATTCAACAGGATAAGGTGTAACCTTTCCATATCTCAGTTTGCTGTCCGACTGTACACATCACAAGCTCGTCACACAATAAACTCTTGTTCTCTACCTTTTGTGAAAACCGAAAATATGGGTAAGTTTGAGCTACTATATTCTCTTATACTTTTCTTTCTAGGCTTTATTATTGAAATTGTTGTATTCTACTTACACAAATAAATAAGTACATTATTTTTCCCCTTGAAGATTCATAGTTTCTTTCCTATTTGTGAAAATTTGATGGGAAATTGATTTAAGCGTTGTAAAATATATATTTTGAACTGTGTATCTTAACCCTATTTTAACACAGAGATTTGACTGTTGAAATCTCTATCTAGAAATCAAGTGTGGGTGTTAGATGGAAGAAATAAAGGAAAGACTTTAAAAGCAGTTCCTGTTTGCAATGTACTCATGGATGTAAAGAAAGTTATCACTGGATTACTTTGATACCAAAGAAAACTAAAAACCACGATTACCTGGCAGATTTTTGAACCTTTATTCATGCTGGACATTATTACACCACATATTTATATCAATGACTCTTTCATGTTAAGCAGATTTCAACTGTGAATTGGAATTTGAAGCTGGAATACAATGACAAATACTGTTTGTTGTCTAACCTAGACTTACTAACCTGGCTGAGACAGGAGGCCCAGCTGAAGAAGATGATCCTGGTTATTGTCTTCTTCGCCTTGTTCCTGGATAATATGCTACTGTCAGTGGTTGGGAGGTTCTGACATACAGTTCTTGATGACAAAGTTTCTTTATGAAAAAATGATTTTATTCCCTGTATACCAGTGGTGTATAAAGTACTCAAAAGCCATACTTGAGTAAAAGTAAAGATACCTTACTGGAAAACTACTCCAGTAAAAGTAAAAAGTCACCTATTAGAATACTACTTGAGTAAAAGTCTTAAAGTATCTGATATTTATTGTACTTAAGTACAAAAGTACTTAAGTATCAAAAATAATTTTCTGATATTAAATGTACATCATAACCTGAACATTAAATGAACATCATAACCTGTTCATTGAAAGTAAAAGTACAAGTAAATGCTGTTAATAAAAAAGCAAAGGGTCAGAATTTTGAGAATTATGAAGTTTATTCTTTTAAGTGCTGTGGCCACCATGACCAAGGACATGGAGCTGTGTTGAACATAATTGGGTTGGCTGTGATCCATCCAGGAGCAACAATGTTCAACATAATATATTGTACATGAGTATACTTTTGCATCTACTATGAACTTATCATCATAATTCTCCGAAAAGCAATATGACACTATGAAGGAGTTGTAACAGTGCGTTTATAAGTATGCTCATTCCGACTAGAGGATGTAGAGGGCAAATGCATAATATTGTGTTCAGCAAAAAATATCCACTTGATGCATCAGGTCAGTGTTTAGAGAAAGGACGCCTGCCTTGTAAACTCCTATGGGCCTGATTTGAACACAATAGACAAAGGTTTTGCTCAAGCTGAATCTGCAATTGGGCGACTGCTACCATCATAACTCCATCTGATCATCCACAACATGACTCAAATATCAAAACATGATCAATACTAAAGCAGCACCGAAAGTAACCCAGTCATTACTTGAAACTGAAAAATGTCCTGTTCATCTTCAAAAGAAGTTGGTTTTCAAAATTGTGAGAATTGAGTCTCGTCTCTTCTTGGGCTGAAGACTAGTCCTGCGATGCTAAATAGCCTTTCACAGGCCGCTGAGGCAGGTAGAGGTGTGTTCAGCGTCACAGACAGCTTGCACACAGCTGCGAAGGATTTCCCTAATGCTAACGCTAATGCTAACGCTAATGCTAACTCTAATGCTAACTCTGACGCTAACGCTGACGCTAATGCTAACGCTGCGCTCTCTCAGCTCCTGTCAATCCTATGGTGTCACAACTTCCTCAGCTCACTAACTCGCTAGCGATCCACTGGTGTTGGTCTTCGTCACCACCGTCGTTTGTTTCGGGAGTAGCAGATGCTTCCATTTCTGCTTCCATCATGAAATCAGTCATCGTAGAGTGGAATTCTACTTATGTTGTCGCCCGCTAGCTATAGCATGTAGCATCCTGGGCATCACTGGGAATCAAAACGCCGCGGCTTTGAGAGCACTTGTTTGCAATTGTGCATTAACGTGATTAACCAATTTAACTTGCAAGCTAGGACCACTGATTCGCCAAACCTGCTTGCTTGCAGTCTGTGTTCCACCACAGTCCCCGACGCTGGTCTCATGATTCATTTTTTTCTCAAGATAGATTTGATTTTGTAGCGAGTAACGAAGGTTTCAGGGGAAATGTATCGGACTAAAAGTATCGGTTTTCTTTGCAAAATGTAGTGAAGTAAAAGTAAAAGTCAACAGAAATATAAGTAGTAAAGTACAGATACCCAAAAAACGACTTAAGTACAGTGTTGAGGAGAAAAACTCTCGGAGTGAACAGATGGAGATCGAGGCAATTAGCTCAATTCAAAGCAATAAGGTTTATTTGTGACAGGAGTATTATGCCAGGCATTAAAGCGTGCACGCGGCCTAATCTCTGTTCAGGTGGAACAGGTAAAATGTACGAAAGACAGGAAAAGCATGAAAAGGCATGAAAAGGCAAGAAAAGGCGCTAAACATCATTGCGCACAACATTATATAGTTTCTTCTTAGAGAAGTCTGTTGGTGGAATATAAAGTGGGGGCGGCTCTGTCCTTTAAAGGTCAAAGGGCCCGACGGAGCACTGAGCATCATCACTCACACTGGCTCACGATTGGTCCTCCAGCGTTGCATCATCAGTGTGTATGCATGTTATTGGCACGAGACGCCGGAAAGGGTGCAAGTCTAGCTAAGACAAAAGCCTCTGTGTGAATAGATGAGGGAGTTCTTCTCTGCTGGACTAGATAAGCGAGGAATGCCCTTGTTATGGCGGTTTTAAGCAAGCGTCTCCTTCCAGGGCCACAGTATCTGTTTCTATCGTACGAGCAGGCGCCAGAATGCCCTCCTCGGAGTATTTAACCCACTTACATGTGACCCCACAATTCCGCAATATAAGCATACAAGTAAAGCGCATATTATTTTACACAACAAATCCCCCTTTTCACACCTGCTAGGTGTGAACTACTTAGACCTGTGTGTCGTCATCTAACTGGGGGTTGTCAATGAAAGCAACTCTGGTTTCTCTTCCTCTTCCTCAGACTCCTCTCCATCCCGCTGGAGATCTGTAAGTACACTAGAGTGTGTTTAGTCATATCAACATCAATTCATCGCTTCAGTAATCTCCTCAAACATGGTATGAAAGTACAATCAAGATGAACCAAACACTTTTGTAGACCCCTCCTCTCTCCGCCAGCAGCACGTCTTGACCCCTCCACATATTGTTGCCCACCAAAATAGTACTGCTTCAAACCCCGCAGCAATTTGATTTCCCCTCGGGACTCCAATGTCATCTATGTACACAGACTGACTGAAACTGCCAGATGGGCTGACCGTTGTGGTCGTGGTCTGTCTCTAGGAGGTTACGCAGGGAGGCAATATCCATAGTCAATGCATCGAATGACCTCACCAACTGTGCCAAGGCACGAGTTCCACTCCACTGCTTCGCTTACCCCCACAGAACCACCAGGTGCCAGCCCTGGGCATCGTCCATATCCATCAGCTGTCTGTGTGACGTTCTATATCGTTTGCTGCATCGGGTGAGAAACAGGATGTCATTTTGTTTAATCAAGTGGCAACAGATAGTGTAGAGTGATATAATCGCCGCTACTAGACAGTTTGAGGAGGAGAAAACTATTTGTAAGACACATTTGAAACCTGTTTGGTCAATTTCTGGTGTCATGTGGAACAGAATTGTTCCCAGCGTGTAATGTTCATTTGGTTGTATTTTTGTATTTATTGATTGTCAATTTTATCTTCTCAATTTCCCGCTATAATATTGGATTAATTATTATTGTTTCCGATTCTGATTCTGATTAAAGCAAAACAAAGTAAAGCAAAGCAAAACACTGATTCTGATTAAAGCAAAGCAAGTAAAGCAAAGCAAAACACAGTTCCCCTTATCCCACATAGCCCTGTCTGTCTGGAGTTATCAATTTCCGCGATGTTAGGTCAACCACTGAGCTCTTTTGTTTCTTACAGACACCACTAACCCCTCTGAGCGTGTTAGTATCTTCACTGGTCAGACAAATGGCCCCAGAGGCTGCAAATCCCTGTTCTTCCAGACTCACCCAGAGGGAACAGGTGCCCCAAGATTAAGAGTTACCAGTGCCACTATTCTGTTATTTTCTTTCTCTGCTATGTGGACAGCTGTTGGTGTGCTGATGTGCTGAGGAGAACTTGAAACTATTATGATCCTCCCTAGTGGAAGAGACAACAATTTATTTTCTTTTTAACATTTTCTGTATTTTCTCCCATTATGTTCATCTTGTCCAACAAATGATTTAGGCTCGGCAAGATATGTGTTCTCAATTTTTTAGTTAATTGTACCATTAGTTATTTCAATTAACCCTGCTGACTGTGGGTGATAAGAGCAATGATATTTCATGTCTTTTCCAAATACCTCAGCCAAATGTTTTATTACTTTGTTTACAAAATGTATATCATTATCACAATAATTTATGACTGGTATTTCAAAATGTTCTTTATCTTTAGTCAAAGATTTTGCTTCCATAATAACATCTCGATCAATTTGAAGTATCTGTCAATTATTGTCAAACAATAGTTCTTCTCTGCATATTAGTTTAGTTCAATGAAATCCATGCAAATATGTTGAAATGGATTATATTTTGCACATACAGTGCATGCTAGACCCAAAACAAATTATTATTATTATTTTTTTTTTTTAAACCATATGCTTCAAAGACCCTCTTTATCATAGATACCTTCCCACCTGTTGAGACATGGTCCAAGCCATGGCTCAAAAGAGCCGTACATCTATATAAGGTCTTAGGTAATGTTAGTTTTGCCCTCAGGTCATTCCCAGAAAGTTTGTCTATTTTGCAGTTTTGTTTTATCCAATAGGTTTTTTTTTTCTTGCTGTGCAACATTTTCCTTAATCTCTTTCTTTCTCTTACTTGTGCTTTCCTTTTCCACATACTATATCCTTTCCAGTCCACTTTACTTAAACATTTCTGTCTTTCCCTCTTGGCATACATAACTTTTCTATCTCACTCTCTCCTCCATACCATACTTCCTCAAATCCCTCATCTGGTTATTATTTGTCACTACTATATATCCCGTTGCATTTTTACCATCTAAATTCTTTTTACACGAGTCATCAACAAACAGTCACATCTGCATCTTCAAATGGAATGTAAAACCCCCTCTATAGTCTACTGTTCGTATAAATTACTTATCATAATTTGGCAATCCCAATACTGATGGACTTATTAACATCTTATTTAATACCATTAAAGCTTTGTCTGCTTCAAGAGTCCAGCACAATCTGTTGTGTGCTGCCCTACGTTTATCATAAATCAATTTTGATAAAGGTTTAGCTAATTCAGCATAATTAGGAACCCAACTTTTACAGAAATTAGTCATTGTTACAAATTTGTCTTTTTGTTTACTTTGAGAATGGCTTCTTTTTCTTTTGTATCAGCCATTCGTAGATAAATCATAACCCAAATATATCACTTTTTCTTTCCAAAGCTGGAGTTTGTTCTTGCTTACTTTATGATCATGTTCATCCATATAAAGTAACATTCTTCCCCTGGTGGGTCGAATTTAGCTATTTTAGTTGCATTTAATTGTTGTCAAAGCCTCTTTCTCTGCAGAGGAGAGAGAAATGTCTCCCTTAGTTTGTTTAAATTTAGATAAGAGCACGGCCTTTGCTGTGACCGTGTCCTAGTTTATCAACACTGCAGTAATAATTTGGTGAGTTAGAAACCTTTTGCACACAACAGTCAATCGTTTATTCAAACCACTTTCATTCTCTTAATGGTACCGATAGATATTCTGTTTGTACCTGCTCCAAAATCACCCAAAAAATACCTCTTCACACCCGTCAATAGCTCTAACCCCACAATTTTATTTGATATAGTTCTAATATTTCTATCTATTATTCTTTACCGTCAGTTTGTGTCTGGGCATCAGTGTGTGCGTGTTTTTACCAGACCTGCATCCGTTGAGTGTGGTGTCCAGACGTCCCCCTTTTCCGATGTCCTCCCCATGTCCACTCTCTCTCTCTGGTCCTGCAATCACGCAGGTGAAGCAGAGGGTGGGGGAACATTCGGAGGGGCCGCCTCCCTCACACCACCTCACTAAGGTGTACGCTTGGATACAAATCAGGAGAATTAGTCACGTTATGTTCACATTCTTTGTCATTTTCTTGTTTTCTATCATTGTCATGTAGTCGTAGCAGTCATTGTCTTTTGTCTTCCCTTTTTCGCTCTTGCGCCTCTGATAACCACATTTTTGCTTTGATTAAAACCTCTTTTCTTTCCTCTTTGCTAGTATTAGCCTATTTTTCTCAAAAGTCTTAATTATCATTATCTTTACTTTATAGGGAAGAAATTGAGTAGGCCTAACTCTTTTAGCTTCCTATAGATTTTAGTATAAAAGAATACCGCTCCCTTAGTTCTGATTTCCCAAAGTAAATGATTCTCACCAGTCTGGTTCACTAAAAAAAAGAAAAGGATCTCGTCACTCCATTCCGTTAAGCACAATCCTGGCCTCTCAATTTACCAAAGGATTCTCGTGTGAGAATCTGGCGGAGGACTTTGTCAAGAGTCCTGGACTCCCCGTGCACGGTTTCAGGTTCAAAGCTGAAGAGAAGTGGAGGTATTGCGATCCGGCTAAAAACTTCACTCGAGACTGGTGTCAGAAATCATTAATCATTTAAACGCATACTAATTAGTCATTTAGATTTTCCCAACATTCCCACCTGTTTACACTATCAGTATAAATTCTAATAAAGTCAATGAATAAATGAATAAATCAATGAATCAATAAGTCAAGAAATGAATAAAGTAGAAATGAAGAAATGAATAAAGGTAGAAACGAAGAAATGTCCAATCTAACTACTTAATAAGGGAAAGCATAAAAACAAAAAGAAACCCCAGATGTGAGCCCCAGCCACATCTCCTGCTGCCCTTCCGACCTTGACCGAGACTCCCACTGTTCCTCCCTAATATCTGTCTCACTCCCTTCGGCTGCACCTGTTTCGTTATCTACAGTTTCACTCCCTTTTTCAGTCTCACTGCCTGTGGTTTTTTCGTTCCAAACTTTTTACGGTCCCTAACTACACAACTTCCAATAACTCTGTAATACTGCTAACACTACCAGTAAAACTTGACATACATATTAACCCTCAGCTAGTGTTCGTGTTTCTGTGTTGAATGCAATTCTTGTGTCTTATGCGCTCCACTGACCGTCAAAAACTGAGAATACACGGACCCGATGGAAAGATTCTAACTCCAATCGTTCTGTGCTCTAACAATCACATGTACGCTTCACTCATTCATCCATCAATCGATGTCTCCATCCACACGATGCCGGCACTGCGTCACTCGGAGTCAAACCACTTAAGGTGGATCTGTATTTTACAGAAACCGCTACACACGAACCCGGTCCAGGAGGAAGTGGATGTGGCCAGGAGACATTCACACGGCACGCAATCAACCACACACTGCCGTGATTCCACAAATACTCAGCCAGAAACCACGTCTGGGATCGTTGCCAATCACTGTTTTACACTGACTGCCTTGTGCGAATCAGGTCCCAGGGGGAAGTGGTGACATTTTGTGCTAAAATAGAATCGATGTCTCCCAGAGATCATCTACGCTGCACTCAAACCTCTACACCGCCAATTCTGTCAACCCACACACAAACCATCTATGGATCTGCGTTTTATAGTGTGTGCAAGACACGAGCTTGGTCCCGAAGGAAATACCGTTATAATTGTGCAGTCTTCACTTATACACCTTTCACATCAGCGTACTTCAACAATTTCTATATACTTGATCCAAACTTCAGTTTGTTACGTCGCATAAATCAACCATGTGGCCCGGAATTTGGTCTCGTCAAACCGTCATTGATCAGTGCATCGCAACTCGCGTTACGATGACGTAATCGCAGAACAGTTATAGGGACCTACACGGTGAACACAATATTAACTTATCCAATTTCACAATCCTCAGTTTCTGTCAGATCCACACACGCACATGTACATTCTATGCTAAAAAACCCCCACTGCTAGGCATAACAATCCCGTCACAATGTTACGTGGTTTATCATTATCAATTTAATCAATGCAATTCCATACTCACCCTCCGTACTCCTGATCAATTCAATTTAGTACCTACAGCCAATCTGCAGAATTCATTTAAATAGGTTTCTGCTCACCTTTTGAGTTCAGCGCCGTTTGATCAGTTTCCCGAGGTGAGAAGAATAGCTCCGGTCGGCAGCCGGACTCCCAGCCTCCCGGGAAAACGCCCTTTTTTCTTTCTGTGGACAGAAGAGAAATCCGTCACTCGATGAGAAACTCCTTTTCAGATCGTTACAACCATCCACTTGCTACCAATTGTTGAGGAGAAAAACTCTCGGAGTGAACAGATGGAGATCGAGGCAATTAGCTCAATTCAAAGCAATAAGGTTTATTTGTGACAGGAGTATTATGCCAGGCATTAAAGCGTGCACGCGGCCTAATCTCTGTTCAGGTGGAACAGGTAAAATGTACGAAAGACAGGAAAAGCATGAAAAGGCATGAAAAGGCAAGAAAAGGCGCTAAACATCATTGCGCACAACATTATATAGTTTCTTCTTAGAGAAGTCTATTGGTGGAATATAAAGTGGGGGCGGCTCTGTCCTTTAAAGGTCAAAGGGCCCGACGGAGCACTGAGCATCATCACTCACACTGGCTCACGATTGGTCCTCCAGCGTTGCATCATCAGTGTGTATGCATGTTATTGGCACGAGACGCCGGAAAGGGTGCAAGTCTAGCTAAGACAAAAGCCTCTGTGTGAATAGATGAGGGAGTTCTTCTCTGCTGGACTAGATAAGCGAGGAATGCCCTTGTTATGGCGGTTTTAAGCAAGCGTCTCCTTCCAGGGCCACAGTATCTGTTTCTATCGTACGAGCAGGCGCCAGAATGCCCTCCTCGGAGTATTTAACCCACTTACATGTGACCCCACAATTCCGCAATATAAGCATACAAGTAAAGCGCATATTATTTTACACAACAACAGTAACAAAGTATTTCTACTTCGTTACTATACACCACTGCTGTATACTAAACATGATTTTAATGTACTTAAATTTTTTGTGCTGTGGCAGATTTGAAAGAGAACTCTTAACTTGAAACCTTAATTTTTCCGTGAGGAGATGCGGTGCTAAAAATATTATACAATATAATGGTATAACACCAACAGGGACCATTTATCTGCATGAATACTATTATTGATACTTTTACAATTTGCTAATTATACAATTTTTTTTACTTAAATTAAATATGTTTTCCAGTTTGAGTTAATTCCAGTATTCTTTGATTCAATATATTTAAATGTGACTACCTTTAGTTCAATAAATAGGTAAAGGATATAGTATTTTCCCACTACAATGGCTTATTCTGAATAATTTATATTATTTTGAAGCTTGCTATACCTGTAAATTGATGTAGAATAATGTGTTGATGGATAAAAAGGGAGTTACCAGCATAAACTCAACAATTTAATTCAAACTAGGGAAAACGGGTCATGGTCACCTTTAAAAAAACAGTACTGAACAAGAAAGGTGCCTTCAGCAGAGTGAAGATCTCCGTCAGGTGTGTCTGCAACGACCAACGCATCGTCAGACTGATTAATTTTAACCCTTACATACTGTTTATATTTGATACCTTCACAGTATGGTTCGGGTCAATTTTGACCCAGATCAAGAATTCCCTCATAGTAAGTGTCTATACCAAATTTTAAACTGCAGATATATTTAGAATTTCTAAATAGCTTATGTCTCATTAATAAATGTATGATTAATCCTTAATAAATGTTTCAGAGAGCAGGGAGAGTGTATTTTTTTAAGTTTTACAACATTCGTTTTTGGACAAAAACATCTATTACACATTATCATGTCCTGTTTTACATAAGACATGAAAACATAAAAGCCATAATGATTTAAATATATTGTGTTGAATTTGAAAATGGCAAGAACATTCTGGAACTGTTGGAATTTACAATATAACCATGTTTAATCATTGCAACCATTAAACGCTGTCCTCACTGCTATATCATAAGAAATCATAATTATCAATATTAATTCAACACTTACCACTTAGAATACAAAACATTACATAATAAAATGCTTATTATAAACTAGTCAATAATCAGTCAGTAATCAGAGCTTTCTTCCACGTTGTCTTCCTGCTCTGACACATCCTCCAAATCACTATCAACCTCCTCATCTTGGAAGAACAGATCAAGGGCCTGTTGCTCACTAAATCCTGCTGCCATGATGTCAGTCACTGAAATGGTAGTTCAGGTACCTTTATAATGTTATGACCCCCACCCTCCCAACCCAAATTGATTCAAATTTGTTACTTTGTAGATTATTTTATTACATTGCAGGTGCTTGTGCTTGCAGGTGCAGATCTGCGACAAGGCACCCACTGACCTGAAGTCGTCATACAATACACTTCATACAATAAACTTACCCAACTGTAAAGCCCACTGAGCAGTGGCGGCGAGGTGCAGCAGTGTGTGCGCTGTGAGTACCGTTAGCGGTTAGCCAACAGGTAGCTTTTAATAAGGGGTGTTTTGAAAAACTGCCAAAGTCACCAAAACCACGAGAGGTCCTTGAGCATGCAGCCATAACGCGGCCCCCAAATATTATGCAGTTTGCCACTGTAGAATGCAAGATTAGCTGTGGACAGACATGGAGGTGCACCAACGGACAATCAGACTCACACAGTCAAATACACAACCGAATATAGAACCTCACCCAAGGTTTATGCCTGGCAGAGATAACGTCATTTATTGGGAATGCTGCTGAAGGTATCAAACCGCGAGTTGAAGATTTTGTTGTGTATTTATTTGTTGACAGTACCCATCCTTCCAAGTTACCTGTACATGATTGGCCAGGCTCCCACCATCACTCCTGGGAACAGCACCGACTTAACAGTGAATCCTCCCGTCAACCAGTCACTGAATAATAGATCAGTGATTTTGGGCTCCACATCTGCACCGCCGCACCAGACCCCAGCTCTCTCCATTGATTCTACCGAGGCCCAGAAATTCCCCAAGTCAAGCTGCTCTTATGCAGATGCTCATCTGGATGAAGTCAACATCAAAGTAGAACTGTTGTTGGCCTCCAAGTCCACCATACAGCTCATCATTAACCCCTTCATGGGGCCACTTACTTACAGGTGAGTGACTTTGATCTGTGGGAAATACGCAGACTTTTATCAAGCTCCAAAATACATGACTCATTTTGCCCTACTTATGCACTGTATATTTTACAGGATTGGATATCACATCCCAGTGTGTGCTGGTTTCTGCATAATCTTCTTTGCGACTACCTGTAAGTATTGCATTAGAGGGCATTCAGACAACAGCTCTGCATGTAAAAAACTGTGTGAACACTTCAAAGACAAAGATATTACAGCAGTGATTTGTAAAACCCAGAGTAACAGTATTATATACAGCTGTGCAGAGTTCTGGCGTCTTTTGGTTTTGGTTAAACTTGACTTCCTGGATTGTATTTCATTGTCTCACGGCTATGTGAAATAACACGCCCCCACAAATGTATGGAGCCAAATCCAGGTCAATAGTTTTGATATTTTGAAAAAAAAATTTGACCCTGAAAGTTCAAGTTGTGGTCTTGAACATTGAAAAATACAGCAATGTATTCAAAATAAAAATAAGTGAATGAAAAGTTTATTTGGATTGAATGTCATTTTGATTCAGTTCTGTAATTTTTTCGAATACATTTTTTTTTAATTTTTCACTTTCATATATATTTTGATATTTGAGGTCTTATATTTTTCAGTTTCAGATTTAATTTTTTCAGATTCAGGGGCATGGCATCAAATGAGAGGGGGATGTAATCATGAGTGACAGCATAACAAAGAAGGCTGAGGACTTCCTCAACCACGTTGCCTTCAGGCACCGCGAGAGTTATGATGTAACACTTTCTGTACAGCAGTGGTGGGCCGTCAGGGCCTGCAAGGCCTTCTCTGCTGGCCTAAACAGAATCACAAAGCTATAGCTATTTTATAATTTTATAATTTTTCTTAAATACACTACATGTATTATAATTTATAAAAAAAAAAAGTATCTTATTTTCTCATTGCACAGCTACTGTCTTCCTCAATTGCTCTGCTTCCAGTGCAGCTTGTTGTAAGTAGAGCTTTTATCCAATCAGATCTTACCTCTGTGTCTCTAGGTAAGAAGAGAGGCCCCAAGCCTGCAGACTCACAAGTGCATCCATGTGCAGTTTAAGTGAATGGGGACGATATTGCTGATTGTCATAGTGTTCAACCAATCAGAGCTTTAGTTTGACATGTTGGGCGTATTCTTTGATGTGTCAGAGCCTTCAAACTGGCCTACAAGTACATCAGCATTACGTGCAGCTCAGTTTCCATGTGCAGCTCTTCAGTGTGTGCTGTGATTGGTCAGTGGGCGAGCATGTGACTATCGTGAAACGATCACGTGATGCAGCTCAGCCAATCACAAATGGGCATTCTGACAAGTTTCCTGACTCCAGTGAGATGTACACACACCGTGACACAGGGGGCTGAGACGAGGAAAGAGATAGCAGAGCAATAACTTTCTTGTGACAGTTGTGACAGTTGTGAAAGTAAAATCATAAGACAGACTCCAAAAGAGAGGAATGGATCGTGGCTTGTCATTAAGGGGTGATGGTGGACCCCGCAGTCAGACCAGTTGAGGACCACTGTCCTACATGAGCGCAGAAAACAATATATTTCCCACAATTTCAGCTTCTGCATTTTCCAAATGCACTAGTATTATTCAAACGTATTGTTCGGTTTATAAGCCTCGTCGCCCGACCTGGGTATAGGGGCGAAAGATTAGTTTAACCTTTTGCTGGTATATATGAAAGTGAAAAAGCTGACATTACTGGCAGACTTAAGAACCAGCAATGTTAGCAAAGACTTGGAACCAGTACCGTTAGCTAACGTTGTTGAAAAAGTAACATTACTGACAGATTTATGACAGTAACGTTAGCTAACATTACTGGCATCGACTTGAGAACCAGTAATGTCAGCTAACATTGCTGTCATAGACTTGAGAACCAGTAACGTTAGCTAACATTGCTGTCATAGACTTGAGAACCAGTAACGTTAGCTAACATTGCTGTCATAGACTTGAGAACCAGTGACGTTAGCTAACATTGCTGTCATAGACTTGAGAACCAGTGACGTTAGCTAACATTGCTGTCATAGACTTGAGAACCAGTAACGTTAGCTAACATTGCTGTCATAGACTTGAGAACCAGTAACGTTAGCTAACATTGCTGTCATAGAATTAAAGTATATTAAATACAATGCTGCTTATCAATGCAACAAGTCAAGAAGGTAAATAAACTTCTGAACCAGATATTTTGGGGGGCCTTGATGAAATTGACCCTGGATGTCTTGTATTTAGTTTTTGAATGATTAGAAACATTTGATTCTTTCTACAGAGTCAAAAATGTCAAAATTGAACACATTGTTTTTCTCCACAAAGACAGAAACTTATTTCTTGGGTGTTATTAATCCAATCTTCACTTGTTCCTTGGAAGTGTTTGCCTTTTCATCTAGCTTCATTTTACTGCTGCTGGCCAGATCAGTGCAAGGTGTGGGTGGATCCTGCTTGTCTGTGGCAGGTCAGATATATTTATTTTTGAATATTTAACAATATTGACTTGAATACACGAAAACAACAGATACATTCGACTGAAGGTTTTAATTAGGACTTTAGTGTTCATGTTCAAAAAGATTTGAAGAGAAAAAAAAATCGATCCCATTAACCGACTAATGATATTATTATTATTATTAGTAGTATTACTTTTGTTTTTCTGGAATGAGTATGCTGGCTGATGAGTACAAAGACGACAAGGAGAGAGGGCGTGCAATGGGTATATCGTTTGCTGGATTGGCTTTAGGATTGATGGGTAAGTAGAGCATCCGATTGCACACTCAAAATAAAGAGCTTTTGGGTGAAAGTGTTTTAAATCTGCTTGATTTTACATGCACATTTGATGTCTATATCTGTAGAAGATGTCACGGACATGAAAAAAAGTTATTTATTTTTAACTCAACACTTCAAAGTAGAAGCTCTCTAGATTATTTCTGTTGACAGAATCCCTTTAATTGTAAACCCAAGGCTTTTATTCTGAAATATTTGCTGTACAGTGAAAAATGCAGTCCCTTGGACGACTCCATTAATTAAACATAGTACCGGCCTATAATCATGGATTATTATTATTTACAAAAGCGCACATGCTTCTCAACCGTTTCCTGTCTAAAATAAATAGAAATGACATTCACAGTAAAAATAAACATTTTATTATTGATGAAAGGTCTGAAGAAAGAAAGGGCTTAAGGCTTCAGCAATTAGAAGCCAGCTGCACACTTCTTCAGAGATTATGACAACTAGCTACAGTAAATTGGAAATAGCGAAATAGCATGGGGCACTGAATTTGATGGATTTACTGTTTATCAGACTACTGTTGGGGACATCTAGGAGCGTGTTTGGGTTATCAGCATTTAAGAAACTGAATTCTTGACATCAATAGAATTATTAATGTAAGTAACAATTATTAATGATTATTAATAATAACGGGGCACCACCCTGCGAACAGGGACCAATAACCAAACAATAAAACTAAGTCTCATAATTAGTAGTCACTCATAATGTCAATAGTCTGAGTATGACTATACATTCAGTGACAGTAAAGGGTTAAGTTCGTACACAAGGCTACTACATACAGAGTCATTACACACATATGCACAAGTAATCACAGACGACTGCTCTTTAAAATATAACAGAGTTTATTAAATCAGAATAATAAATGATCAGATCAAGTAATATTGCAACCAACAAACGCTATCATACCATTTTATATGTCTAATACCTAAGGTCAAATGAATAAAATGGGGGGGGGGGGGGTATATGTATGTAAGTGTGTGTGTGTGTGTATGTGAGGATCTATGTGTGTGAAACGAGGAGGCCTTGAAACTACAGCTAAGACCTACCAAGATGGCGGCGTTGCGTGACGTAGACAAAATGGCGGAGGGGGTAGCTGTATGTAATCACGTGTGCCGATGCAGCACGTGTGTGTGAGGCAATCGATTGCAAGGGGTTTCCCAGGGGCAGAGGTCCTGGCTATGTGTGTGCAGGTTAAGTGAGAGAGGGAGAGCAAAGAAAAAGAGAGAAGGGGGGTCATGAGTCAACTCTGTGTGCGGTCCGGGTTATAGTGAGAATACCACACGAAGTGAAATAAAATAAATGAAAATAATCCCCAAACAAAACAGACCTTTCTCGCTGCGGTGAGATGAGAGTATTGTTTTCCTATCACCCCGAAACTCGGTCGGCGAGACGAAGGTCCGGCCACCATAGGTTCGGTCTTTCAGTGATAATACACAACCTCTCCATTCACTAGCAGCGACGGATCTAATGCAGACAGTTACAGCAGGCAATACACAATATAGCGGGGCTCCGTGGTCCGCGATGATTGCGCAATGACGCGGTGTAACAAGACAGTGATTTAACATAACAAGATTCGGGAATAATAACACAAAAATGAATAAGCTATATTAAGCTAATGCTAAGCTAATGCTAAGCTATGCCCAGACGCCATGAATCTTACTTGGAGAAGCTTCGTTCGGTGGGGCCCGTTCCCGTGATGGGAATCGATCAGTCCTCGAGTGTTGACTCGGCAGCGCGGCTCTCGGAGCAGGCACAGACTGTGAGTAGCTCGGTCCTCAGGAGTCGGTCGCTCCCGGTAGCGTGACTCGCTCTGGAGTAGACACAGACTCGGCTGGCATCGGCGCGGCGTTTGAGCTGGCGCGGATGCAGGTCTCCTCGCTGCAGAGAGGAGGCCTGTGGTTTAACGTCGGCTGAGGTACGTCGTCGTTTCGTACCTCCCGGTAATCATCGGTTGAGGAAGGGGGTTAGTCCTTGTCTTCCTGCCGGAGGATTTGATGAGGCCGCGCGGTCCTCGTGGGCCTTCTGTTGTCAGCGTGGTGCTGGGGGGGGAAGAGAAGAGCCCGGTGCGTCTTCTTGTCCCAGGACGAAGTCCAGAGGGAAGATGAAGAAACTCGCTGCGTTATCGCTTATAAACCTGGTCTCACAAACAGTGGGGGGCCCTTTCTTGGCCAATGGAGGGTCAAGCCTCAGGTTATGAGAGGTGGAGTTTCGCCTGACCTCAGGCCAGGCTTTGGTGAGGAGGAAGGAACATGTGAGCTACTCAGCCAGCCAGGAGGTGGCGCCAGACCCCAACACTACAAATGAGACAAAAATATCTCCCTCCCGGTCCCTCCGCCTCACTCCCCTCGCTGGAATTTGTTACACCCGGCTCCTGAGACGCACACCAGACCTGCAGTAACAATCTAATAATTTATTTAAAACAAGTCAAAAGAACGCAACAGGTTGGTAGAGACCGAAAGAGACACTGGCGTCTGGGCAGGTGGGGTGAAATGCTGTAGGAACACAGGCCCAATTAGGGTGATGGTACCTCTGCTCACCCAGCAAAGGACCTACAACACACACAAGCACATACACACAGTACCAGGGCAGCGGGACCAAGGCCACAGGCCTCTGAGCTGTCACACCTTGCAAATGTGTGGCCCTGTAAAGCCCTTTGAGATGACATACTGTGATTTGAGGCTCTAGCGAGCTGCAACATCATTGAAGCCTGTCAGATATGGTTGTTGATAGTTTAGCCTGCTGCTTAGCCGCCGCTGAGTCGGCTGCTGTTCGCTCACCACTCAGGGCTACGATTAACATTTGAACATTTTCTCTTCCTTTACTGAAACCAATACTGTCAGACTCTCTTTTTAATAAGTTTGCCCTCCTGTTTAGCAGTGTCACTGCTGGTATTGCAAATCTTCTGCAAATTCCGCCATTGAAACAGGAACGCTCTCTGTCTGAAATAACTTGTGATTGGCCAATGAGGAGGTGCAAGGAGGTCTAGTTTACCCTCAGACCACTTGAATTACAACGCTGAACAGGGCTCCAGACTAACTTTTTACATTGGTTGCACTGATGAACTAGCAGTTGCTAAAAGCCCCAAAAAATGACAACCTTTCCTACAATGTCTGCAGAATGACAGATTTTCAGTATTTTCTTCCACCTCGGGTTGAAACACCATGACATTTTAAACACTTTTTCGGTGATCTGTACAATCGAATGATGCATTGTGGAAATGAGGCTGTGTTTTTCAATAGACCACACATCCAGGATCTTGGTACTAAACAAATGTAAAGTAACACGTGAGTAACTTGAAATGTCATCTATCCAATCATATGTTACCACATATATTGACAAAACTCTGTATTTGTATCTGAGATCTGTATTAAAACACATGTACAAAACCAGAGAGTTGTAAACATTTTGGATTGGCAATATGAATAAAATATACTGTACATCGTCATATAGTGAATGTTGGGAAAAATCACAAGGTACTTCATCACATTGATGCAATAATAATTGGGATAGCCTCCAGCTCAGACAGATGGAGCATTTACCAGCATGTCGGTCTGAATCATAGACACCTAATCATGCTTCTACTCCATTGTTTAACTTTTTTATTGTAATTATCAATTATTTCTTTCATATGCCGAAGCGGGAGCTCCATTCGGCAGTGTGATGTATCAGTTTGTTGGCAAAATGGCTCCATTCCTGGTCCTGGCTGTCATTGCTGTGTTGGCTGGAGGTACTGTGGAATATTGTACATAAGATGAAACATTTAATCCTCCTCAAAGAGAGTGAAACAGTTGAACGTGGTGTTGTTTGTCCATCAGATTGTCCTGTCTCCCTATCCACACAGGTTTACATGCCCTCATCTTCAAACCATCGCGTCTGCAAACAGAGGTACAGTGACATATTGATTCAAAGAAATACCTCTCTGAAAATGAAACATTGACCTCTTGAAAGATCTGTGTACAACTTCTCAGTTAAATTCTACTTTAAAAAATACAATTTACATTTTCACACATTTTTAATAGATTTTCGATTGGATTGAAAAACAGAAAATTAATAGTTTCCATTGGCAACCCAATTAAACATTGAACCATAGAAACTTGGCACAATTATTCATAAGAAGGCAAAACAAAGGCCAAAGTAAAATAATTGGTGAATAAACAAATACATTTTATTTAAAAAAAGATTCTGATGAGCCTTGATAACGTAGTAGAAGTACCAGTATGTTGCTAATTTCATTATCATTTCATTTTAATTTGTCTTAAAAGCTAATAACTACAACGTTTATCATTAGAACTGTTACTTCTCTAAAAAGATGTTTTATGTTTCTATACAGATGGTAAAAGGGACTCCACTGCTGACTCTCCTGAAGGATCCGTACATTCTCATTGCTGCTGGTATTTTCAATTATAGAAATGGCTTACAAATAAAGCACAGTTTGTATGTCAACCCCAAGCCCCAAGGAAGAGCGCCACGCTTTGAAGCAGATTTTACATACATCCGTCACGTGACGCCATTGGGCCCAAAAAGACTACTTCTCATAGACTTGCATTGGGAAATAGACTTATGTGACTAAGCAGATCTTTTTTTTTTTAGGTAAATCAAATTCCCAGTACCATCACATGAATAGCCCCTATTTAAAACATTAGGTCCAAAAAGTACAAAATGTACTAATAGTCGAATCCAGAGTTATTTTCTTTCCTCCGTTAACATGAAAGAGCCGGAGACTAGACCGAGGGCTAGGAGTATCCACTTCTCATCCATGATGTCAACTGGTATGTTCTGAGCCTTGCATGCTTGTCTCCGCATCACAGACATGTATTGACTGTGCCTGGTTTTTCAATACCAAACTCAGCCCTCCACTCCTCCGTAAGTGAGAGAATAGATTGGTTTTGTCTTAAACTTGTCAGTGGTGTTTTCACGACTTGATTCTGCTGCCACCAAAAAAGTGAAGCTAGGCTCGTTAGCTTCCACTTTCTGAGTGACAAAATGGGTCTTCCCAAATGTCTTAAACCACTAACGGTCCATAACCATGTGGGCTGCATATTGACAGCTCCGGAGGCCTGAAGCTAAGGAGTCATAGGAGTGCCATAATAAATAATAAATCTGTAAAAGAATAAAACATTCAATTTCTTTCCGCAATATATATTCCCCAAAATTATTCAAAAGCACATTTTTCCAAATAAAGTGCTGTGGTATAACCAGAACATCATTGATGTGTGGAGTGGTTTTGGTGAGACTACACTGTTCAACAGTGACTTGATTTAATGTTTTCCAAAAAATGTGAAAAAAAACGAAAATTATTTACGTTTTTCCAAAATAAATGTCAAAAGTTGTTGATCCTGGAAGTTTGAATTGAAGATACTTATCAGCATTGCAGGAGCAGGACCACTCTGAGGTTCTGAAGGGGTTGGCCGTGCCCGGGTGGTAAGGCAGATTCACTATCAAAGCTTCCCACAAATCATTTGAGCTACACAGAGCTCAAGCCTCGCATCTCAATCACGTTTACCTTCAATAAATCTGTTAAACACTTCTATTTGAAGGTGTGAAGATGTTTCCAATTTAACTCAACTTGGGGCCTTGCACATGATGTCTTACACCATCCTCAAAACGTAGTATGGACACCTCGTACCAAAGCCGCAATTATATTCCTCTTCATATTTCGACATGTACTTTCTTATTCTTTTACAGATTTATAGAGCGAATAATGTGACTACAGTTTTGCTCACGGCTGCTGACGTTTCTGCAGTCATGGAAAGGGAGCAGTGAGCAGACGGATAGTCAACCAACACCGCTAGATGCCACCAAATCCTAATGTCCCTTTAAAAAATCTCACCATACAATACTTCGGTTTGATAACAATAAAAGTAGGCGATGACATACTTGTGTTGCTCTGTGGAATGGTATGAGAGTTGGAAGCATACTAAATGACAAAATAATAAATATATTCTCTATATATTCTAGCGTGTTATAATATGTAGACAAACAGCTACAAATAAAGACAAAGCTGCTTTCTATTCTGATCCAGCCTTATCTTAACAACATTTATTAATCACTTTTATGCTTTTGTCTTTTCCTGCTAGTTATCCCAGCACCAGTAACTACGACGGGGTCAGTTGTGCCTGTTTTGTCCCCTGAGAACTGTGGCATTGACATTCTAGACAATGGAAGGACCATCAGAGACTTCCGAGACAGTAAAATAAAAGAGCGTGGTTCAGCGGTGAGTATCAGACATCATGTCACCTAAGCGTTCCTAACTATGAATCTCTGTGTAATTGCCTCCATGTATCGTGTGATAGTTGAGCTTTCTTGAGATGTGAACTAAATGTTGACTTTGCTCTATTTGTTCAGGACAATGAAGAGCCATTCTATGTGGCAAGTCTGGATCGTATATTTGAAAGGCACCTCAGGTGGCGTACTAACTTACCTTGAGTCACGCCTTTCTATGCAGTGAAGTGCAACAACGATGCATCAGTTTTGAGGATGATGAGTGCTCTGGACACAGGTTTCAACTGTGCTAGCAAGGTACCGATGAAGTATTTGAAAGAGAATCCAGCTCTGTGTTTTCTTTGTTGTGGAGAAGCAGTTTGCTCATTTGAAACACGCTTTGGTCGATCACAGGGCGAGATCCAGCAGATACTGTCCCTCGGGGTGACACCTGACAAAATCATTTACGCACACACAACCAAACCACTGTCGCACATCAAGTATGCCTGTACTCATGGAGTCGATATGATGACTTTCGATAGCGAGGAAGAACTCCGAAAAATATCTCTTGGTCACGCCAAAGCCAAGTGAGTGAACAACTACTGATATTTTCTGCTCCTTTGTTTAGTTGATTATTGTTAAATTACCGATTAATACTTTTGAATCACTTTTTCCAGATTGGTACTCCGCATCGCAGTGGATGACTCTGCATCCAAGATAAGACTCAGTTCAAAGTTTGGCGCCAGACTGGAGTCAGTTGGTAAGCTGCTGGGACGTGCTGGAGAGCTTGGCTTGGAGGTCATTGGGGTCAGCTTTCATGTGGGCAGCGGGTGCACTGGAAGTTTGGCGTTCAAGCAGGCCATCGCAGATGCCCGACGCGTCTTTGACATGGGGGTAAGTCATCGTCACAGCAATAGAACATTAGAAAACTACAGTTACATTTACATAGAGGTAGAGCCATTTATCAGGTTTGTTGCGATGCATTAAAATAAGAATGAAAACTATCTCAACAAAGCAGTGTTGGCCAGACAAAATCTGAGTATGAGTCTGATTGTCAATACAAGGGACAGCACTGTTTCAACAGAGCTGCTCATGGGCCATCAGATCAGACAGCTGTTGTAGCTGGTTGAGTGTTTGCATTGTATTTCCTAAGGTAGGTAAATATATTTAAAAGGTAACCAAACCTTCTAACAAAATACTATTACATTTGTAAATGTAGATGTAATGTAAATGTTTTTGGGGAAAAAAGCTGAATTAAACATTTACAATACAAATTACAAAATCACATTTTTGATGGATTTAGCCCGAAGGTGGTCCATCTGCTTTTGATGTTCTTATGACTGGCCCATTACAGTTTTTTTTTCATTACAGTCTTGGTCGTTATCTCGTTGTCAGGCATGCTAATAGCTTGTATCAACATTTGCTGCTTTAGCATTAGGGCTACAATCTTTTATAGTCCTCTGTTTTCCTTTAGTTAGAACTTTATTCTGTCCAACTGCACGTTGTCCCGAAAACAAACGCTCAGTGTTCTGAAGGCCCATTGTGCCAAAAGTACACACCCATCTGCATCGAAAAGAAGCACATGGCAAATTAATATGTAGATTGACGGCGAAGGCATGACCCACTCTACTGCCTCTGGTTATCCTACCCTGATATTCTAACCCTAAACCTAACCAACCCAACCAACAAAGGCAACGAGTAATCAGAGGAAGAGTACAATGGCTCATGCCTTTGATGGCAGGAAAAAAGGATATGGGCATTACGCTTAATAATTAGCCATGTGCTTCTGTTTGTTGCAATAGGCAGTGGGCCTCAGAAACAATGGTCATTTGGTTTTGGGACAACAGCCTTTGGACAAATGGGCTTTTCGGATTCTTGGGTTTTTGTTAATAATGGGCCGTCGGAACAATGACGGTGCGTCCAAACTTGTAAAACCTTTATAAATCGTGCCTTATAGTACAGTGGTACTGATGTGTTTTTCAGAATTTGTTGGGCCTCCAGATGAGTCTCTTGGATATTGGCGGAGGGTTCTCTGTGAGAGAGGACTGTCAAGTCGCATTTGAAGAGGTAAAGGAAAGAAAATATTCAGTGTTAGTTAATGTTAATTATGCACTATTTTCTCAATACGTGTCCGGTTTTCCGTCCAATTATATGGCTCGTACTTCATAGAAACACATGCAGAAACCTTACCTGTGTTGCCTGTAATGCCAGCCATAATGGTTACTATTGGTCACTTTGTAATAAAGTATCAGATAGAAGGTGAATGGAGGTCAATAGAGGTGTAATACCTGTGAAATATGCTATTAACCCATCATGATTTCCTCTCCTAGTTTTCAGAAGTTATTAACGGAGCACTGGAGGAATTCTTCCCGCCTGACAGTGGGGTGCAGATTATTGCAGAACCAGGCCGCTACTACGTGGATTCAGCCTTCACACTTGCAGCGAACATCATTGCCAAAAGAGTAATCGCAGATGATATGGATGAACATAACGGTAATGTACAGATATATCGCTCTGGATGTTGAGTATTCAGTATTAACACAGAATTATACAATGTGTGATTGTATTTCAATGTATCTTGATGAAAAACAAAACAAAATGTTTAGGTGACAGCTATCAGATGAGTCTGATGGCACCACATGGCAAAGCACCACTACATCGAGAAGCATCTTCAGGAGACATCCATGCCTCAGAGTGGGTGCAGTGACTTGCAGGGTTATGAATACTCATTTTGTGCAGACCCACAGATACCTGGTTGCATGTGGTGGAAGGACAGAGAAAAGCACCATTTTTATTATAAATTTTCTATTATTTTCAACAGCATTGTAAAGTCCTGCATAGTTGCCATTTTATTGACTTAAATTATTTTGCTTGTATTTTTTTTTCAGATGGTAAGGACAACTGCCCTGACAGAACAATGATGTACTACCTTAATGATGGAGTGTATGGCTCCCTGAGTTGCCTTATCAATGATGCTGCCCACACCCAGGTTGAACCATACCTTAACAGGGTAAATATCAACCCCATAAGAACATCAATATGGGACGATTTTTCAAAACACTAGATTAGGATTTTTATGTCCAATGGCAATGATTTAAAATCCTCGTGTTCCACAGTATCTGAGCAAGCTAACCATTGTGGTTGAATAAATAATCTGTGGTTAGGCAAGTAACACACTTTGTTATGACAAGGGAAAGATTGTGGTTATGGTTGATAGAAAGGCAAACATTAATTGTAGGCTGCAACCGCCACATGCTTATTGTCCACCTAAAAAGAGAACACTACTTCAGTGCATGCATTAGCACTGAGCACTAGCATTGGACATAAATCTTGAGTTGTGGAATTGTTCCATACAAACATAATTGCTTGGGATACTTGGCTGTATATTAATGACCCAACCTGATATCATCTTCGTACACAGTAACTAAGAATTGTTTGTTACAAAAAGATGTGGAAGCAACCTCTGCTTCTGAAAAGTGAAGCCAATGCGGAGGTGTCGGAAACTGACCAGCAGGGGGCGACTCCTCTGGTAGCCAAAAGAAGTCTGGTTGTATAGAAAACCATGAAAAAATTACTCTACTTCTCTCTTAATTTATTACCTCAGTAAACATTGTAAACATGAGTGTATGGTCTCAATCTTTAGTTTCAAGTCTTCTTCAATGTTGATGATTGATGTTCATTTCGTAAATTATGGTCCATTTAGAGTCAAGCAGGGTATTTTTTAGGGCGGGCTGCCTTGTGATTTTCAGGTCGCTACCAGAGCCGTATACGGCTTCTCTTCGTCACTCTCCCGCAGTCAAAACACGGTCACTTTCGTTCACGAGTTGCAAAAAAAGCCAAGATGGCAAAGGACGTAATCCAAAATGGCGACTGCCAAAAGGCCAAACTAGAGGCTTCAAAACAAACCAATGGCCGATGTCACGAGGACTACGTACACTTGTCTTTGGTTGAACAACATTTTGAAGGCTGTCATTCACCATTCTGATCCGAGAAACAAGATGAGATTTGAAGGAAAAGATAACCAGTGTGATGTGGCTTTCATATTTCAATGTTTGTGTTGTACACAGGTTGTTGAGAGCAACGAGCAGAGATACCAGTCTGTTATCTGGGGTCCAACCTGCGACAGCTTTGACAAAGTAACTGACAGCTGCTGGATTCCTGAGCTGCATGTGGGGGACTGGCTTCTCATCGACAACATGGGTGCTTACTCTGTTAGTTTGTCCACTGACTTCAACGGCTTTGAAAGAGCACACATTTACCCTGTGGTGACAGCCGAGACATGGCACACCTTAAACCTTTCTTAAACCTTGTTAGCTCAACGTATGTGCGTGCATACGTCGGTACACATGCAAACAGAATCATGTGCCTGGCCGTACCGCCACGACTTAAATAAATTCAACATTTTGCAGTTGATGGTAGTAAGTTAGGGTTAAGGGTTAACTCTGAGTGAGCAGGATCTTATATTTTTTGGAGACCCAGAATAAATTGTTGCAGTGGTCATGTTTTAGCCTGGTTTTGCCAAGTATATTCAGTTATTTTAATTAATTTTGACATTATCTCATTTTTGAACTTCCCTGAATTGGAACTGCTGAGGAGGGGATGAAGAAGGCACACTTCTTTCAGAGAGAGAAACTTTTAAGATCACACGTGTGGTCTATAAAACAATAATTTTACAGTAATTTTATAATAAATACATTTAAAAAATCTATCCATTTATCTATTTATATGTATTTCTTAAACGCAGGTGGATATGACAGTATGTACAGACACAGCGATGTTATGTTGCAAATGATTTATTGATGATATTAACATGTTATGAACGGTGAGTGCTTAAACTATGGCATATGTAACATATTGATTAAGTGGATGTGCATTACAGGGTTATAGATACTATATGATTGATATTTAACCGTTCATCAGAGTAGAGAGTGCAACACCGAGGCCTCTCCCCACACAGCAAAGAATAGGTCAACTTTTGCAACATCTCTGCATTGGTGCGCACTTTTATTTTTCCTAACAGAATCAACACACTGGTGTCGTTACTGTTTCATTTGCCATCTCATGGGCACTTACTGCAACCAAACACACCCTTTCCTTTTCATGAACACTTTTAATTATAGCTTGAGGTTCTAAAATGGGGTTAAAGCAGTGGCGGGCCGTGCATTTTATACCTGGGCCTTCACTGCTGTCTTACCACCTAATAACCTCATGATGGCGCCACAGCTATACGGTTATTTGTTTCTTGGGGTGTAAAATCATGTATTCGTTTTAAACCGTTCGGTACAAGGCTTACAAACCGAACAATAATACTGGTGCATTTGGAAAATGCAGAAGCTTAAATTGTGGTAAATATAACGTTTTCGTCTGTCTGTCGGGTCAGCGTCTGACCCTGGAAGCAAAACAACACGTACAAACTCACGCTACATTCTCCCCGCAGCGTTTAGCTGTTCCCTACTGATTCAAACAGGGCTAAGCAATCGCCGCACAATCCCCATTTCTCCAGACCATCATTCTTGTTTGTAAAAGAAAACAGCCCAAACTGATTCAATTATCCGGACCCTAACCCCACGCAGGAGGGGATGCTTTGTAATTAACGGACAATGCATATGGTCAAAATCGATGTAATTAACACAATGACAAGAGCGAACTCACAAGAACCGTCACACATATTCACAACAAAGCATGACAAAACAATCCAGCAACGCTCACATTAAAGAGCAAGGGCCATTCAAATATTATTTACATCAGGGAACAATATATAATATACATATCTAATATCCATAAACGACACGATAGGCAAAATTAACACACTGCAGATATAAAGAAAACGAAAGCAGTTTCACTTACCAAATGCTGTTCTATTTAAATACAAAGTCCATCCTCCTCTTTGTTTACAAAGAAGTCAATAACTTGGCTGTGCAGTACATCCGTGCGTTTCAGTTCCAGCAAGAGGTCCTTTTCAGTATTTCCCTATTCTTCTTAACTTTTTCAATGTGGAGCTCCGTTTCCCTGCAAACTTGTTCGTTGATCTGGAGATCCACTCGGGTCCTTCCAAACGTTTTTAAGAGCACCGTAGCTTGCAAGTGTCCCGCCGTACTTTGGTGTCGTGTAGCGGCTTTGCTCAGGAAGCTTAATGTCCTTCTTGAGAAAGGTGTTCCCAGTAACTCCGCCACTAAATCAGCTTCTCGTCCTTCCGCCATTTGATGTTAAAAATACAAAGCTAAGTAAAAAAAACTAAAAATGCCATAATTTCTTCCATATCTTTCCACTTGAACTCGGACTGCTAACAACCTCAGTTCTGCTAGCAAGCACAAGTTTCACTTTAGTCACATGCTCGCCCACTGACCAATCACAGCACTCTGCAGCGCGTGCACCTGGACATGAGCGGTACGTAATGCTGACGGCATTATAGGCTGCTAGCCGACGCTGAAACGTCAAAGAATACGCCCAACATGTCAAACTAAAGATCTGATTGGTTGAACACTATGACAATATCGTCCCCATGTACTTTAATCTGCACTGGCGGCAGAGCCGAGTCTGCAGGCATCTGGCTCTGTTCTTACATAGAGACACAGAGGTGAGATCTGAGAGAAACTGAGGAAGACAGTAGCTGTGCAATGAGAAAATAAGATAATGGGAAAAATATTTTTCGAAATTATAATACATGTAGTGCATTTAAGAAAAATTATTAAATTATTAAATTAATTATAATTATTTATTTTTAAATATAAATAGCTTTGTGATTCTGTTTAGGCCAGCAGAGAAGGCCTTGCAGGCCCTGACGGCCCGCCACTGGGTTAAAGTATCTAGTAATTGTTACACTGATTTCTCAAATATTCTTTTGTATTTGCCTTACAATGTATTAAAAAGGTCAAATGAATAAAGGACAATACAAATTAACCACAAGTGTTGTTCCTGTTTATTGCTCTCACTGTTACGGATTAAGACTGAACTCTGGAACGTTCGTTCCCTAAAGTCATCACTCCTGATGGTTTTAACCATGACTTGCATGTAAAAGACACTGGTCCTGTCCGTTTGGATTCCTACCTGTCATTTATCCATAAAGGTGTCGTGTCTATGGGAGGAAGTGGGGTGAAAGGTGCCGCTGAAGGAAGACATCTCTTTCATTCAGGCTGAAGTCCTGCTGTTAGCCAGGGAGTATGAAACAGGAATCCCGTTTGTGGAATGGATTTAAATGTTCTGTTGGTTCTATTCCACAAAGTGATTGCCGATAAAGAGGATTTCTGTCGTCCAGAGTAACAATTTGGTTAGCACATGTGTTTGGGCAGATGTACCCTCTGCCTGTGGGCATGCTTGGCTTGTGCCGCTGGTGAGATCAGAACCACACGAAAATGAACGTGATTCACTGCACAGTAACTTGCGTAATGACAATCTCAAAACCTGTGTCTCTGTCAAATAAGGAAAATGTTGCTGGGGAAATTGTCCCTGCCTCTGTGTAATTTTCCTGTGTCAATATCTCGCAGCGATCTGGTTGCAGAGCACCAGGCTTAATCTTCTCTGAAGGAGCTGTTTCAACAGGTTGGACCTGACATTGAGGTGCTGGACAGTGCTTGTGGTTATTTTTTTCCGGATTCCCTGTTGGTGAGGGGATCCTGTTTTCCAAATAGTTTTGCCTGTTACACTCCGTCAGTAAGTGTTAAAAGTAACTCACGATGAGTCTGAGGAAAACGTATGACTGGATTTGAAGACATTTCTTTTGGCCTCGTATGAAGAAAGTTGTCTCTGTGTTTATTAAAACATGAGATATATGCCAGCTGACAGACAAACCTAACCAGACAATAAAAGCTGTGCCAATTGATTGTGTGGGTCCTTTGCCTTACTCAAAGCCAGTTACTCCTTACCTTCTGACTGTCATGTAGTGAGAGCACTATCCAAGTTCATTTCCGTAGTCGGCATTTCGAAAGTCATTCAGTTCGACCAAGACTCAAACTTTTCTTTCCACGTTTTCCTCGGTCCTCAGCTCACCATGCTCAGAGTCAGGGTGTGTTGGAACGCTTCCAAACATTCATGGCTCTCCTGCACGCGTACTGCATGAGGTTGGCTAAAGACTGCGAGAGGGTTTTCCCTGGTTACGTGTGCGTGTGTGTGGCTCCATCCTGATTTCGATTCATTCACCTCACTTGCCCAGTCAACCCAGCTGCCTTCCATCAACCCATCTACTCAACAGTTTATCTATCCCGGTTTTACATTCACTCTTAGCCAGGTCGTTGATGCAACCTGTATCTTGCTTGTTCTCGGCCACTCAGTATTATTAGATTCTGAATTTATCCATGTTTTCTCTTTAACTCTACTTACCTTGTCTTCCTGTGCCTGCAGTTTGGATCATCCCCTCCAGCTCCCCAGTCTGCCTGCCCCGCCTTGCCCTGCCCAGTTCCCCACCTCACCCTCCCGCTGCTCCACTACATTTTTCCCTTTTGTCCTCCTGGAATAAAACCCTTTCAGTCCCTGCATTTGGGTCCGCCACCACACCCCGTGACATAATGCTTGCAGCTAGAGAGACAACACAAGAGAGCACAATGTTTAGCTCAAATTAACTTATGTTTGCGCACACCGTAAGTCAGAAGTCCCTTAGCTACATTTGCTGGTAACTGGTTAATAGTGTCCATCGGATGCCTCTATTTTGGTCTTCAGTTGTTTGTCTCATTACCCAGTCAATAGTAATATTGAAGAGAAAAGATGACATCACACATCCTTGTCTCACACCTGTTTTTACTTGGAATTTTTGGACTGTTTCCAACCCTACATGTGAAGTTGGTATCAAAACTTTGGATCACATGAACTATATCTTCAGGGATCCCATAATGCCGCAATACACTCCAAAGGCTTTCACGATGAATGGAGTCAAATGCTTTTTCAAAGTCAACAAAGTTTATATACAGTTCCCTCTGCCACTCTGTGCACTGCTCTATGATGTAACGTGAATATGTGATCGTTGCAACTTCTACCCTTTCTGCAACCTGCCTGTTCTTTTCGGAGATGTTGGTCTACAGCAGGGGTGTCAAACTCATTTTCACTCTGGGGCCACATCATCATCATCACGGTCGACCTCAAAGGGCCGGTTGTAAATGTAAGACGGTGTAAATGTAACTACTCCTAACATATTTAGTTTAGTTTCCCGGGATATCTGTGACTTCCTCAACACCTACTTAGCAGAAATAGAGGTTCTTTTTTCCATGGTTAATGGCGGACAGTTGAACGGCTTTCAGGACGATAAGCCACGCCCCCTCTCCGGCACGTCCAGTGCGAATGAACACAAAATAGCCCCGGCGAGACCGGCGGCGCAAATGGCTCATCTCATAATTTCAACCATGGGGATATTTTTATTTTCACATCTAACTTTTAATTTTTGTAAAAAAAAAAAAAAAAATTTAAAAAATTTTTTTTTGCTGGGGGATTCGCGGGCCACATAAAATGACGTGGCGGGCCGGATCCGGCCCGCAGGCCGTATGTTTGACACCATCTACAGCATCTGTTTTTCGATTAATAATAATCTTTGCCATGATCTCACTTGGTATTGACAGAAGTGTAATTCCACGCCAGTTGTTACAATTTCTTAGAGAACCTTTCTTTGGTACTTTGATGATGATCCCCTCTGACCAGTCATCAGGTATTTTTTTACTCTCCCATATAGACCATATAGTAAAAAGTGGTTGAAGAATTGTTGCTGCCAGAATCGGGTCTGCCTTGAAGAGCTCTGCATTGAGGTTATCTGGGCCAGGGGTTTTCCTGTTTCTTAAGGATTTAATCACGATTATAATTTCATCTTTGGTTGGTGGTTCAATGCTCATATCCAAATCTGCTTCTGCATCTTGGATGTTGGCCTGTGTTTTGGTGGAGGCCTGTCCAGCACCTCGCTAAAACGCTCCGTCCATCTAGCTTCTTGGTCTGCTTCCGTTGTAAGAAGCTTTCCCTGTTTATCTTCTATTGGTATATCACAGGGGTCTCTAACTGGCGGACCGCGGTCCGGATTCGGACCCAGACGCATTTGCATCCGGACCCAGGACCTAAAATCGATATTTTCACACATATATTAGGCAGCGAGTTTGTACTTTAACCGGTAGGGTTGCACGGTGTATCAATACTAAAAAGGTACCGCGGTACCTGTACGTTAAAAACAATACGATTTTGCATATTTTTAGTATCGATACTTTATTAAAATAGCGTGTGATCAGAGCGCACTCGCTGCTCCACTCTGTGTCATGCTGCCTGCAGGCATGCAAGGGGGCGGGGCTACCCAGCGCCAGGGGCGGACTGGCCATCGGGGATACCGGGGGAATCCCCGGTAGGCCGACGGGGTTTGGGCCGGTCCAATACCGGACCACCTCCATCATCAGCCCTCGCTCTGAGATCGCCGACCAACTATATTCTATGCTTCACAGAACACGTTAAATTGACTCTTACTTAATACTTAAAGTCAATAATCGCTGACTGAGATTTATACTAGTCCTCGCAATCTGTATTCACACTCATGGTTTCCATCTGTGAGCCGGCAGCACCCCTACACACACACACACACACACACACACACACACACACACACACACACACACACACAGCATGCAATCTGCCCCAAAGAGGCGGGTCTATGAAGCGGTTTAGCCAATGATGCTTTAATGCTGATTAAAGATATAAATGAGTGACATACAATTTAGCCAATCAGCGTCCTCAAATAGATTCAGCTCTACTAGTCAACTAGTAGAAACGCGCAGCTGCGCGTTTCCGTCCGGACTCGTCTCTACAGGCGAGTACTGCTTCTCCAAGAGCCGTTTCAGAGGAGAACTTTGACGGAGAAACTGCACAATCAGACATCAGGAAAGGGAAGCGGTACATGCGAAGCTTCTCTACTAGCTGTACACCAGACAGGTTTGGCTAGCTGGATGACATCATGCTAATAACTTATTTAGCTTTTTAAAACAACGGGGACAGATCCAGCACGGACAGTTAGGGAGTGAGAGACATGAAGCACCTGCTGAGACATGATATATAGTTATAAATACATCATTATATATATATATATATTTTTTTTTGTGCGTGTGTGTGTTTTATATTATAGTGAATATTATTATATGATATATATATATTATTATATTATACAGCATATTATTATATGATTTATATATTATTATATTATACTGAATTCCCTGTGTGGGTGACACAAATAAGATGTTTGTCAAAGTGTTATTTACTGCTTTTTTCATGTTGGAATAAAAGTTAAATATTTAACTGCAAAGTAGTAATACATGTTTGACACTTTAATTGTTTTGCATTAAATCATTCTGGGATGTTTGCTGAAATTGATTGGATGTGGCTCAGCCCTACAGAGAACATGTTCCACCAGCTCCACTGCGTATAACCATCTGATACTAGCCGAGTTCAGCATATTCATCTAGCAAACTATACCTACCTTGGAGTGTTACAATAGCGAGTATTATTTTATTCAATGTGTCCATCCAGGCAAATTGGTGGATCCAAATGTTGTAAAAAAAAAAAAAAAAAAAAAGATATAATTTCTTTGTAATAATCCAAAATAATGTCAAGTGTATGGGTATTTTTCCAAGTAGGCCACTGACTGGTCGATACGTGCGATCCATTGAGTGGGCAACGCGCCGTGTATTGAGTGGGCCGGTCTGACAGTAAACTCCCGGGCCACTTTTTCCCCCCAGTCCGCCCCTGCCCAGCGCGCTCACAACAGGCAGCGCGCGCACTCACAGCGAGTGATCACAGGGGAGACATGCAGGAGCTTTTACCGACCGTCCTCGGCTTCTTGGAAAACAAGATGCCAGAAGTATCATCTGGAAGTACTTTGGCTATATTGCAGACAGTGAAGGAAATCCCACTGACATACAGAGACCCGTCTGTGGAACGTGTTTCAAAGCCACACAGACCAAGAGAGGCAACACGTCTAACATGGCAAAGCACCTTTCAGACAGACACCCCGAACTTTTCAAAGAGTTCAAAGAACGACGGGTAACCACATGTGATTATAAACATGAACACCCCCAAGCTCACCCATATACAGCTAACACGATCGCCTTAGCCTAGTTTGACAACAAGCCTATATGATCATGAGGTCACAATGCACACAAACGTGCACTAATGAAACACAATTGATGCAAAATTGCTACATGCTGGTGGAGCCTGAGGGTGGATCTTGAGCTAATTATTTTTAGTTAAGGAAAAATAATTATTCCATGAATTAAGATAAAATATGAAGTGAAAATATCAAACTCACTATGCAAGTAAATGAAATGAGGAAATAGAAACAAGAGCAGGAAAATTGTGCTAATCAGAGAGGTTATCTCACATGACGTTCTCCAAAAAGAGAAACGTGTTCAGAGAGAATATAATTTATAAGCAAGAATGAACAGACTCTTCTATGTTAATTCTTCCCCCAGGCAGTGTGTCATATGTTCACAAACCGTAACTATTGATAAAAGCGGCAAATGAAGCGCACTACGAGGCAAAGCACAACTCCTTTGAACAAACGTACCCACTCACATCTAAATGAAGACACAGAAAATAAACCTAAGAGCCCAAAATGATCAGAATCCTAACACATGAATTCACTGACCAACAGTGATGTTACCAGAGAGGACAGAGCTGAATCAATTGTTAATAACCACACAAAGTCCATGCTCACTGATTTATCTTTTTAGATGACAAAAATATAATATTGTTGCTTTTTGATTGACATCACTTCACACATGAATTAACTGAATTTAAAGCTGCAGGACAACTCGGTGAAATACATTTTTCTAAAATGAATTACTTTATTTTAAGATGCACATTCTTCAAAAGCTTTCTGTTATGTCAGTTATTCTTTAATCCATTTTACTTGAAATGAGAAGAACATTTATTTATGTATTATTTATAATCCATCCAGTTAAATTTGAAAACTGAGAATAATAATTTGTTAAAATATAATTGATGTGTACTTTCTTTATTTGATTTGACAGTTGTTGACTACACAGAGACGTTACTACTACTAGACTTCTTGAATATATATATATATATATATGGCACTAAATAGCGCGGGTTAAATATTATTGTAATGTTTCGGACCTTTGCCCGAGGAGATTTTCTCAATCTGGACCTTTTGGAATTTTAGTTGAAGACCCCTGGTATATCAGGTGTCTTCAAAAATATGCAAAATCGTATCGTTTTTAACGTACAGGTACCGCGGTACCTTTTTAGTATTGATACACCGTGCAACCCTACCGGTTAAAGTACAAACTTGCTGCCTAATATATGCGTGATTCCGAAATATCGATTTTAGGTCCTGGGTCCGGATGCAACTGCGTCTGGGTCCGGATCCGGACCGCGGTCCGCCAGTTAGAGACCCCTGCTATAAGGAGACGAATTGAAGACATGTCGGATGACATCAAACAACAGCTCGAATTTAGACAAGTGGTCAATTTGCATTACAAATGGCCGAATCTACAGACATAACAAACAAAGCAGTTTTACTCGTTTACGTGAAACACGTGTGGGACGGGGACTTACAGGAACAATTTCTCTGCACAAGAGAGCTCCCTACGACTGCAGAGGACATTTTCAGCTCAGGTTCAAACTGCACCATCTTTTCATTAAATACAGTTGAGAAGTTGAAAATGTTCCTCGATTTCGGTCACGGCTTGTCATTAAGGGGTGATGGTGGGTCCCACAGCCAGATAATAACAATCGTTGCCTATGTTTGTTACGGTCCGTATTGAGCCACTGTCGAATATAAAAGATCAGATTATTGGCGGATGTCGTAGATGTCAGAAAGGTTTAAGGTGTGCCATGTCTCGGCTGTCACAACAGGGTAAATGTGTGCTCTTTCAAAGCTGTTGAAGTCAGTGGACAAACTAACAGAGTAAGCACCCATGTTGTCGATGAGCCCCATGGTCCTGGTGGCAGTCTCATGAGAGGAGGTCCCGCCAGACCTGGTCCTGAGTACTGCTGATGTAGTGGTGGGAATGGAGCCCATTGTGGTGGTGCATTGGACTGTCTTCCTCTTCTTTTATGTGGGCAATCTCTCACCCAATGACCTTCTCTCCCGCATACGTAGCACTTCCCTCTACCTACAGGTCTTTCATACTCTGTAGTTACCTCTCCCTCTGTTGGATGCTCTTGCACGTCCTCTGCCTCTGTAATGTGGTGGAGGTTGGTAGTACACCACTGTGGGGGCCGGTTCTGCTGGATTTGGTTGGTATGAGGTTGGGGGTGTAGCTGGATATTGGGGCTGTTGAGAGGCCTGAGCCTTGGCTACGCCCATCTGTTTCTTGGCCAGATGTTTTCTACTTATTTCTCTGTCGGCCGCCGCTATTTGAAGTTTCAGCAGCCGCCGCGTCATTCTCTCCAGATCTTCCTGTCCTCTTGTCTCCTCAGTTAGATGTCTCTGGTTGTAGTGAGTTAGGTGTTCCCTCCACATGGCATCTTCCATGTTGCTCAAGCCTACCACTCCTCCCAGCACTGTTTGTACTGGTAGGGGCAGGCCCTTCTGCACAGTGTGTCGCCATACTACAGTGGTGGCTTCATTGCCGTCATGTCTCCCCCCTGTGGCCTCATGCCACTCTTCTTCAGCTCTTTTTAGATACTGATGCAGCTCTTCTTCTGGTTTTATCGTCAATCCACTGAGGGAAGTCATGTTTGGTTTCGTGGGCCAGATGCTTCTCATAGTTTCCCAGTAGATTCCTCGGAAGTTGTCGAACTGGGGTCTGGTCCACTCGGCGGCCCGTTCCTGCTTCTAGGGCATTTAACTTTATTGTCCCCTCTGTGCGGATAATCATGGCCCGTATGTCTCCCAGTGCCAATTTATCCGCTGCCGTGAGTTTTTCAAAGAGACGGATCCAAGGGCTGGCTCCTCCTCCCAGCGGTGGCAGTGCCTTCTCCAGTGTGTCCATGTCTCGATGTCCCCATGGCACATACTCAGCTTGTCCGTTGGATTTCACCAGCAAGGGGTACTGTTGGGTCTGGGCTAATGGTGGCATCTCACCGTTTACAGGATAAAGATGTTCTCGATAGCATTCTGGTGCCTTCCTTTTCCTGTTGAACCGTCTGGGAAGTGGACAACCTCCGGCTGCTCCACTTACCTCTTTTCTTCTGTCCTCCTCATCAGTGTCGTCAAGGGTGTCATCATCACTTGTGGCTGCTCTCTGTCTGTTTCTGGGTTTTAGGAACACATAACCGTCTGTCTTATACTCACCACTCCCCATCTTCCACTCCTGTTTTATCTTTTTTCCTCTGCACCCCATTCGCCCTTCTTCGTCCTGGCAGCTCCCTGGAGTCTCCACGTCCATATCCAGTGTTCCCCCTTTACTCTGTACACAGGTGCCTGGATTGAGGGTTTTAACAAAGAGGGATAGATTATTCTGCACTTCTTCCTCCCATATGGCAGGAGAGGTGAGAGAAGCTCTGTCTGCCCGTGTGCTTCTGTCAGCACCGACGGGTATACTGGTGTGTAGACCGGGTTGTCAGGTCTGGGGGTGGTGGTTTTGAAGTCTGTCTCTTTCAGGACCTCAGGTAGTCCCACAGTACTAAATACCAAAAAAATGTGAGTAGCACCTTTACTAAAACAGTTTAAAATGTGGATTTATCTCTACAACAAAATTGCACACTACATATCCCCCCCTTTGCCACGATAGCTCTGCTGTAAGAGATCACGTGGCAACCACCTAGGTGCATCCACACATCATTTTGTAATAATTTAATCCCCTTGTACAGATTACCTGGAACCGCGTTGTTCCTGTAGTCAGTGAAGTGAGTCCGAGTTGCTGCCAGTCAGACATGTCCTCTCACACCAGTCATGGGCCTCGTACCAGACCTCATGTGGAATCAATCCCCTGACAACCTCTGTGTTGTATTGTGTGCGGTCGTTGACTCCAAAACTGGGATCCACTGCTCCACTTCCCAGATCTAGATCCACGCACCTTGATTAAAAACAAACAACAACTGCCCCAAGTTCTGCAGTCAACGTTAGAATACTTCTGTAGTCTAGGAGAGTTCAACGATCTCTCAACTATTTCAGCACTGTCCACGTCAAAATTTAGTTTTAGGAACTATGTAAAACACACAAATGTACCAAAATTAGTCAATACTGGATAGGTTAAGAAATCTTGAACAAATTCAAATTCAAAATCCAAGAGGTTTAAAATCGAAATTAAAATTAAAAAATAAAACATTAATTAAAAAATTCAAATTAAATTCAAATTCAAATCAATCAATAACTGTATTCAAAAATAGTCAATCAGAAATACCAATGCAAGTCAAACTGTTGAACTACAATTACAATCCACAATGCAATCTTTGACACTTGACCAACACCAACACTGCACAATAATGAATCACATTTAAGTTCAAGAATTGAAGAAGCACAACTGAAACCATTAATGTTCGTTAGAATGCTGAATTAAAACCAAAGTCAACAACTAAAGTTAAAATGCTTAATTAAAACTAAAGTCAGAATGTAGGCTTACAGATCATAGACTCAAGACAATGAATCTCTCTAAAAAACTCTATTGTTGTAATTTATCTATTAATCCACTGGGTGGCGTACCTCTTGTAATATTATAAAACTATGCTGTGATTGCCTCTCTAAGCCACCAGATGTCAGACTGTTTTAGTACTAATGTAATTACAGATTCGAAACACTAGGTTTGTTATTATCTAGCAGTTACTCCTCCTGGCCGCTAGGTGGTGGAGTTGCTTTCTGGCGTTTTTTCTTTTTCTACACAACCCAACTTCCTGTTGACCTTTAGCCTTTGCCAGCAGCTATGTTAACGGCTATGCTAACGACTAAGTGGAACTTTTAACAAACAATCTTCACACACACGTTTCACCAAAATCCCACACTTTAATTTCACTCATACGCCCTTTGTCCCCTCTCACAATCCACCGGTTATTTTCTTTATAAGCACCTCTCTTTAACTATTTTCAGTAAGGACCGGAGAAAGCATTTAGCTAACGTTAGCTCCCGTGGCTACAAGCACGGTATTTGCAGTCGTATACAACCTTTTACCCAGTGTGTTCTCACAATCGTATCTCCCCACAACGCTATCGCCAACACGGCAACCACGCACATGACAAGACACAACTTCTACCGGACTAATTTATCATTTACCCACCCAAAACATCCTTTAATATCTCGCATTCAAAGCCCCAAGCACTCCGCGGCAATCCTATCTATGCAGACCCGATTCCCGGCAGCAGTGCCTGGCTGCTCCCAAATGCTACCGAAGCTGTCCTGGCTCACCAGACCCTTCTTGTCAGTGTCTTTATTCCGTTTTGAACCACACCATTCAAAACTCAAACTCTAGGCAAGGCCGGCGAGGTAGTCCGCGAACATCGGGCTCCTTTACTGCAGGAATCCCCGACCCCCGACGGTCTAACTCCGCCGGTCCTACCTATACCGAGCAGTGTTGGTCCACCACACCCGAGAATACACAGATCAGGCCCATCAGGGCTGCCACCCTTCAACGCTTAACGATTACGCACTCCCAGTCCGCGCAGCTTACCAAATGCTCAGTATTCCTTTATACTTACACACAGTATTCTTAATACTGACTCTCAGTATTCTTAATACTTACTCTCAGTATTAAAATACTCATACTCATAATATTCCCCCTCATTGTCAGTACCCGTAAATAAGTCAGCAAACGCTAAGTTACACATAGCATAGCATAAATACACGCTACTCAGCTCCATGCGACTCACCTCGTGTTCAGCTTCTGGCCGCAGACCACGGGCATTTCTGGCTAAGGTTTCAATAACTACCTACACAGATTTTCTGAAATGGATCTGCAAACCTCTCGTCAAGCCTGCACGAAACCAGTCGAAGAGGCCACTCATCTGGGGTGCCACATTTGTTGAGTTCGAGAGCCTCTTAAACTGTGGGAGACCAGCCTTTCCAAAGAGTCAGTCGGTTTCAATTATAAACAAAAGTATTTAATACTTCTGAAGCTAAAACAGTCGCATAGTGAAGTACATTATCTACAGTTACATAGAATATGACCCGCTCACCCACGAAAGCGTTACACCCAAACAGTGTAACCGGAGCAAGAGACCGGTAGTTCTTTCTCCCCCGCCTTACATAGTTGAAAAACATCCCACAAAGTTCCTATTGGCTAAATCCAGCTGGCTCCTCCTTCTCGCAGGACACTCGCACGGGCATGACCTGTCTAGAAATCTATCTGTCCCTTACTTATTCTAAATACACTCAATGACTGTCTTTTATGGCTTAACCCTTCTATGATAAACATTCCACATAAAAGATAAGACTTTGCAACTTTTGGCAAAAGCTTCATGTCTCAAATTCTCCATCTAGCTCCTAATCCTAAAACACTTTATGCTTATCTTAATTATGCATGTCCAAAACACTTATGATTGTGACTAATTATGAATTCTTAAATATGAATCATGAAACACTTTTATTGTAACTTCTAAACACACAGTTCTACACTGAAATGTCTTACACTCACTCAGAGGAGCAGAGAGCATGGCTGTCTATTGAGGATACATATTTATGTAGTGGTGCATTGCCATGTAGTGCCAACAGACTCCACTGATAGCTGTCACCTACACTCCTTGTATTTAAAATCAAGACACATTTAAATACAAGCAAAGTTATGTCTTATTACTGGATACGTGTGGCTTCCAAAGACATTACCGATTACTCTTTTGGCAATGACATTCACTGCCAATGTGAAGGCCAATTCCACGTAGTATCGGCCTGGTTCTGCAATAACTTGCACCCCAGTGTCAGGTGGGAAGAGTTCATCCAGTGTTCTAGGGTCCCCTAATAAGGGGACCCTAGACACCTGGTCATTTGTGTCATATTTGGACCAGTGAACACATATTAATTAATAATGATGTCGCATACCACGTGAAACGTCAGAATCCTGGGATAAAATCGTTTAAAAGACATTTGAACATACTCCAAACACAACTCAGTACTCAAACTTAGCATAACTACAATACCATATTCATATTTCGCCAGGAGTGTACACACTCGGGACATTTCCGGACTTAGCAATCATAGCTTGATGCTAACAAACAAAGCAAGATAGCAGAAAGCACGGCACGAACACAACGGTTACGGTCATAACCGTAGCATTTCTCTCCGTCATACTATCGCTGAGATATGAGCCAACAGACACCAGCAACACAAATCACATTATCGCTTTATGATCATAAATATGACTCACTATTGACGTTTTCAAGAAGAAAAATTGAATATCCCCGCATTTTTTTTCCGGAAAAGGTTCAATGGACTTCCTGTCTAGCAACAGAGACACACCTTTCCTTCGGAGGGGGTAATTTCACCCCACAGGGGAAGGCGTAACCTGCTCTCTCCCCCAGAGCCTGCAAGTCACTATTTTCGGAGACTTGATGATTTTTACTGGCTAACAGTGCTCTCACTCATTTTCAAGTGATTAGCTCAATTCTATTGGAGCTAACGAATACAGAGAGGTATGTACCATGGAGGTTGGCCAATGGGAGCGAGAGTTATTGTTCGGCGTAAGTATAAAACCGAGGAGCACGCTGCCAGCTGCTTTGCGCACAGCTGATTATGCTCAGCTGATTACAGCTGGAGCTTGGTTTCGGCTGCCTTTTTTAGCATCGTTTGAGTTACTTTTCACCGTTCGTTCATTTTTAGGATTACCGGTAATTAGTAAGATGTCGAAACAGAAGACTTACAAATATAATATAAAATAATATAATATAAAAAAAAAATTCCAAAAAAAGCCAGAAATGGCTGCATTTGGATGTATTTAACACCATTCGTAATTTATAAGTGAAATATGTAGTTTAGTACATGAGGAAATTCAAATGGCACACATGGTGCCCAAATACACATTTTGGAAATCTCGCCTAAACTTTCTGTACTAAAAATTCTCTAATTTTGTCTGCTTCACTTTATCAAAATAAAACTTTGCAGAGAGACTGTTCACATATATGTGCTATGATTTGGGAGATGTTTTAGGCTGGGGGCTGCATCATTTCAATGAAATAATAACAATGGAGGGGGGTTTTTTTTCAGGCGAACCTGAAACTTTTCAATTTGAGCTGTGTGCCATTTTCATTTACTCTTAACCAGTAACTTATACACTGATATTTACACATCTGAACAAATCTCACAAGTGTTCCTTTATTACAACACACCAATTATTCAAATAGACCTTGTGCTTGCAAAGATGCACTCTTTTGAGTATGGGTATGCAATTTTCGAGCAGAGGCCTAAAAATAGGGCTAGTGTTGGGACTGGAATCAAAGGATGAAGCGCTGCGAGGCCGCAGGACCTCCCCCCTGCTGCGAACTCCATACAGTGCACGCACAGTGGAAAAATGAGCTGGAACCGGTTCAAAAATTAACATCATATTTAATGTACTACATGAAATTCACTTATAAGCTGCATTAACTATCAATAGTAATGTTCTCGAGAACAGAGACCACCCACACGCCTGCTCACTCACAGGTCTGTATACAGGTTACTGTAAAACGAGAGCGGAGGTGGTCTGAGGAATTCTCTACAGATCAGTCTTTTGTACGTCGGAAGTGTCCGAAAGTCATTAACACCTGAATGACCCTCCGTGGCGATTGGCTCCATTCGACTCCACCTCTGGTCAATTGTCCTCCCCAGATCCCATCCTCCATTCTGCATGTCTGTGAACCCTCTCTCTGACCCTCAAACTATTCTTAGTGTTTTAATACCTTTAGTGACTATACTTTTATGATTTAATACATTCAATTAGTTAATATACTGTAACACATAATATCTTCTATAAGCAAGAATATTTTAAACATATTGTGACTAACATTATTATTGTGACACTTCTACTCATCACTAGGGGGGTTATTTAATCTTACTTATAATGCGTCTAATACTGGAATTCTCAACAATTCCCCCCTAACACGCTATTCATAGTGTGTTCAAAAAAATGACAGGAAAAACAATCCCTCTCTAATGGTCCTTTATGGGCCGAGGGTGAATTTCCTCAACTAAACAGAAGCTTACAGTTCAAGTTCGTAAACATCATTCAATTCATTTTGTATAGCCCAAAATCACAAATTTGCCTCAGAGGGCTTTACAATATGTACACAGTTGACATCCTCTTGTCAGAACAGGAAAAACTCCCCAAAAAAACCCTTTATCGGGGAAGAAAAAGGAAGAAACCTGTGCGATAGCAATAGAGGAGGGATCCCTCTCCCAGAATGGACAGAGGTGCAAGGATGTCATGTGTAGAACAGGATAGTGAATTCACATTCAATGTATGACAGAACCACGACTCTAACTGATTGCCCTACGCTTGTAGAGTTCACACATGCAAGGGATGCAGCAGTATACAGAGAGGATCAGGTGGTGGAGGTGGTGGAGCTGCGTCGAGTTCTGGATCCATCCTACGAAATGAGGGATAGAGAAGAATTCTGAGAAGCTTTGTCTGTATCTTTTCCAGTTGACAAAATTATATTTCCTAATACAGTGAACAACCACCCAGAGTAAATTTTTCCAAATTATCAGTATCTCACCGGATGTTTTCAGAAGTCCATCTGGACTCAATCAGCATCTCAGTGAAGATGATCAGGAACTGCTCTGTTCATATTAGTTAGCGGCCTAGTATATTCTATTGGTCGGCACCGTCCCATGGTCCTGGTGGCAGCATGGGCATCTGTTGATGTTGGGGTCTCATGAGAGGAGGTGCAGGTGGTCCTGGCGGACCCGAGCTTGGGTACTGCTGATGTTGAGGTGGGAATGGAGCCCGCCGTGGTGGCGCACTGAACTGCATTCCTCCTTCCATTTGTCTCGGGCAGTCTTTGGCCCAATGTCCCCATCTCCCACAGGTGTAGCATTCATCACTCCTGTCTGGGTCTTCTCCGTTTCCTGGTCGGCCATATCCACCTGCTTGGTAACCTCTGCCTCTTCCATAACCTCTGCCTCTTCCATATCCTCTTCCTCCTCTTTGTGGAGGGGGTTGGTAGTATACCACTGGGGGGGCCGGGGCTGCTGGATATGGATGATATGAGGCTGGGGGTGCTGCATACTGTTGATATGGGGCTGGAACTGGGTTTTGGGGCTGTGGAGGAGCTTGAGCCTCAGTTACTGCCATCTGTCTCCTGGCCTGTTTCTTCAGATTTGCTTCTTTGTCAAAATCTGCTATTTGGATTTTCAGCAGCCGCTGCATCAGTTTTTTCTGTTCTTCCTCTCCGCTTTCCTCATTAGTTCGGTGTCTTTGGTTGTGGTGTGCGAGATGTTCTCTCCACATGGCATCCTCCATGTTGCTCATCCCTACTATTCCTTCCAGCACTGTTTGTACTGGTAAGGGCAGTCCTTTCTGTACAGTATGTCTCCATACAACAGTAGTGGCTTCATGGCTATCATGTCTCCCCCCTGTGGCCACCTGCCACTCCAGCTCCGCTCTTTTTAAATACTGATGCATTTCTTCTTCTGGTTTTATTTTCAATCCAGTGAGGGAATTCATGTTTGGTTTCGTGGGCCAGATACTGCGCATCGTTTGCCAAAAAACTCCTCTGAAGTTGTCAAACGGGGTCTGGTCCGGTCTGGCGAACGTACCTGTCCCTGCTTCCAGGGTGTTTAATTGAGTTGTTCCCTCTGCTCGGATTATTATAGCCCGTATGTCCCCCAGTGCCAGTTTGTCCGCTGCCGTCAGTTTTTCAAACTGACGGATCCAAGGGCTAGCTCCTCCTCCTAGTGGTGGAAGTATCTTCTCCAGTGTGTCCATGTCTCGATGTCCCCATGGCACAAACTCAGCTTGTCCGTTGGATTTCACCAGCAGGGGGCACTGTTGGGCTAAGGACGAAGGTGGCGTCTCACCTATTACGGGACAAAACCAGTCTGCATATTTGTTTGGAGGCCTCTTCTCTCGGGTGGACCGTCTGAGCGGTGGATGACCTCCCGATGCACCCCTCATTTCTTCCTCGTCGGTGCTGTTTGGGTAATCTTCATCATCACTATCCAAGTCTGTTCTTTGTCTTCTGGGTCTGAGGGTCAACACCCCCTCTGCCTCAAACTCCCTTTTCTTCATTTTTCTCACCTTCCTTCTTTCTCCAGTTGCAGCTTTATTCCTGGCGCATGTCAGGCTTTCGGCTGCTTCTTCCCTCTGTCTTAATTCTTTCTTTCTGTTCCCCTCTTCTTTCTCATGCTGGCCGTTCCTTGGAGGAGATGAGTTCAGACATATCTCCTCTTCTTCCGAGGTTTCTGGAAGTCTGTACTCTTCAGGCCTGACTTCCACTTCTTCTTCTACTAGATCCAATCTTCCGCCATTCACTTTGAGCACGACTGCTTGGATTGAGGGGTTTTCTAAGAAGGGATTGGTTGCGCTGCACTTGTAAGGTGGGGGAGATAAGGGTAGCTCAGATTGCCCATGAGCTTCTGCTGACAATGTTGGGTACACTGGTGTGTAGACAGGGTTGGCAGGCTTGGGGGTGGTGGCGGTACAGGGTGGCTTGAAGTCTGTCATTCCTTCCTTCAGGACTTCAGGCAGGCTCACAGCAGATGCGGAGGTGGCTGGGTCTACGGCCTTCCAGTAAGTGAGCAGCCGTTGGGTGTGTGCACACCTCCTTTCTTCCGAGTCGAGGGCTTTTTTCTTGCCGTACTTGCTCAGGCGACTGGCTCCTTCGCAGTCTGCAGTGGCATTGTTTCTAGCCTCCACAGCCGCCCTACACACTTTGCGTCTGTGTTCTGCAGTGGGGGCCGTCTCTGTTGGAAACCACCCGTTCTTCTGCCATCTCTCCAGATATTTCTTCATCATTTTCCATTCCTTTGGCCTCTCCTTAGGCGCAGTCAAATCCTCCATTCTTTCTTTGGCTCTTCCCAGCATTTCCTGGGTGCTTAGTGTGACCATCATGCAGCCTGGGAGTGTTCAATTACTTCTCAACTATCTCTATTCTGAGAGTAGCTCAGATGTGTGTCTAAGTGTATGCAATGAAATTATTATTATTATTTTTTTCTCTTTTAATCTATGGGAAACTTGAGCAAAGAATTAATATCTAAAAAATTCGAATAAAAAATCTAAATCAAGATTTAAAATCCTGAATCTGAATTAAAATTACCATTAAAGTCAAAATATGGAATAAACACTGGAAGTTAAAATACTAGCTTAAAACCAAGTTGATCAACTGAAGTTGAAATAAAAATCTGTATCAAAATTAAAGAAACTATCAGCAACTATCCCTGAAAGACAAAAGGTCAATTAATATCAAACCAACACTGCCAATTGAAATACTGAATCACAATTAAACAAACAATGAAAGTTTAAATCTCAATTAAACTAAAATCACAAATCTAAGAAGTACAATTAATATGATCAATGGTAGCTGAAAATGCTAAATTAAAACCAGGATAAACAATCAAAGTCTAAATGCAAGTCAAAAGCTTCGAGTCAAAAACAAGGAATATTACAAGTTTATCACCAGAACTCAAAGTATTGTAATGCATCTACTATTCCATGGATGACTTGAGTATCTTGTAGTTCTAAGACAATTTCACCTCTAGGTTTTCTGGGTAATGGAGTTTTCTGTAATTATCAAGCAATTACTACTCCAACCGATAGGTGGCAGAGTTGTCTATTCTTCTTCTTCGTTGGTTTTTTCTAAACCGGAAGTGTGGCCAAACTTCCCGCGAAATATGAACAAAGGGCTAATGCTATTAGCGGCTAAGCTAACCGGCGAAAATGTGGCTTCAACAGACCGACAAAGCACCGTAGTTGTAACTGTTAACCATGCCGCATTCACCCACGTTATTTATGCTAGACCGTGCTCGGCTTCTCCATATGCACCGGTTATTTTATGATCGTTTTTATCTAACGTTAGTTATCTAGGCTGAGCACAAAGCAACCTTCGGCTCTGCTATCATTCACTCCACACAGCAAAACGACTCCTCACAACGCTATAGCAACACTCATAACAAGATACACCGTGATTACAATATATTATTACCTAACGTTACCTATATTACCCACCCCAGATTATGTTCCCCTGAACTCAGTTAATTATAGCGCTTCACGCAACTAGTTCTGTTAGCTTCTAAGCTGCAATTTATACCCTCCCGTGTCGGTTCATCAAACACATGACGCCACCGTGAGACGATGAAACAACCGTCGTTAATTCCACGTAATTCACGCGCAATTCATGCTCAAGTCTAATTCACACGACAATACTTTAAACCTTACTTGAGTTTCTGGTTTAACAGGCTATTTAGCTTTATCAGACCCGAAGATATCTCTCCAGTCCGCCTGACCCCACCAAATCAAATGCCCGTTATCCTATCACTCAGAGCCTTTTTCAGCTCTCTTAACTTATCAAAACTAACGTCTCTAAGACGTACCTCACCGGTAGGATTTCGCAACAAAGAACAGCGTGTAGTCAAAATACACGTCTCCCTAATCCAGCTTGCAAGTGTGTCCCACATAGTTCCAGCTACTTCAAATCAATACACGTTACCGGCTTGCTGCGGCTCGCTCCTTCGTCAGGCTTTCAGAGGCGCTGGCCACGATACTGTCTCTAAGTTTTCCTATCTACCTATATGCGGAGTTTTATTAAAAAGGTTCCGTCTTACCCTCTTGTCTTTGGCGCCTGAAAGTATCGTGGTCAGCGTTCTCGTCCAGTCCGTGTTCCAGCAAAAATCACGTCGGGATGTCACCAATTTGTTGGGACTGGAATCAAAGGATGAAGCGCTGCGAGGCCGCAGGACCTCCCCCCTGCTGCGAACTCCATACAGTGCACGCACAGTGGAAAAATGAGCTGGAACCGGTTCAAAAATTAACATCATATTTAATGTACTACATGAAATTCACTTATAAGCTGCATTAACTATCAATAGTAATGTTCTCGAGAACAGAGACCACCCACACGCCTGCTCACTCACAGGTCTGTATACAGGTTACTGTAAAACGAGAGCGGAGGTGGTCTGAGGAATTCTCTACAGATCAGTCTTTTGTACGTCGGAAGTGTCCGAAAGTCATTAACACCTGAATGACCCTCCGTGGCGATTGGCTCCATTCGACTCCACCTCTGGTCAATTGTCCTCCCCAGATCCCATCCTCCATTCTGCATGTCTGTGAACCCTCTCTCTGACCCTCAAACTATTCTTAGTGTTTTAATACCTTTAGTGACTATACTTTTATGATTTAATACATTCAATTAGTTAATATACTGTAACACATAATATCTTCTATAAGCAAGAATATTTTAAACATATTGTGACTAACATTATTATTGTGACACTTCTACTCATCACTAGGGGGGTTATTTAATCTTACTTATAATGCGTCTAATACTGGAATTCTCAACACTAGGTCTTAAGAGGTGACCTCTGAAAACTAGTAGGAAAAACACAATTAACAACATATTTCACATGTAATACACCTTCTACAAAGTGACCTACAGTTGCCAGTATCACTGGCAGTAAAGGCAACAAAGGTTTCTGCATGTGTTTCTTTGAAGTACGACCTATGTAATTTAAGAGGCTAATAATAGAGGATGATAGAGATATCACTCATTAATGATGGAAAGGATGCAGGTGTGTATAATATACATCTAATGGATAAATGGTTGAAAGATCAAGCTTCAGACACTTCAAGCTGTGGTATCCATCATATAATGTAATTTTAGGGAGTGTTAGTTAATAATTCCTTAACAAGCTTTTTTGTATCAGCTTGAAAATTACTCACACTAAATTATATTTCCATATTATACAACTAAACTGCATTCTCAATTAAGTATTTTGAGAAATGTATGGTCGCATTTTTAAAAGCAAGGTTGAAACTGAGCAACTGTTAGAACAGTGATATTTGAATTTTTTTAATAATTGGTACGGATGGAAACGTGAAGTGTTGTTCTTTCAAACAACATGTGTATGTGAGTAAAGATTAAGGTTAAATATGAAAATCTGAGGTTTTCTTTTTTTCCCTCTGGATTCTTTCGATCAAGACAAATCTTTTGAATCAAGTTATTAACAGCACCACCATATGGCCACAGTAATGGTGCACTATATGTCTTCTAAAGCGCAAGAAACAATGTGTTGCTAGCAGCGAGCGAATGAAAGGGCAACGACGTGTTCTGTGGACCTGAGAGTTCCTCCAGGGGCAGCGAGGTGCAAGTACTCCTAATATTTCCTTATTAAGTTTGCCTCTTTAGTATGCATTTAAAGGTTCCTTGACAGTCTACATAGTTCTGAAGTTAAAACAGGAAAAAGGTTGTGTTATCCGTGTCATTCAGTGTGGCTTTGTGGCACAAAGTAGTAAAACTGCCTGTTTTTTTTTGCTGTTGGCAACGCTGTGTGATGAAAAATACATCAAAACGTGCGGCCTGATCGGGAATAGCGCAGAAACAATTTTTCGGAGAGATTCACCCAGCGGTTTTCCTGAAAATCCAGGAAAACCCAGAAAAACTGAGCAAAATGGAGTTTGGCGCGCTTCTCCTCACACAGCATTGCCAACAGCGGTGTGAAAAATACATCAAAACGTGCGGCCTGATCGGGAATAGTGTGCTATCTATTTTTCGGAGAGATTCGCCAAGCGAATAATGGGTGTGTATTGCACGGCTCGTTAAGAGCTAGAGTGAGACCATAACTGTCAGAGTGGAGCAGAGCAGGAAAATCTTCTGTGATTTTTACAAACAAATTGCTCCAGCTCCCACAATTTTTATTCTTTGTACACCATTTTTCCCCAAAAGCTTGGAAATGTTGTGCTGGTTGCAGTAAAGTATCTATGGAATCCAACGGATTTACACATTTGGCTCAAAGAGCATGGCAACCAGTTACACGCACACAGGCTCTCTCTCTCTCTACACCAGGGATTCCCAAAGTGTGGTGCAGCTCGCGCACCCCCAGGGGTGCGCGAGCTGCCTCTAGGGGGTGCGCGAGAGGAAAAGTGTAATGGCGTCTGATGGTGTAATAATATTAAATATAAAAAAAAAAATGTAATTTTAATTTAAAAAGTGGGATTTTTCACAAAATAAAAACATGAATTATAAAAATCCCCTTTGTAAGATTTAAAATTAAAAACGTACAATTTAATGAATGCACTTCAGCTCCTTCCGGCAGTCTTGCGCCTGCCGCCAGTGTACACACTAGCCAGCCTATCTTGTGGAGCTAACGTCAGCTAACAGCGAACTTCATGCATTCAGCCACATTCATTTAAATATGCTAAACTGGCTGAATCGGGGAAACTGTCAGGTGGGACATCTGAAGCTATCAGTCGTAAAAGAGGAGAGGGACAGAGAGAGAGAGAGAGGGACAGAGAGAGAGAGAGAGAGAGAGAGAGGAATGGAGAGGTGCGTTGGGGAGAGACCGGAGAAGAAATCGAACGGGAGTCAGAGGAAGATGAGACGGAGGAGACCGAAAAGGAGGAAGGGATAGCACAGACAAATCGGGAGCACATCGGCCCATCGCGGAGTCAAGGTGAAAAAAGAGGAAACGAGAGAGCATCAGACTGGGAAAAACAAGAGGAAATATGATGAAAGTGATCTGTGTCTGGGCTTCACTTGGATTGGCAACGCAGATTCCCCAAAGCCACAGTGCGTGGTGTGCAGTGAGGTTCTGGCTAACAGCTGTCTGAAGCCCTCTTATTTACGTCACCACCTGAACACCAAGCATGCCAGTGCAAGTCAAAAGCCCCTTACATTTTTTTATATCGAAATTGGAGGAGTTACAAAACAGCCCAAAACAACTGCAGTCTCATTCATGTGTTGGGTCTATAAATGACGCACTACGGGCTTCATATCTGGTCAGTTACAGAATAGCGAGAAAGGGGCTAGCAAAAAAGTTGTACCAGCTGTCCAACAACACTGTGTCGCGCCGCATCGATGCTTTGTCCGAAGACATCCTGGCTACATTCGTCGGTCATTAATTGTAAATTAAATGTGATAATCTGCCTCTGAGCCTGTGTGTGTGTGCTCGCCATCCTGATTGCTCTTTAAAAGTGACGCCTTGTGTAACTGAAATTTATTGAAACTTTGTTGCAGTGTTTCAGGGCGTTTTCACACCCGTAGTTCATTTGCTTTGTTCTGATTCAGGGATTAATATGATACAATGTTGCAGTTGCCCCTTTGTTCGGTTTGTGTTCACACTGCAACATTTAACAGCGGACTAAATCTTGTAAACAAACGCCACGCGCGAGCAAACTGTTCTCTCATTGGTCCGATTGTATAGGCTCTGTTGCTTTTTTTTTTTTTTTGTTTGGGGGGGGGGGGTGCGCGAACCCGGTCGGGATGTAGAAGGGGGTGCGCGGCCTAAAAAGTTTGGGAACCGCTGCTCTACACCAGGGGTCTCAAACTCCCGGCCCGCGGGCCGAATGCGGCCCGCCACGTACTTTTGTGTGGCCCGCGATTCCACCAGCAAAAAAAAAAATGTTCATTTTTTTCTTCTTTTTTTTTAAAGTTAGACTTGATAATAAAAATATCCCCATAGTCGAAATTATGAGATAGAGAGTCGAAGTTATGAGATAGAAAGTCAAGATTATGAGATTGAAAGTCAAAATTATGAAATAGAAAGTCATAATTATGAGATAGAAAGTCAAAAGTATGAGATTGAAAGTCAAAATTATGAGATCGACAGTCAAAATTATGAGATTGAAAGTCAAAATTATGAGATTGACAGTCAAAATTATGAGATAGAAAGTCAAAATTATGAGATACTTCAACAGTCATAGAAGCAGCTCTGTGGCTGGTTACTGTACATTTAACATCGAAATGTATTGTGAAGACGACTTTAAACTGTGAATGTAGAGAGTTATTTAACAATATGTTACATTTACAACCGGCCCTTTGAGAGCGACCGTGGTGCTGATGTGGCCCCAGAGTGAAAATGAGTTTGACACCCCTGTTCTAGACTGATCAAGGAATTCATAAACAGATACTGAAATACTGGACCGCATTGTTGCCCACCAACTAAAAACCCACCTTGACTCCAACCAACTGTATGAACCATTCTAATCTGGATTCAGATCTCATCACAGCACAGAAACTGCCCTGATCAAAAACACCAACAACCTCCTCCTCCCCTCTGATGACCACTCCCTCAACATCCTGATACTACTCAACCTCAGTGCAGCCACCAGCAGCAACCACTCCATCATTCTTTCTTGGCTCGAGTCCTCCCTCCACATTACTGGCACAGGCCCTCTCCTGGTTCAGATCATACCACTCCGACTGTGAACAGTTCATTAGTATCAGTCTCTTAAGGTGTCCCCCAGGGTTCAGTACTCGGTCCCCTCCTCTTCATCCTCAACCTGCTCCCCCGTGGCGACATCATACACCACCATGGTTTCCATTTCCACTGCTATGCTGACGACACTACATATCCACCAAATCCATCACCAACTGCCTCACAGATATAAAAACCTGGATGCAAGCCAACGTCCTCAAACTCAACAGTGTCACGGGTGTGGTGGAGGACTCAAATGCAGACATGATCAGAAGTAGAGTGAAACAGGTCTTTAATGAACCAGGAAGACAACAGGAATCTTACATGGAAAACAGCAGGGAAACCAACGACGAGAAGAGAGACAAGGGTGGAAATCTGGCAGGACGAGGGTGGAACTCTGGCACGACGAAGCAGGGCAGGGCAGTGAGTGGGAGATAAAGTGACAGGAGAGAAGGGGCAGAGCTGTCAAACAAATTATCATCAATCCTCATCATTGGTACCAAATCACTAAACAAATCCCACCACAACTTCTCCTTCTGCATTGATGGCACCACTGTTCCTGCTTCCACACATGTCCGTAACCTTGGAATAATTTTCGATCAAACCCTCTCCTTTGAACGCCACATCAATCATATTGCAAAAAAACACCCTTTTCCATCTCAAAAACATTGCCCGTCTCCGCCCCTACCTCTCCTTCACAGCCGCTGAAACACTCATCCACGCCTTCATCATTTCTCGACTGGACTACTGCAGCATCCCACTCCACCAGAGATCACATCACCCCATTCCTTCAAAACCTCCACTGGCGTCCCATACAGCAAAGAATCCAGTTCTCCTCATCATGGTTTACTTCTTACCTCGCTGACAGAACTTTTAATGTCTCTGTGGGTGATTTTGTGTCTGTTACCTCTCCATTGTCTTGTGGCGTACCGCAGGGCTCGGTTCTGGGGCCTCTGTTATTTTCCCTTTACTTGTTATGTTTGGGACTGATTATAAAAAGTTACAACGTTGCCTACCATTTAAATGCAGATGATATCCAACTCCATCTGTCATTCAAACCCAGCGAGGCCATCACACTAGGCTCCTAGACTGTGTCAATACCATCAGAGACTGGATGGCAGAAAACTGCTTACAGCTTAACGACAATAAGACGTTCTAGTTATTGCACCAGATGAGTTTGTCCCTATGATCAGGCAGAGTATTGGTCCACTCTCCTCTGCTGCCCATTGCAACCTGCACAATCTAGGGATTTTCTTTGATCGATCCATGTCGTTTGACCCCCAGCTGTCCAGATCATATTTTTGCCACCTAAGAAATATCAGTAAACTAAGATCTGTAGTTTCAACACCTGAACTAGAGATGATCATACACACATTCATCGCTTCACGCATTGACTACTGTAACACACTTTTCACATCACTCAATGTATCTGCTCTTAACCGCTTGCAGGTCATCCAAAACGCTGCCGCCAGATTACTCACCAGGACAAATCGACGGTCTCACATCACCCCCGTACTCCGATCTCTCCACTGGCTTCCTGTAGCATCTAGGATACACTTTAAAATTCTCACCATCACTTACAGAGCACAACACGGTCAGACTACATATGCAACTGAACTACTTCACCCATATTCACCCGCCCGCACTCTCAGGTCAAACGGTTTAGGTCTTCTGTCTGTCCCACGCACACGATTTAAGACCCGTGGTGACCGAGCTTTTGAGGCAGTAGCACCGAGGCTATGGAATGCTCTGCCTACACTTTTAGAAACAAGCTCAAAATGCACCTTTTTTAACTGGCATTTGGGTAAAACCCGTGTGCTAGACCTGCTTTTAAACTATGTTATCATTTTTTATTTTTTATGTGTGTATGTAAATTATTGGCCCTATGGTCACATTGTCTTTTTTGCTTGTAATTTCTGTTCTGTTAAAGGAGTTTTGTGGCTTTTGTCGCTCGACAAATAAATTGTACTTACTTACTTACTTACTTATTTACATACAAAGCCTTTCATAACCTCGCCCTTCATACCTTTAGATCTCCTGCAATGACACATTCCCAACCGAAACCTCAGATCCGCCGATGCCAACCTCCTTATCCCCCCCCTACTCTGTCCAAGCATCAGACCTGGGGGGACAGAGCCTTCTCCATCGCTGCCCCCTCCCTCTGGAACTCCCTCCCCCAGCCCCTCAGACATCCTCAGTCACTTAATTAAAAGTCACCTATAAAAATCAGCTTTTTACCTGTAAAGTTAGTTATGTATGTCTTTGTGCTGTTCCTTACTGTTATGTGATCTATTTTGTTTATATTGTAATTGCTTCTATTGTTTCTGTTTTTACCATGTATAGTGTCTTTGAGTACCTTTTTAAAGCACTATACAAATAAAATGTATTGTTATTATTATTATTAGATGTCGACAAATCCCTCTCACTAGACCTATAAGAGAGTTTTCAGTCAAAAAAGGCCAAAATAATCAGAATCAGAAGGGTTAGGGGTAGAAGCATTCCCAGGCCAGACGAGATATATAATCTCACCAGCGTGTTCTGGGTCTACCCTGAGGCCTCTCACCAGTCAGGAATGCCCAGAAAACTTTTGAAGACAATATGACCAAGAGGCCTGGGAGTTGAGGACCTCATGGACAGGGGCCTCAGCTGGACATTCCCATGTTCACCCTGAATACACTTTTGGTTTTACCAGGTCTGTCCAGCAGCCTCTTCCTGCCATCTGATTCAACTCACCACCATGTGATATAAAGAATGTCAGAATATGTGACGAAAAGTTGTTGAACTTCCACACACTCCCTGACTGCTCTCCCCATAACACCTCAAATGATTAACAACCAGAATAAACAGCTTTTGTTCCACTGGCAAAATTGCTGAACATCTGAACTGTGTGTCATAGTACAATGAGTGATTGAGATGAATGATTAACTATTGTAGAGAAATGTTTTCTTCAGGTAGAATGTTTTCTTATTGGCATAGAAACCGTGGGAGGGGTAAAGTGAGGAGGGACGGAACAAGCATCCGTCCAAGCAGGTTCTGTGAGTATAAATCAGATGTGTGTCAGTACTTATTGTCAGACTTAATTCCAGGTCTGTTTCATAGAAATACTGCGATCACACCAACTCCAATTTGAAACTTGAGATTTTCCGACTTGCAAGAAATGGAGGAGCATATCGGCCATGGTAAGATGTTTAATGTAATCTGTGATGTTAATATTCATATGTGCTTACAGTTTGGGCTTTTGACTACTGTATTAGTGTGGCACAATGTAGACAAAGCTGCTTTCTATTGTGATCCAGCTGTATCTTAACAATATTTATTAATTATTTTTCCTGCTAGTTATCCCAGCACCAGTAACTACGAAGGGATCAGTTGTGCCTGTTTTGTCCCCTGAGAACTGTGGCATTGACATTTTAGACAATGGAAGGACCATCAGAGACTTCCTAGACAGTAAAATAAAACAGCGTGGTTCAGCGGTGAGTATCAGAGACATCATGTCACCTAAGCGTTCCTAACTATGAATCTGTATGAATGTGTAATTGCCTCCATGTATCGTGTGATAGTTGAGCTTTCTTGAGATGTGAACTAAATGTTGACTTTGCTCTATTTGTTCAGGACAATGAAGAGCCATTCTATGTGGCAAGTCTGGATAGTATATTTGAAAGGCACCTCAGGTGGCGTACTAACTTACCTCGAGTCACGCCTTTCTATGCAGTGAAGTGCAACAACGATGCATCAGTTTTGAGGATGATGAGTGCTCTGGACACAGGTTTCGACTGTGCTAGCAAGGTACCGATGTATTTGTATTTGAAAGTATTTGAAAGAGAATCCAGCTCTGTGTTTTCTTTGTTGTGAAGAAGCAGTTTGCTCATTTGAAACACGCTTTGGTCGATCACAGGGCGAGATCCAGCTGATGCTGTCCCTCGGAGTGACACCTGACAAAATCATTTACACACACACAACCAAACCACTGTCGCACATCAAGTATGCCTGTACTCATGGAGTCGATATGATGACATTTGATAGCGAGGAAGAACTCCTAAAAATATCTCTTAGTCACGCCAAAGCCAAGTGAGTGAACAACTACTGTTATTTTTTGCTCCTTAGTTTAGTTGATTATTATTGAATTACAGATTAATACTTTTGAATCACTTTTTCCAGATTGGTACTCCGCATCGCAGTGGATGACTCTGCATCCAAGATAAGACTCAGTTTAAAGTTTGGTGCCAGACTGGAGTCAGTTGGTAAGCTGCTGGGACGTGCTGGAGAGCTTGGCTTGGAGGTCATTGGGGTCAGCTTTTATGTAGGCAGCTGGTGCACTGGAATTTTGGCATTCAAGCAGGCCATCGCAGATGCCCGACGCGTCTTTGACATGGGGGTAAGTCATCGTCACAGCAATAGAACACAAGGATTAAATTGAAAATCTTCGTTCATTTTCTATTGATGATTTGCAGCTGTGCTGCAAGTCAGTGTGCATAACTGTGTGCTACAGTGCATTTTTTGATACAACCACTGGGGGACACCAAAGAGAAATATTACAAACAGTGGCCATAAATTATATCAGAATGCTGCTGCCAGTTGTGGAATGTGCAGTAATCAAGTACATTTACTCAAGTACTGTATTTAGGTAAAAAGAAACAGAATTCAATGCAACTTTATGCTTCTACTCCACTACAATCTCATTGCAATCTCAGAGGCAAATATGTGTGTCTGACAGCTTTAGATACTTTTTAGTTACAATAACCATACCCATCCTGTCCAGTTAAAACCATGTATCTCCAAATTTGGTGAATTTTTAAATGTTTGCGATGAACTGTTGGATGAAGTTGTTACTTTAAGTCAGGGGTATTCAATTAAAATTCAATGAGGTCCAGAACATCACAATAATGTCTGACTTGCTCTATGATTTAATACCATATATGTTGAATTAGCCAACAGTTGTATTAACGTCCGTATGTAGTCAACAACTGACTGTCATTTTAAATATAGAAAGTTAAATTAAATAATATCTCAGTAATACTGGATGAATTATAAATAATATATACTCTAATAATATCTTTGCTGAAAGTAAAATAATGGCTTTATTAAATAATATAATAATGTAATAAATTACATAACAGAACGATTTTGAAGTACTTCATTTTAGAAATTTCAATCAAATTCTCCATCAGCTTTAAATTCAGTTAATTCAGGTGTGAAGTGATGATAATCAAAAAAACATGATATTATATTCTTGCCATCACCTAAAAAAAGACATTTGTGTGCAGATACTCTATATGTGCTTATTAAACCACTTGTTTCAGCTCTATTCTCTCCGTTAACATCTTTGTTGGTCAGATGAGGTCACATAGGCAAGGCAAGGCAAGTTTATTTGTATAGCACATTTCAACAACAAGGTAATTCAAAGTGCTTCACATAAAACCATTAAAAGCATCAAAACATAAGGCAAAAGAAAAGGAGATTTAAAAACAATTAAGAACATTCATTGAAACATTAAAAAACAGTGTAAGAAATAAAATGCAGTAGTAAAATGCAGAAATGCAGGAAATTGATTAATATATTAATTGAATGTGGTTCAATTAAAGGCAGCAGCAAACAGAAAAGTCTTCAATCTTGATTTAAATGAGCTGAGGGTCTCAGCAGACCTACAGCTTTCTGGGACTTTGTTCCAGATATGTGGAGCAGAAAAACTGAACGCTGCTTCTCCATGTTTAGTTCTGACTCTGGGAACAGGAAGTAGACCGGTCCCAGACGACCTGAGGGGTCGGGATGGTTCATAAGGTAGCAGCAGATCAGAGATGTATTTTGGCCCGAAACCATTCAGTGCTTTGTAAACCAACAGCAGGATTTTAAAGTCAATTCTTTGTTGGACAGGAAGCCAGTGCAAAGACATTAGAACTGGGGTGATGTGATCCACCCTCCTGGTCTTAGTGAGGACTCGAGCTGCAGCGTTCTGAATCAGCTGCAGCTTTCTGACGGACTTTTTACAGAGACCTGTAAACACACCGTTACAGTAGTCCAGTCTGCTGAAGATAAATGCATGGACAAGTTTTTCCAAATCCTGTTGAGACATAAGTCCTCTAATCCTTGATATATTCTTCAGGCAATAGTAGGCTGATTTTGTAATTGTCTTGATATGGCTGTTCAGGTTGAGGTCTGAATCCATAACTACACCTAGATTTCTGGCTTGGTTTGTGGGTTTTAACATCAGTGATTGAAGCCGAGCGGTGATTTTCAATTGTTCGTCCTTGGTACCAAAAACAATTACTTCTGTTTTATCTTTGTTTAATTGAATACAATTCTGGCACATCCAGTTGTTGATTTGTTCAATGCAGTTACCCAGCCCTTGTATGGGATTATAGTCCCCTGGTGACATAGTTATGTAGATTTGTGTGTCGTCTGCATAATTATGATGACACACTTTGTTGTTTTCCATAATCTGAGCTAGTGGAAGCATGTAGATGTTGAACAGAAGAGGCCCCAGTATTGAACCTTGGGGAACACCACATGTCATTTTAGTCAGCTCTGATGTGTAATCAGCTACAGACACAAAGTATTCTCGGTCCTTCAAGTAGGATTCAAACCAGTTAAGTGCTGTGCCAGAGAGTCCCACCCAGATTTTTAGTCTTTCTAGGAGTATGGCATGGTCGACCGTGTCGAATGCAGCACTGAGATCCAGTAACACTAAGACTGAACTTCTGCCATTGTCTATGTTTAAGTGGATGTCATTGAAAACCTTAACAAGAGCAGTTTCAGTACTGTGGTGCTGTCGAAAGCCTGACTGGAAAACATCAAAGCAGTTATTTACGGCCAAGAAGTTGGTCAGCTGTTGGAAAACCGCTTTTTCAATTATTTTACTTAAAAATGGGAGGTTTGATATTGGCCTATAATTTTTCATTGTTGCGGAGTCTAAACTAGCCTTCTTTAGGAGTGGTTTAATAACTGCAGTTTTTAGGGCTTGTGGGAAGACACCTGAGAGAAGGGATGTGTTTACAATTTGTAAAAGATCAGTGGTCATGCAGTTTGAAATATTTTTGAAAAAGTGTGTTGGTAGAATATCCAAGCAGCAGGAGGATGACTTCAGATGTTGTATAATGTGTTCTAGGCTTCTACGGTCGATTGAATGAAATTGTGTCATGATATTTGAATGGGTGTTATTCAGAGATCGGGACAACACATATCCTGTGGTTGGTGTGGAGGCACTGACTGCTTGTCTAATTTTCTGAATTTTGTCAGTAAAAAAGTAGGCAAATTGATTGCATGCCCAAGTGGATTGGAGCTCAGCAGCTACCGACACTGGAGGGTTTGTTAGCCTGTCGACGGTAGCAAATGAGGCGCGTGTATTGTTCTTGTTTTTGGTTATGATGTCAGAGAAGAATGACTGCCTTGCATTTCTAAGTTCCAAATTATAATTGCGAAGTCTCTCTTTATAGATGTCACAGTGAACCTGGAGATTAGTTTTTCGCCACCTGCGCTCAGCTTTCCGACACTCTCGTTTCTCTATTTTGACCAGCGTAGCATTTCTCCAAGGAGATCTTTGCTTACCCGAGACAACCTTCACTTTAGTGGGTGCAATGGCATCAATAATATTTTTAACTTTAAAATTGAAGCCATCTACAAGCTCATTGACCGAGAGGCAAGAGAGGGCTGGTGTGGAGGAGAACTTCTGAATAAATAGTTCACTGGTGTTTTCAGAGATGTAACGCTTTGTCACAACCTTGGTTTGGACATTTGTGTGCAAGGAGATTGCACTCTCAAAGAAAACACAGAAATGATCAGAGAGTGCAACATCAGTCACAGCAACCTTGGGAATGTTTACACCTTTGGTGATGATTAGGTCCAGAGTGTGCCCCCTGTTGTGGGTGGGTCCTGTCACATGCTGAGTCAGATCATAGTTATCAAGGACACCACATAGTTCTATAGACTCTCTGTCCTGGGGATTATCAACATGGATATTAAAATCACCAACAATAACAACACAGTCAAAATCAATACAGATTACAGACAGCAGTTCAGTAAACTCATCAAAGAAGGTTGCACAGTATTTAGGCAGTCTGTAAATGTTTAGGAATAAAGCTTGAGTGGAATTCAGAGCCACATATTCAAAAGAACCAAAATGACCAAAGGACATCTGCTTGCATTGAAGAGAATCATTAAATAAAATAGCAACTCCACCTCCTTTCTTATGCGCTCTTGTTTCACTCATGAAACTGAAGTTGTAAGGTGTTGATTCAATAAGAACAGCTGCACTGTTATCTTGATTTAACCAAGTTTCAGTTAAAAACAAAATGTCCAGTTTGTGCCTAACAATAAAATCATTGATTAAAAATGTTTTTCCTGACAGAGACCTGACATTTAATAAAGCTAAGTTTAATGTGGTTAAAGCTTTCTTTGCCCAATTTATTTGGACAGGGTGACGAGGAATGTATGCTAAGTTTGATAAGTTTGCAGGTTTACTATTGTTTCTTCGCAGCCTCACCTTTCTTTTTCTATAAACTTGCAGGACAGGAATTGAGACAGCTAGCTGCATACAGGGCCCCGACTTTTCCTGGAGAGAGTCATTGGTGTCATTAGCCTTGTAGCCTGGACCCAGAAGATATCAATTATTTCCTTTATCAGGTAGGGGAGACAGAGGATGGTTGTGGAACCGTCGAGGAGTGGGGAGAGGAGTGTGTTTGGTTCCAGCAATGACCAGCTCTTTCATGTGGTCAGTGAACTCCAGGTGGGGGGAGGATGGGGAGAGTGTGAGAGAGGAAAGGGACCTGGATGGAATTTGGGGGGTGGAAGTAGGTGCTGGGGAGGGAGGTAAATCCTCCTCGTCTAGGAAGGGTGGGGAAAGTGGGAGATCGTGTAGGAAGGGTGGGGGAAGTGGGAGATCGGAGGCGGTCCCTGATGATGAGGTTGGAGACTCCTCCTTTTGGCTGTCGTTAGGCGGGGGCATCCTTCCCGTAAGGTCTCCATGGCGATGCTGTGTGGTTATCTCTTGTTTAGACTCCTCTCTGGTCTTGTCCTTGGCAGTAGGGACAGACGGGTGACGCAGGGAGAAAAATAGGTTTGAGGTAAACAGTTTTACCCCTGACTTGTTCAGGCAAACTCCATGCGCTGTAAAAAGATGTCTGCGCTCCCAGAAAAGGTAGAAATTGTTGATAAAATGTACTGAATGGTCAGTACATGCAGTTGACAGCCATTCGTTCAGTGCAAACAGCCTGCTGAATCCTTCATCTCCTCGTCTGACTGGTGGAAGAGGGCCACTGATGAACATCTCAGCCTTGACAGAGCTGACTGTGTTTAACAGATCAATAAAGTCTCGCTTCAGAACTTCAGACTGTTGTTTCACAATATCACAGCTTCCTGTATGCACGATGATGTTTTTCGCTGTGGGATAGTCAGCCACGATGTCGAGGATTTTGTCTCTCATGTCAGAGACCATATCTTTCGGAAAGCAGAGTATTTTGGTATTCTTGCTGCACAGTTTTCTGACATCTTTTACAGCATAGTCACAACAATCAGAGTCTCAGGCTCAGTCATTAGCTTTGCCTGCGGCCTTTTACTCTCACATTGACTCTCAGTTCTTACCCCGCTTTGAGGAGATAGCTGCTTATCCAGGTCATCAGATGGAGATTTAGGATCCTGCGACAATGGAGCAAATCGGTTTTGGAGTTGTAGGCTTGGTTGTTGTGGAGGTGTTTTGCAGGTTTTACTTTTCTCAGCTGTCCTTGGCTTTGTCCGACTGGGTGCAGGGGTTGAGGAGGAGTTCTGCCTGTGTGCTAATGCAGGCCAGCCAGTCGCATCACAAATGTCAGGGCGCTGGGCTCTGCCTGTTAGTCGTCCTCCCACATATTTTCTCTTCGGCTTTGCACCGAGAGAGTTCCAGGGAGGACTACCATTTGAAGATTCATTATCTGCTCTCCCTTCCTGTTTCTTGGTAGGCCAGGTTGTGCTAGTTAGCTGTGTCTTAGCTTGCGTTTGTCCAGTGTTTTGAGTCCATGGTAAAGTGGTATCATTCCCCCACAGTCCATTTACCGCCACGTTTACTTCTAGTCGGTGGATTTTTGTTTCCAAGACTGCAATCTTCTGTAGGAGTTTGTAGTAGTCGTCCGTGGAGAAGGGAGGCATCTTGCTGCTACTTAGCTTTAGCTTAGCTGCTAGTTAGCATTAGCTAACAATCCAAATAGCTCGACGACTTTCTGGATTTGTCTTCACTCAAACGTTGAAGAGTGATATATGTGATATATCTGGCAGGATATATGTGATATATCTGGCAAATTGAAGCAAGAAAATGCAAGAAAATGCAAGCAGAGGCAAGCAGAGGCAAGAGCAAGCAGCAAAGCGACTGCACTCTCTCATCAAGGTCCTTGAAAGGACATAAAACACTTTACTAACAAGTAGTAACTACCTTAATAAATCATGAATTAATTATGAATTTCAGTATTAATATGCGTTTATAACGCATACATTAACATTGGTCCCTAACCATTAGTGCATATCTAAATCATTCTCTATATAAATGCATGAATAATGTACATCTAAATAAGTTATTAATCATTTACTAACACTTTATGAATTATCTTATGAATCATCTACAACTCCTTTGTAAAATATATAATACTTAATTTACAAATGGGGAATCCATCATTTATAAAGTATGAAAACACAATAATGAAACACATAATAGACCAGCTTATTAATCAAGAATAAAACATTTATAACTGTTGTTATCAACTGCATACCAATGAATTATTAATGTAGGAACAATGCTTTATGAATTATGAATTAAGTGTTTACTCATACTTAACTAATGCTTCATAGTGTGTAGTTATGATAATGTGTTACCGAAACTTTTTCAGAATTTGCTGGGATTCCAGATGAGACTCTTGAATATCGGTGGAGGATTCTCTGCGATTGAGAGATTTCAACAGAAATTTGAAGAGGTAACATTTTTCAAAAACATATACAATACGAGTGCTCATTAATGGATGTTCTGCATCTCCATTGTCCTGGTAAAACAAAGAGCAGAAGGAGCATAAACAACAAAATAGAATGACACGGATTACACAACCTTTTTCCTGTTTTAATTTCAGGACTATGTAGATTGTCAAGGAACCTTTAAATGCATACTAAAGAGGCAAACTTAATAAGGAAATATTAGGAGTACTTGCACCTCGCTGCCCCTGGAGGAACTCTCAGGTCCACAGAACACGTCGTTGCCCTTTCATTCGCTCGCTGCTAGCACCACATTGTTTCTTGTGCTTTAGAAGACATATAGTGCACCATTACTGTGGCCATATGGTGGTGCTGTTAATAACTTGATTCAAAAGATTTGTCTTGATCTAAAGAATCCAGAGGGAAAAAAAGAAAACGTCAGACTTTCATATCGTCACCTTCCTAAAATAAAGTCATTCTTTCAGTTTTTTCAGAAAACACGAAATAAAACGGTCTAAGTCACACTCTTGACATAGGCCATTAACTACAGGGGTAGAATCGCATGATCTGTTCAACTGAGGATGTAGGCAATTTTACCAGAGGTGGCCAGCATCATGAGGAGATGATTTAGGCAACAAAATCATTTTTGTCAAAAAATGACTTTGTCAAAAAATTATTATTTTAGGAAGGTGAAGATATTGAACCTTAATCTTTACTCACATACACATGTTGTTTGAAAGAGAAACACTTCACGTTTCTATCCGTACTAATTATTTATAAAATTCCAATATCACTGTTCTAACAGTTGCTCAGTTTCAACCTTGCTTTTAAAAATGCGACCATACATTTCTCAAAATACTTAATTGAGAATGCAGTTTAGTTGTATAATATGGGAACATAATTTAGTGTGAGTCATTTTCAAGCGGATACAAAAAAGCTTGTTAAGGAATTATTAACTAACACTCCATAAAATTACATTATATGATGGATACCACTGCTTCAAGTGTCTGAAGCTTGATCTTTCAACCATTTATCCATTAGATGTATATTATACACACCTGCATCCTTTCCATCATTAATGAGTGATATCTCCATCATCCTCTATTATTAGCCTCTTAAATTACATAGGTCGTACTTCAAAGAAACACATGCAGAAACCTTTGTTGCCTTTACTGCCAGTGATACTGGCAACTGTAGGTCACTTTGTAGAAGGTGTATTACATGTGAAATATGCTGTTAATTGTGTTTTTTCCTATAGTTTTCAGAGGTCATTAATAGATCACTGGATGAACTCTTCCCACCTGACACTGGGGTGCAAGTTATTGCAGAACCAGGCCGATACTACGTGGAATCAGCCTTCACACTGGCAGTGAATGTCATTGCCAAAAGAGTAATCGGTAATGTCTTTTGAAGCCACACGTATCCAGTAATAAGACATAACTTTGCTTGTATTTAAATGTGTCTTGATTTTAAATACAAGGAGTGTAGGTGACAGCTATCAGAGGAGTCTGTTGGCACTACATGGCAATGCACCACTACATGTATCCTCAATAGACAGCCATGCTCTCTGCTCCTCTGAGTGAGCATAATGACTTGCAGGGTTGTAGATAATCACTTTGTGCAGACCCACAGATACCAGGTTGCATCTTTGCAAACATATAGCATATTTGCCATTTTATCATTTGCATTTTTTCAGATGATGAGGACAACTGCCCTGACAGAAAAATGACGTACTACGTCAATGATGGAGTGTTTGGCTCTCTGAGTTGTGTTGTCCATGATGCTGCTCACTGCAACCTTCAACCATATCTTCACCGGGTAACTATCAACCACATAATGTCGCCACATAAGAAAGCCATTATTGGATGATTGCGCATGATTACGTCCAATGCCAACGGTGTATATACTGTGTATATATATGAATACATATGCATGTGAGCCTGACTCACATTTTATCCTGTACACAGGTTGTTGAGAGCAGCGAGCAGAGATACCGGTCTGTTATCTGGGGTCCAACCTGCGACAACTTTGACAAAGTAACCGACAGCTGCTGGATTCCTGAGCTGCATGTGGGGGACTGGCTTCTCATCGACAACATGGGTGCTTACTCTGTTAGTTTGTCCACTGACTTCAACAGCTTTGAAAGAGCACACATTTACCCTGTTGTGACAGCCGAGACATGGCACACCTTAAACCTTTCTGACATCTACGACATCCGCCAATAATCTGATCTCTTCTATTGGACAGTGGCTCAATACGGACCGTAACAAACATAGGCAACGATTATTATAGAGCAGTGCTTCTCAACTGGTCTGGCTGCGGGACCCACCATCACCCCTTAATGACAAGCCGTGACCCAAATCTAGGAAAATGTTCAACTTCTCAAATGTATTTAATGAAAAGATGGTGCAGTTTGAACCTGAGCTGAAAATGTCCTCTGCAGTCTAGTAGGGAGCTCTCTTGTGCAGAGAAATTGTTCCTGTAAGTCCCCGTCCCACACGTGTTTCACGTAAACGAGTAAAACTGCTTTGTTTGTTATGTCTGTAGATTCGGCATTTGTAATGCAAATTGACCACTTGTCTAAATTCAAGCTGTTGTTTGATGTCATCCGACATGTCTTCAATTCGTCTACTCATAGTGTCATATGACAGAGGTATAGTTTTCAGTTTATCCTCTGCTGATATTAGCATTACAAGGCATTAACGCCAAATATTGTTAAGGAGTGTGAATAGACGGCACTCCGCTGCATAAAAAATCCCCTTCAAAATAAAAGCACAGAATTTTTTTATTTTTCCCCAGGCAAAGGCCTGCGACGTGGGTCCACCAGTTGAGAATCACCGTTGTAGAGAGAGGCTTGAAATTCTATTTTATTTTTATTTTTTGTAAATACTCCATCTTTATCCTCAATGAATATTTTTAAGGCCGATAAACATTTTTCTGTTGAAAAGTTTTTTTAACCGACGATGTTGATTCAACGTTTTGACATATTTCACTGAAAGTCTTCATCCTTTACACTGTGCTAATAATAACATATTGTCATTTTGGAGCTTCATTAAAAAAAACGCATCCACATTTCTTGATAGATGAAAGCCAGTATTGCAAATCTCGGTGAAATTTGGTCAAAATGTGAATGTTCAGTCTTCAAATAGTTGGAGAAAAAAAAAAGACAATTTTGAAACAGCTTTTCACCATAACCGTTTTTTAAACGACTTTTAACCTGACAAATGCTCACTCAACTTAGGAGATAAAGAAAACCATATGACAGATGGCAATTATTTTATTATTCTATTACGTGTTATGGCCACAGCCTCTCCCCACTAAAGAGTCACAAAGTGGGACACGTCATCGCTAACTGCTTAAGCCTCAAGAGCAAAGAGCAGCAGCAGTCTACACAAAGTGTGCCACCGCCAAAAGGTAAAGGATTGATTAAAGCCGAGCACTTGGCTACTGATTCTGACAGAAGTGACAATATTGATGCTTGTTTCCCTCCACCGCCGAGCAGGCTGCTTGTGGTTGCGGGTTTGTATTTACGTGGTGGTGGATGGATTATACTCCCAGGCCAGTGCATGGTGTGCATATTTAAACAGGTCAATGGTTTCTTTCATGTTGCTGTTTCCCCCCTTATTGTTAAATAAAGGTGTTACTCTTTTAATGCACAATGACATTGCTGGTGGTAAAGTACGAAAGCACAGTGAAGCGTCTTGCTCAAAGCTGTTAATCAAACAGCTTCTTTTATTAAGTAAATGATGTTCCCTGACCAAGAATCTAACCCAGAACGCGATGGTGAGATCGCCGAATCCTAACCTCAAGACCACCAGGGAATGTGGTAACGGTTGTCCCGGTAACAGCCTTTCGACCTCTGTGCTCCAGTCTTGTGGTGTGTACGTGTGTGTGATGCCTTTCAGGTAAATTGTGGGTTTGAAGACTCGAAAGCTGATTGGTCCAGGTTCCTCCAGCCAGTGTCCTGATTGGGGGAAATGTTTTCGTTTTAGATAAGTGAAAGCCCAAACTTTTCATACCGTCTCTTTTGGTTATATTGGTATCTTTGATTTGAAAACGGGTACTCTTTTACCCCTGTTGTCCCGGTTATATCTAATTCACTTGTGTTTAACCTTGAACAAATGACTCTGTCAACCTTTAAACATCTGGTTTTATGTTACCTCCTTTTACTTAAACAAGCCGGGTGTAACATTAAGCAGCAATTCCATCACAACATGAACAATGTTATTTGAATACAATTAAAATAGAAAAATACATGCTCATTGACAGTCTTTCTTTAATTGTTTTGTCAAAGCCACCCAGGAGCCTGTTTCAAATGGTCTGAATTTCTGTCTTCATGTCTTGTAAAACTAATTTAATCCTCGGCCCACATTAGCTTTTAAAGTGACCAGTTTTATGAAACAAAGCACAAATCCATAACTTCCAACTAAACCCTGGATCCGGCACTCAGCCCTAAAACCATTGGTCCCGACGGACGATGAAAATAATAAGAGCATTCGTGATCCATCCTGAAACATCTAAGAATGGGTCACGTATGGTCTCATTAATATTATTTTAAAAGGTTCAGAAATGTCCTAAAACAGCTGGACTCTGTAGTTTGTTTACCAAACATTACTCTGTAGGATTACAAAGTGTTTTTTGGGGAACTATTTTCAGATGTGGATTGATAAATAATTAGAGCACCAGTGAGTATTTACGGTAGCTAGATGGTTTATTTGGGATTAAGTCACAACTCGAGCTGTGACTATTGGTGAATTAATCGACTGGACGAACACAAAATGAATCAAACTATTTCAATAGACGATTAATCGTTAACAGCTAGGGTGGGAAATGTATTTTCGCAAAAAATAAAAAAAAATGTGTTGAGATTCTCTTTACATCCCAACAGCAGTCAATAAAACAAAGCCCGTCCAAATAACGAAAAAGATCACCCAAATCAATCGCACAACCCTCTTGACAAAATCTGTTCGTACGGGTGTCTCTTGCATGAACCTAACGCTATGAATGAATGCTAACGCTAATGCTAACGCTAATGCGAACGCTAATGCTGCGCTCTCTCGGCTCCTGTCAATCCTATGGTGTGGTGGCTAGCTAATGTTAGCCAACTAGTGCTGCACAACTGTCAACACTTCCTCAGCTCACTAACTCGCTAGCGATCCACGGGTGTTGGTCTTCGTCACCACCGTCGTTTGTTGCAGGAGTAGCAGGTGCTTCCATTTCTGCTTCCATCATGAAATCAGTCATCGTAGAGTGGAATTCTGCTCATGGAGTCGCTCACTAGCTATAGCATATAGCATCCTGGGCATCACTGGGAATCAAACACCGCGGCTTTGAGAGCACTGATTCACCAAACCTGCTTGCTTGCAGTCTGTGTTCCACCACAGTCCCCGACGCTGGTCTCATGATTCATTTTTTTGCTGAAGATAGATTTGATTTTGTAGCGAGTAACGAAGGTTTCAGGGGAAATGTATCGGAGTAAAAGTATCAGTTTTCTTTGCAAAATATAGTGAAGTAAAAGTAAAAGTCAACAGAAATATAAATAGTAAAGTAAAGTACAGATATCCAAAAAAACTACTTAAGTACAGTAACAAAGTATTTCTACTTCGTTACTGTACACCACTGCACGTAACCAGGGAAAACCCTCTTCCCAGTCTTTACCCAACATCATGCAGTACGCGTGCAGGAGAGCCATGAATGTTTGGAAGCGTCGGGATGGTGTGGTCTAAGAGGTTCCATGTGTTTTCTCTTCTTTTTTGCAGTAATAATTGTGTTTCCTATCATGTTGATGCATGAGAAACCATGGCAACCAAAGAACATACAACCAAATGCAACCAAATATTGTGACACAGAAAACCAGCAGAACCAAAACCAGGAACCATTAGATTAAAGAAACAGCAAATATCATGTGGTATGAATATGCTAAGTTCACAGTCCGGCAGATGTAGCACTCATCTTTCCACAGCGGAGGTCGTCCTTGGAAACCACGACCTCTTCTTCCTTGTCTTCTGCCTCTGCCTCCTCTGTAGAAACCTGAACCCCCTTGGTTCTGTTGTTTTTGTGGTGTGCCCATGGCCATGCTCTGGACAGCCTGGACCATGGTCAGTTGAGCCATGTGCAGCTGCTCTTCTTTGGTCTCAGTTTTCTTCTGTTTGTCAACAGCGTCTTGTTTTTCTGCATGATTGGCATGTCTGATGATTTCAGTTAGGCGGGCTTCTTCATAGCCAACACAACTTAATTTTACTGCTGCAGAGATGGGTGGCAATAGTCCATCCAGGAAGCACTGTTTGAGGTGGTGCTCCCAGTTGCCTGCTGCATCTCCTCTGTTTGCAGGTTCCTGAAGGCTGCTGTGCTCGTTGAAGACAACATGGAGTCTGGCGTAGTAGTCTGCCACAATTTCACCAGTCTTCTGCTTGCATGATGTTATTTTTGACATGTTGATTTTTTGCGGGAAAGCAAGTGCCAGAGCTGCAACCAGTGTGGTAATCATGTCTCTATATGCAGCATTGTCAGCATGATCCCAGTTGGTTTGTTCCTGTCTGACATTGCCTTGACAGGCTGTTCGAACCTTGGCATAGTTGGCTAGGCCCAATTTCTTCATGAGGAGGCGTCTGAGTTCTCCTTCAGTGGGACTTAACTCGCGGCAGAATACAATGAGTTCATCACCGAACTTTGCCCCCAATATTTGGGGTTCTGGCAGTAGTGCCAGTGCGTCGATCATGTCTCTGTCAGTCCAGGGTCTATGGACCATCATTGCTCCATTCGGACCTGCTACTTGGACCGTCGGGAATGAGAGTTCCAGTTTTTCCTGGTCGTTATCTGTTCTTGGTCCTCGTCCACTTCTGGTGTCATATGGGTGGTGGTAAGTACCAGTCCCTGCCCCTCCAGTTGTCCCCAGGTCCTCATGTGACTTATCTGGGCTACCTAGTTGGGACATGGCGTGTGCAGCCTGCTGCATGAAGTGGGTGATGGAGGAGATCGTGCTTGTGAGGCTGCTGGCAGGAGTGCTAGTTGGAGATGGGTTGAAGTCAGGCTGTCTTGGTGTGGGTGGGTCTGCCATGACTGTGGGTGGACCTTGCTGTGTTGCTGGACCGGGTAGTGGGGGAACATATGGTGGAGGTGGGGGAGGGCATGTGTCAAGATCAGGATCCACCCTGTGCAGTGAGCTATAGAGAGAAGAAGATTTCTGAGAAGCTTTATCTGCTCCTTTCTCACTTGTATCTACATTAGACATCTTTTTACACAATTTCTTTCTTTCCCTACTTTCAGCTTCATCCTTCCATGTTTTCAAACTTCTTTTGTGACTTTCTATCATTTCCAACTGGCCTTTATTTTGTCTAATTCTGTCTGTAACTTTTGTATCTGATTTATGCAAAATGATCCTCCTTGAGGAAACCCACATACATCAACCCATTTATTCAAATGCTGACAACTCGCTTCACTATACTTGTTCTTCATGACAATTACGTTAGGCCCTTCAGGTGGAGGAACCTGGTTACTTCCCTGTGCACCCATTTTGAGGCACAGTCAGTGTACACTTACAGTAGTCACCGTGAGTCTTTAGATTAATTTATGGCACAATCAAAGTCAAAGTCGTTACTTGACACATTTATCTATAGGGACTCTTTGTCTAAGCCTTTAATTTCAAACACATTTATCCTTACGGACTCGTTGTCACTGTTTTTTTGTTTTTTTTTAACCCCCTGCAAGGTAATATTCTATATCACGATACTCTGACCCAAGTATAAACTTGACTCAAATATTCACCTCCCTCCTTTAACAAGCAATATTTTGAATCCCCCTACAGGGTAGTATTCTATACTACGATTCCAACCCAAACTTTCATGAACAACAGCATTTTATGAAACGAGGCCAACAAATATCCACAAATGCCTGTTAAATGCCAATAAAATATTATTATGAATATTACCAAAATATTCTATATCCTAATTCAGTGCACTTTTAATCCCAATTTTACTTTTAACAAAAGGTCTTTCAGGAATAATTTTCGAAAATCTCACCGGATGTTTAGAAGTTTATCTGGACTCAATCAGGTCTTAGTGAAGATGATCAGGAGCCAACGGGGATTGGTGCTTTCGTCTTTCAAGTCTTTGAGGTAGAGGTAGAAGGAAAAATCCTCCTGGATGATCAGTTCACGTCCGCCGTTGGTTCCTGACAATCTTTCAAAGGATCCTGCTCACAGCGGCAAGTTTGTGGTGGAAAAAACTATTCAATAGTACCGAGTGAGTCCTATGATACTGAAATCAAGAAACATGCGTAATGACAATCTCAAAACCTGTGTCTCTGTCAAATAAGGAAAATGTTGCTGGGGAAATTGTCCCTGCCTCTGTGTAATTTTCCTGTGTCAATATCTCGCAGCGATCTGGTTGCAGAGCACCAGGCTTAATCTTCTCTGAAGGAGCTGTTTCAACAGGTTGGACCTGACATTGAGGTGCTGGACAGTGCTTGTGGTTATTTTTTTCCAGATTCCCTGTTGGTGAGGGGATCCTCTTTTCCAAATAGTTTTGCCTGTTACACTCCGTCAGTAAGTGTTAAAAGTAACTCACGATGAGTCTGAGGAAAACGTATGACTGGATTTGAAGACATTTCTTTTGGCCTCGTATGAAGAAAGTTGTCTCTGTGTTTATTAAAACATGAGATATATGCCAGCTGACAGACAAACCTAACCAGACAATAAAAGCTGTGCCAATTGATTGTGTGGGTCCTTTGCCTTACTCAAAGCCAGTTACTCCTTACCTTCTGACTGTCATGTAGTGAGAGCACTATCCAAGTTCATTTCCGTAGTCGGCATTTCGAAAGTCATTCAGTTCGACCAAGACTCAAACTTTTCTTTCCACGTTTTCCTCGGTCCTCAGCTCACCATGCTCAGAGGCAGGGTGTGTTGGAACGCTTCCAAACATTCATGGCTCTCCTGCATGCGTACTGCATGAGGTTGGCTAAAGACTGCGAGAGGGTTTTCCCTGGTTACGTATGCGTGTGTGTGGCTCCATCCTGATTTCGATTCATTCACCTCACTTGCCCAGTCAACCCAGCTGCCTTCCATCAACCCATCTACTCAACAGTTTATCTATCCCGGTTTTACATTCACTCTTAGCCAGGTCGTTGATGCAACCTGTATCTTGCTTGTTCTCAGCCACTCAGTATTATTAGATTCTGAATTTATCCATGTTTTCTCTTTAACTCTACTTACCTTGTCTTCCTGTGCCTGCAGTTTGGATCATCCCCTCCAGCTCCCCAGTCTGCCTGCCCCGCCTTGCCCTGCCCAGTTCCCCACCTCACCCTCCCGCTGCTCCACTACATTTTTCCCTTTTGTCCTCCTGGAATAAAACCCTTTCAGTCCCTGCATTTGGGTCCGCCACCACACCCCGTGACATAATGCTTGCAGCTAGAGAGACAACACAAGAGAGCACAATGTTTAGCTCAAATTAACTTATGTTTGCGCACACCGTAAGGCAAGGCAAGGCAAGGCAAGTTTATTTGTATAGCACATTTCAACAACAAGGTAATTCAAAGTGCTTCACATAAAACCATTAAAAGCATCAAAACATAAGACAAAAGAAAAGGAGATTTAAAAACAATTGAGAACATTCATTCATAAAAAGTAAGTTAGAAGTCCCTTAACTACATTTGCTGGTAACTGGTTAATAGTGTCCATCGGATGCCTCTATTTTGGTCTTCAGTTGTTTGTCTCATTACCCAGTCAATAGTAATATTGAAGAGAAAAGATGACATCACACATCCTTGTCTCACACCTGTTTTTACTTGGAATTTTTGGACTGTTTCCAACCCTACATGTGAAGTTGGTATCAAAACTTTGGATCACATGAACTATATCTTCAGGGATCCCATAATGCCGCAATACACTCCAAAGGCTTTCACGATGAATGGAGTCAAATGCTTTTTCAAAGTCAACAAAGTTTATATACAGTTCCCTCTGCCACTCTGTGCACTGCTCTATGATGTAACGTGAATATGTGATCGTTGCAACTTCTACCCTTTCTGCAACCTGCCTGTTCTTTTCGGAGATGTTGGTCTACAGCAGGGGTGTCAAACTCATTTTCACTCTGGGGCCACATCATCATCACGGTCGCCCTCAAAGGGCCGGTTGTAAATGTAAGACGGTGTAAATGTAACTACTCCTAACATATTTAGTTTAGTTTCCCAGGATATCTGTGACTTCCTCAACACCTACTTAGCAGAAATAGAGGTTCTTTTTTCCATGGTTAATGGCGGACAGTTGAACGGCTTTCAGGACGATAAGCCACGCCCCCTCTCCAGCGCGTCCAGTGCGAATGAACACAAAATAGCCCCGGCGAGACCGGCGGCGCAAATGGCTCATCTCATAATTTCAACCATGGGGATATTTTTATTTTCACATCTAACTTTTAATTTTTGTAAAAAAAAAAAAATAAATTTTAAAAATAAATCTTTTTTTTTTTTTCTTTTTTTTTGCTGGGGGATTCGCGGGCCACATAAAATGACGTGGCGGGCCGGATCTGGCCCGCAGGCCGTATGTTTGACACCATCTACAGCATCTGTTATTCGATTAATAATCTTTGCCATGATCTTACTTGGTATTGACAGAAGTGTAATTCCACGCCAGTTGTTACAATTTCTTAGAGAACCTTTCTTTGGTACTTTGATGATGATCCCCTCTGACCAGTCATCAGGTATTTTCTTATTCTCCCATATAGACGTAAAAAGTGGTTGAAGAATTGTTGCTGCCAGAATCGGGTCTGCCTTGAAGAGCTCTGCATTGAGGTTATCTGGGCCAGGGGTTTTCCTGTTTCTTAAGGATTTAATCACGATTATAATTTCATCTCTGGTTGGTGGTTCAATGCTCATATCCAAATCTGCTTCTGCATCTTGGATGTTGGCCTGTGTTTTGGTGGAGGCCTGTCCAGCACCTCGCTAAAATGCTCCGTCCATCTAGCTTCTTGGTCTGCTTCCGTTGTAAGAAGCTTTCCCTGTTTATCTTCTATTGGTATATCACAGGGGTCTCTAACTGGCGGACCGCGGTCCGGATCCGGACCCAGACGCATTTGCATCCGGACCCAGGACCTAAAATCGATATTTTCACACATATATTAGGCAGCGAGTTTGTACTTTAACCGGTAGGGTTGCACGGTGTATCAATACTAAAAAGGTACCGCGGTACCTGTACGTTAAAAACAATACGATTTTGCATATTTTTAGTATCGATACTTTATTAAAATAGCGTGTGATCAGAGCGCACTCGCTGCTCCACTCTGTGTCATGCTGCCTGCAGGCATGCAAGGGGGCGGGGCTACCCAGCGCCAGGGGCGGACTGGCCATCGGGGATACCGGGGGAATCCCCGGTAGGCCGACGGGGTTTGGGCCGGTCCAATACCGGACCACCTCCATCATCAGCCCTCGCTCTGAGATCGCCGACCAACTATATTCTATGCTTCACAGAACACGTTAAATTGACTCTTACTTAATACTTAAAGTCAATAATCGCTGACTGAGATTTATACTAGTCCTCGCAATCTGTATTCACACTCATGGTTTCCATCTGTGAGCCGGCAGCACCCCTACACACACACACACACACACACACACACCCACACACACACACACACACACACACACACACAGCATGCAATCTGCCCCAAAGAGGCGGGTCTATGAAGCGGTTTAGCCAATGATGCTTTAATGCTGATTAAAGATATAAATGAGTGACATACAATTTAGCCAATCAGCGTCCTCAAATAGATTCAGCTCTACTAGTCAACTAGTAGAAACGCGCAGCTGCGCGTTTCCGTCCGGACTGGTCTCTACAGGCGAGTACTGCTCCTCCAAGAGCCGTTTCAGAGGAGAACTTTGACGGAGAAACTGCACAATCAGACATCAGGAAAGGGAAGCAGTACATGCGAAGCTTCTCTACTAGCTGTACACCAGACAGGTTTGGCTAGCTGGATGACATCATGCTAATAACTTATTTAGCTTTTTAAAACAACGGGGACAGATCCAGCACGGACAGTTAGGGAGTGAGAGACATGAAGCACCTGCTGAGACATGATATATTGTTATAAATACATCATTATATATATATATTTTTTTTTTTTGTGCGTGTGTGTGTTTTATATTATAGTGAATATTATTATATGATATATATATATCATTATATGATATATATATATTATTATATTATACAGCATATTATTATATGATTTATATATTATTATATTATACTGAATTCCCTGTGTGGGTGACACAAATAAGATGTTTGTCAAAGTGTTATTTACTGCTTTTTTCATGTTGGAATAAAAGTTAAATATTTAACTGCAAAGTAGTAATACATGTTTGATACTTTAATTGTTTTGCATTAAATCATTCTGGGATGTTTGCTGAAATTGATTGGATGTGGCTCAGCCCTACAGAGAACATGTTCCACCAGCTCCACTGCGTATAACCATCTGATACTAGCCGAGTTCAGCATATTCATCTAGCAAACTATACCTACCTTGGAGTGTTACAATAGCGAGTATTATTTTATTCAATGTGTCCATCCAGGCAAATTGGTGGATCCAAATGTTGTAAAAAAAAAAAAAAAAAAAGATATAATTTCTTTGTAATAATCCAAAATAATGTTAAGTGTATGGGTATTTTTCCAAGTAGGCCACTGACTGGTCGATACGTGCGATCCATTGAGTGGGCAACGCGCCGTGTATTGAGTGGGCCGGTCTGACAGTAAACTCCCGGGCCACTTTTTCCCCCCAGTCCGCCCCTGCCCAGCGCGCTCACAACAACAGGCAGCGCGCGCACTCACAGCGAGTGATCACAGGGGAGACATGCAGGAGCTTTTACCGACCGTCCTCGGCTTCTTGGAAAACAAGATGCCAGAAGTATCATCTGGAAGTACTTTGGCTATATTGCAGACAGTGAAGGAAATCCCACTGACATACAGAGACCCGTCTGTGGAACGTGTTTCAAAGCCACACAGACCAAGAGAGGCAACACGTCTAACATGGCAAAGCACCTTTCAGACAGACACCCCGAACTTTTCAAAGAGTTCAAAGAACGACGGGTAACCACATGTGATTATAAACATGAACACCCCCAAGCTCACCCATATACAGCTAACACGATCGCCTTAGCCTAGTTTGACAACAAGCCTATATGATCATGAGGTCACAATGCACACAAACGTGCACTAATGAAACACAATTGATGCAAAATTGCTACATGCTGGTGGAGCCTGAGGGTGGATCTTGAGCTAATTATTTTTAGTTAAGGAAAAATAATTATTCCATGAATTAAGATAAAATATGAAGTGAAAATATCAAACTCACAATGCAAGTAAATGAAATGAGGAAATAGAAACAAGAGCAGGAAAATTGTGCTAATCAGAGAGGTTATCTCACATGACGTTCTCCAAAAAGAGAAACGTGTTCAGAGAGAATATAATTTATAAGCAAGAATGAACAGACTCTTCTATGTTAATTCTTCCCCCAGGCAGTGTGTCATATGTTCACAAACCGTAACTATTGATAAAAGCGGCAAATGAAGCGCACTACGAGGCAAAGCACAACTCCTTTGAACAAACGTACCCACTCACATCTAAATGAAGACACAGAAAATAAACCTAAGAGCCCAAAATGATCAGAATCCTAACACATGAATTCACTGACCAACAGTGATGTTACCAGAGAGGACAGAGCTGAATCAATTGTTAATAACCACACAAAGTCCATGCTCACTGATTTATCTTTTTAGATGACAAAAATATAATATTGTTGCTTTTTGATTGACATCACTTCACACATGAATTAACTGAATTTAAAGCTGCAGGACAACTCGGTGAAATACATTTTTCTAAAATGAATTACTTTATTTTAAGATGCACATTCTTCAAAAGCTTTCTGTTATGTCAGTTATTCTTTAATCCAGCCATTATTTTACTTGAAATGAGAAGAACATTTATTTATGTATTATTTATAATCCATCCAGTTAAATTTGAAAACTGAGAATAATAATTTGTTAAAATATAATTGATGTGTACTTTCTTTATTTGATTTGACAGTTGTTGACTACACAGAGACGTTACTACTACTAGACTTCTTGAATATATATATATATATATATATATGGCACTAAATAGCGCGGGTTAAATATTATTGTAATGTTTCGGACCTTTGCCCGAGGAGATTTTCTCAATCTGGACCTTTTGGAATTTTAGTTGAAGACCCCTGGTATATCAGGTGTCTTCAAAAATATGCAAAATCGTATCGTTTTTAACGTACAGGTACCGCGGTACCGTTTGTCAAATAGAGTTGAGCTCCCAGGGAAGCTGCCTTAAATGAGGAAATACATGTTCGGTATGTAAATTAGGCTAAAGGGACATAAAGCGTATAATTATAGTTTAACGGATGAAATTGAATAATCATTTTAAAGCAAACGTGTATTACATAACAAATGTAAAGTGATTTTAACAAATATAAACCTGATAATAATAATAATATGTGTATCTGAGTATAGTGCAGACTGTTTGTGTTAAAAGTACGAAGAAAGAGGAAGTAAGCAGGGTGTTGGCTTCAAGGGATGGGGAAATAACGGCGGTTGAGAAGGAAGACATAAAGAATATACTCAGAAATCAATAGATAAAGTGTAACCAAACGATAAAGTTTATAATCATGATTAATAACGAATGTTTAATGCATAGAGTGATTTAACAAATGTAAAACTGATTGTAACGATGAACTGTGTTGAACTGTGTTGAGAAATAACAAGGGTATGTGTTAGGACATGTTTTGGGGAAGTGAGATCATATAGGAGTTGTCCGGAAAGTGAGTTCAGCAACAGATGTTTGGGCGGGGTCCGCTATGCTTCGGACTCTGTTGCAAAAACAAGGGGCGAAGGGAAATAAGGTTCTTTCCAAGCATACGCACTCACCCAGAGGGGTGGGGGCCTAAGACTGAAGGGAGATCTGGTACTTTTCCAAACATAAGCACACACACAAAAGGGTGGGATAAAGATCATGTGTTCAGAATAGGAGGAGGGGGGAACAGATAGCCCAAAAGTGTTATAAAAGAAGTAACTTGCAAACAGCAAGACGGGAATTCACGACGGGACGCTGACCGAGCCATCCATGGAGAAACACTGGACCTCGATTGACAGCCGCGTCGGAGGACTTCGTCTCTGCTCATGGAAAAAAGACCGCCGTTCGTGGACAAAGATTGAAAGACGGAGATTTTCCTCTCCCCCTGCTTGACTTTAACAACTGGACAACGGATGGACACAGCCGCCTTAAAGACTTTGTACTGAGCCTGAAGGATCGCTGAATGGACTCCGTTGGCTGAGCAGGAGGGGCCGGAGGGTCTGGCCAGACCTTCGCTCCTAACACCTCCAAAATAACTTTTTCATCGGACCTTTGAAATCCAGCTCCGACCGAGACGACGCGTCAACCTAACCCAATGAGTATAATCTAAGAAGAAAATTAAATTACGAATCAAGTGTAGTGACAATTTTTATTATGTGAGCTGTAGCCTGACCCTTGCTAACAATATATAAATATAACCTGCAATAAATATCTAATCTGCATTTAAAGTAAAACTCTCAAGTGCATTCATTTGCTTAAAGTGGTAAATGTTCCTCGTGGCAAGTAAAAAGTTAAATCTATTGTATGTCCAACAACTGAGTTCTGAATGGTTATCCTAGTGACCTATCCACTTAACAATCCCTTACGGTTTTAGATGTAATCCTAGCCGTTAAAACCAAACCTGGCAATTTACCAAGAGCCCGGATCCAAAAGAGGGAAGCTGCCATAACTGACGCGACTGGTAGGAGCGCCCGGGGTCAGGTTGGCCCCTCGACCGAGTGCGCATTTACCGGAGGAAGCAGGGTAGACGTCAGGAGTAACAGTAGTTAGCAGAGCCAGGCGAGTTTCCTCGCAAGAACACCAGCTCTAAAATCTTTTAATAGAGAGCTGAGTCAGTAAGTAGCCCCGTATCGGGCCAAAGAACCCCAGGATCTAACACTTTTTAGTATCGATACACCGTGCAACCCTACCGGTTAAAGTACAAACTTGCTGCCTAATATATGCGTGATTCCGAAATATCGATTTTAGGTCCTGGGTCCGGATGCAACTGCGTCTGGGTCCGGATCCGGACCGCAGTCCGCCAGTTAGAGACCCCTGCTATAAGGAGACGAATTGAAGACATGTCGGATGACATCAAACAACAGCTTGAATTTAGACAAGTGGTCAATTTGCATTACAAATGGCCGAATCTACAGACATAACAAACAAAGCAGTTTTACTCATTTACGTGAAACACGTGTGGGACGGGGACTTACAGGAACAATTTCTCTGCACAAGAGAGCTCCCTACGACTGCAGAGGACATTTTCAGCTCAGGTTCAAACTGCACCATCTTTTCATTAAATACAGTTGAGAAGTTGAAAATGTTCCTCGATTTGGGTAACGGCTTGTCATTAAGGGGTGATGGTGGGTCCCACAGCCAGATAATAACAATCGTTGCCTATGTTTGTTACGGTCCGTATTGAGCCACTGTCGAATATAAAAGATCAGATTATTGGCGGATGTCGTAGATGTCAGAAAGGTTTAAGGTGTGCCATGTCTCGGCTGTCACAACAGGGTAAATGTGTGCTCTTTCAAAGCTGTTGAAGTCAGTGGACAAACTAACAGAGTAAGCACCCATGTTGTCGATGAGCCCCATGGTCCTGGTGGCAGTCTCATGAGAGGAGGTCCCGCCAGACCTGGTCCTGAGTACTGCTGATGTAGTGGTGGGAATGGAGCCCATTGTGGTGGTGCATTGGACTGTCTTCCTCTTCTTTTATGTGGGCAATCTCTCACCCAATGACCTTCTCTCCCGCATACGTAGCACTTCCCTCTACCTACAGGTCTTTCATACTCTGTAGTTACCTCTCCCTCTGTTGGATGCTCGTGCACGTCCTCTGCCTCTGTAATGTGGTGGAGGTTGGTAGTACACCACTGTGGGGGCCGGTTCTGCTGGATTTCGTTGGTATGAGGTTGGGGGTGTAGCTGGATATTGGGGCTGTTGAGAGGCCTGAGCCTTGGCTACGCCCATCTGTTTCTTGGCCAGATGTTTTCTACTTATTTCTCTGTCGGCCGCCGCTATTTGAAGTTTCAGCAGCCGCCGCGTCATTCTCTCCAGATCTTCCTGTCCTCTTGTCTCCTCAGTTAGATGTCTCTGGTTGTAGTGAGTTAGGTGTTCCCTCCACATGGCATCTTCCATGTTGCTCAAGCCTACCACTCCTCCCAGCGCTGTTTGTACTGGTAGGGGCAGGCCCTTCTGCACAGTGTGTCGCCATACTACAGTGGTGGCTTCATTGCCGTCATGTCTCCCCCCTGTGGCCTCATGCCACTCTTCTTCAGCTCTTTTTAGATACTGATGCAGCTCTTCTTCTGGTTTTATCGTCAATCCACTGAGGGAAGTCATGTTTGGTTTCGTGGGCCAGATGCTTCTCATAGTTTCCCAGTAGATTCCTCGGAAGTTGTCGAACTGGGGTCTGGTCCACTCGGCGGCCCGTTCCTGCTTCTAGGGCATTTAACTTCATTGTCCCCTCTGTGCGGATAATCATGGCCCGTATGTCTCCCAGTGCCAATTTATCCGCTGCCGTGAGTTTTTCAAAGAGACGGATCCAAGGGCTGGCTCCTCCTCCCAGCGGTGGCAGTGCCTTCTCCAGTGTGTCCATGTCTCGATGTCCCCATGGCACATACTCAGCTTGTCCGTTGGATTTCACCAGCAAGGGGTACTGTTGGGTCTGGGCTAATGGTGGCATCTCACCGTTTACAGGATAAAGATGTTCTCGATAGCATTCTGGTGCCTTCCTTTTCCTGTTGAACCGTCTGGGAAGTGGACAACCTCCGGCTGCTCCACTTACCTCTTTTCTTCTGTCCTCCTCATCAGTGTCGTCAAGGGTGTCATCATCACTTGTGGCTGCTCTCTGTCTGTTTCTGGGTTTTAGGAACACATAACCGTCTGTCTTATACTCACCACTCCCCATCTTCCACTCCTGTTTTATCTTTTTTCCTCTGCACCCCATTCGCCCTGCTTCGTCCTGGCAGCTCCCTGGAGTCTCCACGTCCATATCCAGTGTTCCCCCTTTACTCTGTACACAGGTGCCTGGATTGAGGGTTTTAACAAAGAGGGATAGATTATTCTGCACTTCTTCCTCCCATATGGCAGGAGAGGTGAGAGAAGCTCTGTCTGCCCGTGTGCTTCTGTCAGCACCGACGGGTATACTGGTGTGTAGACCGGGTTGTCAGGTCTGGGGGTGGTGGTTTTGAAGTCTGTCTCTTTCAGGACCTCAGGTAGTCCCACAGTACTAAATACCAAAAAAATGTGAGTAGCACCTTTACTAAAACAGTTTAAAATGTGGATTTATCTCTACAACAAAATTGCACACTACATATCCCCCCCTTTGCCACGATAGCTCTGCTGTAAGAGATCACGTGGCAACCACCTAGGTGCATCCATACATCATTTTGTAAAAATTGAATCCCCTTGTACAGATTACCCGGAACCGCGTTGTTCCTGTAGTCAGTGAAGTGAGTCCGAGTTGCTGCCAGTCAGACATGTCCTCTCACACCAGTCATGGGCCTCGTACCAGACCTCATGTGGAATCAATTCCCTGACAACCTCTGTGTTGTATTGTGTGCGGTCGTTGACTCCAAAACTGGGATCCACTGCTCCACTTCCCAGATCTAGATCCACGCACCTTGATTAAAAACAAACAACTGCCCCAAGTTCTGCAGTCAACGTTAGAATACTTCTGTAGTCTAGGAGAGTTCAACGATCTCTCAACTATTTCAGCACTGTCCACGTCAAAATTTAGTTTTAGGAACTATGTAAAACACACAAATGTACCAAAATTAGTCAATACTGGATAGGTTAAGAAATCTTGAACAAATTCAAATTCAAAATCCAAGAGGTTTAAAATCGAAATTAAAATTAAAAAATAAAACATTAATTAAAAAATTCAAATTAAATTCAAATTCAAATCAATCAATAACTGTATTCAAAAATAGTCAATCAGAAATACCAATGCAAGTCAAACTGTTGAACTACAATTACAATCCACAATGCAATCTTTGACACTTGACCAACACCAACACTGCACAATAATGAATCACATTTAAGTTCAAGAATTGAAGAAGCACAACTGAAACCATTAATGTTCGTTAGAATGCTGAATTAAAACCAAAGTCAACAACTAAAGTTAAAATGCTTAATTAAAACTAAAGTCAGAATGTAGGCTTACAGATCATAGACTCAAGACAATGAATCTCTCTAAAAAACTCTATTGTTGTAATTTATCTATTAATCCACTGGGTGGCGTACCTCTTGTAATATTATAAAACTATGCTGTGATTGCCTCTCTAAGCCACCAGATGTCAGACTGTTTTAGTACTAATGTAATTACAGATTCGAAACACTAGGTTTGTTATTATCTAGCAGTTACTCCTCCTGGCCGCTAGGTGGTGGAGTTGCTTTCTGGCGTTTTTTCTTTTTCTACACAACCCAACTTCCTGTTGACCTTTAGCCTTTGCCAGCAGCTATGTTAACGGCTATGCTAACGACGAAGTGGAACTTTTAACAAACGATCTTCACACACACGTTTCACCAAAATCCCACACTTTAATTTCACTCATACGCCCTTTGTCCCCTCTCACAATCCACCGGTTATTTTCTTTATAAGCACCTCTCTTTAACTATTTTCAGTAAGGACCGGAGAAAGCATTTAGCTAACGTTAGCTCCCGTGGCTACAAGCACGGTATTTGCAGTCGTATACAACCTTTTACCCAGTGTGTTCTCACAATCGTATCTCCCCACAACGCTATCGCCAACACGGCAACCACGCACATGACAAGACACAACTTCTACCGGACTAATTTATCATTTACTCACCCAAAACGTCCTTTAATATCTCGCATTCAAAGCCCCAAGCACTCCGCGGCAATCCTATCTATGCAGACCCGATTCCCGGCAGCAGTGCCTGGCTGCTCCCAAATGCTACCGAAGCTGTCCTGGCTCACCAGACCCTTCTTGTCAGTGTCTTTATTCCGTTTTGAACCACACCATTCAAAACTCAAACTCTAGGCAAGGCCGGCGAGGTAGTCCGCGAACATCGGGCTCCTTTACTGCAGGAATCCCCGACCCCCGACGGTCTAACTCCGCCGGTCCTACCTATACCGAGCAGTGTTGGTCCACCACACCCGAGAATACACAGATCAGGCCCATCAGGGCTGCCACCCTTCAACGCTTAACGATTACGCACTCCCAGTCCGCGCAGCTTACCAAACGCTCAGTATTCCTTTATACTTACACACAGTATTCTTAATACTGACTCTCAGTATTCTTAATACTTACTCTCAGTATTAAAATACTCATACTCATATTATTCCCCCTCATTGTCAGTACCCGTAAATAAGTCAGCAAACGCTAAGTTACACATAGCATAGCATAAATACACGCTACTAAGCTCCATGCGACTCACCTCGTGTTCAGCTTCTGGCCGCAGACCACGGGCATTTCTGGCTAAGGTTTCAATAACTACCTACACAGATTTTCTGAAATGGATCTGCAAACCTCTCGTCAAGCCTGCACGAAACCAGTCGAAGAGGCCACTCATCTGGGGTGCCACATTTGTTGAGTTCGAGAGCCTCTTAAACTGTGGGAGACCAGCCTTTCCAAAGAGTCAGTCGGTTTCAATTATAAACAAAAGTATTTAATACTTCTGAAGCTAAAACAGTCGCATAGTGAAGTACATTATCTACAGTTACATAGAATATGACCCGCTCACCCCGAAAGCGTTACACCCAAACAGTGTAACCGGAGCAAGAGACCGGTAGTTCTTTCTCCCCCGCCTTACATAGTTGAAAAACATCCCACAAAGTTCCTATTGGCTAAATCCAGCTGGCTCCTCCTTCTCGCAGGACACTCGCACGGGCATGACCTGTCTAGAAATCTATCTGTCCCTTACTTATTCTAAATACACTCAATGACTGTCTTTTATGGCTTAACCCTTCTATGATAAACATTCCACATAAAAGATAAGACTTTGCAACTTTTGGCAAAAGCTTCATGTCTCAAATTCTCCATCTAGCAACTAATCCTAAAACACTTTATGCTTATCTTAATTATGCATTTCCAAAACACTTATGATTGTGACTAATTATGAATTCTTAAATATGAATCATTAAACACTTTTATTGTAACTTCTAAACACACAGTTCTACACTCAAATGTCTTACACTCACTCAGAGGAGCAGAGAGCATGGCTGTCTATTGAGGATACATATTTATGTAGTGGTGTATTGCCATGTAGTGCCAACAGACTCCTCTGATAGCTGTCACCTACACTCCTTGTATTTAAAATCAAGACACATTTAAATACAAGCAAAGTTATGTCTTATTACTGGATACGTGTGGCTTCCAAAGACATTACCGATTACTCTTTTGGCAATGACATTCACTGCCAATGTGAAGGCCAATTCCACGTAGTATCGGCCTGGTTCTGCAATAACTTGCACCCCAGTGTCAGGTGGGAAGAGTTCATCCAGTGTTCTAGGGTCCCCTAATAAGGGGACCCTAGACACCTGGTCATTTGTGTCATATTTGGACCAGTGAACACATATTAATTAATAATGATGTCGCATACCACGTGAAATGTCAGAATCCTGGGATAAAATCGTTTAAAAGACATTTGAACATACTCCAAACACAACTCAGTACTCAAACTTAGCATAACTACAATACCATATTCATATTTCGCCAGGAGTGTACACACTCGGGACATTTCCGGACTTAGCAATCATAGCTTGATGCTAACAAACAAAGCAAGATAGCAGAAAGCACGGCACGAACACAACGGTTACGGTCATAACCGTAGCATTTCTCTCCGTCATACTATCGCTGAGATATGAGCCAACAGACACCAGCAACACAAATCACATTATCGCTTTATGATCATAAATATGACTCACTATTGACGTTTTCAAGAAGAATGATTGAATATCCCCGCATTTTTTTTCCGGAAAAGGTTCAATGGACTTCCTGTCTAGCAACAGAGACACACCTTTCCTTCGGAGGGGGTAATTTCACCCCACAGGGGAAGGCGTAACCTGCTCTCTCCCCCAGAGCCTGCAAGTCACTATTTTCGGAGACTTGATGATTTTTACTGGCTAACAGTGCTCTCACTCATTTTCAAGTGATTAGCTCAATTCTATTGGAGCTAACGAATACAGAGAGGTATGTACCATGGAGGTTGGCCAATGGGAGCGAGAGTTATTGTTCGGCGTAAGTATAAAACCGAGGAGCACGCTGCCAGCTGCTTTGCGCACAGCTGATTATGCTCAGCTGATTACAGCTGGAGCTTGGTTTCGGCTGCCTTTTTTAGCATCGTTTGAGTTACTTTTCACCGTTCGTTCATTTTTAGGATTACCGGTAATTAGTAAGATGTCGAAACAGAAGACTTACAAATATAATATAAAATAATATAATATAAAAAAAAATTTCCAAAAAAAGCCAGAAATGGCTGCATTTGGATGTATTTAACACCATTCGTAATTTATAAGTGAAATATGTAGTTTAGTACATGAGGAAATTCAAATGGCACACATGGTGCCCAAATACACATTTTGGAAATCTCGCCTAAACTTTCTGTACTAAAAATTCTCTAATTTTGTCTGCTTCACTTTATCAAAATAAAACTTTGCAGAGAGACTGTTCACATATATGTGCTATGATTTGGGAGATGTTTTAGGCTGGGGGCTGCATCATTTCAATGAAATAATAACAATGGAGGGGGTTTTTTTTTCAGGCGAACCTGAAACTTTTCAATTTGAGCTGTGTGCCATTTTCATTTACTCTTAACCAGTAACTTATACACTGATATTTACACATCTGAACAAATCTCACAAGTGTTCCTTTATTACAACACACCAATTATTCAAATAGACCTTGTGCTTGCAAAGATGCACTCTTTTGAGTATGGGTATGCAATTTTCGAGCAGAGGCCTAAAAATAGGGCTAGGTCTTAAGAGGTGACCTCTGAAAACTAGTAGGAAAAACACAATTAACAACATATTTCACATGTAATACACCTTCTACAAAGTGACCTACAGTTGCCAGTATCACTGGCAGTAAAGGCAACAAAGGTTTCTGCATGTGTTTCTTTGAAGTACGACCTATGTAATTTAAGAGGCTAATAATAGAGGATGATAGAGATATCACTCATTAATGATGGAAAGGATGCAGGTGTGTATAATATACATCTAATGGATAAATGGTTGAAAGATCAAGCTTCAGACACTTCAAGCTGTGGTATCCATCATATAATATAATTTTAGGGAGTGTTAGTTAATAATTCCTTAACAAGCTTTTTTGTATCAGCTTGAAAATGACTCACACTAAATTATATTTCCATATTATACAACTAAACTGCATTCTCAATTAAGTATTTTGAGAAATGTATGGTCGCATTTTTAAAAGCAAGGTTGAAACTGAGCGACTGTTAGAACAGTGATATTTGAATTTTTTTAATAATTGGTACGGATAGAAACGTGAAGTGTTTCTCTTTCAAACAACATGTGTATGTGAGTAAAGATTAAGGTTAAATATGAAAATCTGAGGTTTTCTTTTTTTCCCTCTGGATTCTTTCGATCAAGACAAATCTTTTGAATCACGTTATTAACAGCACCACCATATGGCCACAGTAATGGTGCACTATATGTCTTCTAAAGCGCAAGAAACAATGTGTTGCTAGCAGCGAGCGAATGAAAGGGCAACGACGTGTTCTGTGGACCTGAGAGTTCCTCCAGGGGCAGCGAGGTGCAAGTACTCCTAATATTTCCTTATTAAGCTTGCCTCTTTAGTATGCATTTAAAGGTTCCTTGACAGTCTACATAGTTCTGAAGTTAAAACAGGAAAAAGGTTGTGTAATCCGTGTCATTCAGTGTGGCTTTGTGGCACAAAGTAGTAAAACTGCCTGTGCCAAAGCACACTGTATATTATCCACCGGGCTTAATAATAATCAGATTTATCCAAAAGTTTGGCGCGCTTCTCCTTTTTTTTTTGCTGTTGGCAACGCTGTGTGATGAAAAATACATCAAAACATGCGGCCTGATCGGGAATAGCGCAGAAACATTTTTTCGGAGAGATTCACCCAGCGGTTTTCCTGAAAATCCAGGAAAACCCCGAAAAACTGAGCAAAATGGAGTTTGGCGCGCTTCTCCTCACACAGCATTGCCAACAGCGGCGTGAAAAATACATCAAAACGTGCGGCCTGATCGGGAATAGTGTGCTATCTATTTTTCGGAGAGATTCGCCAAGCGAATAATGGGTGTGTATTGCACGGCTCGTTAAGAGCTAGAGTGAGACTGTCAGAGTGGAGCAGAGCAGGAAAATCTTCTGTGATTTTTACAAACAAATTGCTCCAGCTCCCACAATTTTTATTCTTTGTACACCATTTTTCCCCAAAAGCTTGGAAATGTTGTGCTGGTTGCAGTAAAGTATCTATGGAATCCAACGGATTTACACATTTGGCTCAAAGAGCATGGCAACCAGTTACACGCACACAGGCTCTCTCTCTCTCTACACCAGGGATTCCCAAAGTGTGGTGCAGCTCGCGCACCCCCAGGGGTGCGCGAGCTGCACTCTAGGGGGTGCGCGAGAGGAAAAGTGTAATGGCGTCTGATGGTGTAATAATATTAAATATTTAAAAAAAAATGTAATTTTAATTTAAAAAGTGGGATTTTTCACTAAATAAAAACATGAATTATAAAAATCCCCTTTGTAAGACTTAAAATTAAAAACGTACAATTTAATGAATGCACTTCAGCTCCTTCCGGCAGTCTTGCGCCTGCCGCCAGTGTACACACTAGCCAGCCTATCTTGTGCAGCTAACGTCAGCTAACAGCGAACTTCATGCATTCAGCCAAGCGTAAGCTGCCGACAGTTCAAGACGACAACGGTATGCTTATGCAGGATAGAATAACGTACTTATGCTCCTCAGGATATCGCAGCAGAAGTTTGATTTATGTTGACTTACGATTTCTCTCCCCCTTTTCTTGGCTCACCCTCCTGCCAACACAGCAGGAGGTGACCCCCACTCTCTCTCTCTCTCTCTCTCGTAAACGCACGCACATAGTCTAACCCCTGGGGGAAACCCCGTTCAATCGATTGCCCCACACACGCACGTGCCTGCACAGACACACGTGGTTACATACAGCAACATTCACGCCACCTAGTGGTAGGTTAGCGGTAGCACCGTCAAGCCCCTCCTTTTCACATACGTCATCACCTCCAGTCTCACCCCCCTTCTGCTAGTTTGGCTAGCGGCCATCTTTGTAGTCTTTGACTGTGAGTGTTAAGGGCCCCCACCCCCCCCTTCCTTTTATACACAGACACACACACACACACACGCACATACACACATACTTATATACACACCCTCCTCCCCATTTCATTAATTTCTTTAGATATTAGGTACATAAAATAGTATGATAGCGTTTGTTGATCGCAATATTAATTGATCTGATCATTTATTATTCTGATGTAATAAACCCTGTTATATTTTAAAGAGCAGTCGTCTGTGATTACTTGTGCATATGTATGTGATGATCTGTATGTTGTAGCCTGTGTACGGACTCAAACCTTCACTGTCACTGATGAGTGACTACTAATTATGAGACTTAGTTTTATCGTTTGGTTATCGGTCCCTGTTCGCAGGGTGGTGCCCCGTTATAATTAATAATCATGAATAATTGTTATTCACATTAATAATTCTATTGATGTCAAGAATTCAGTTTCTTTCTGATAACTCAAACACGCCCCCTATTGATCCCAACAATACACACATTTATCGCTTCACGCATTGACTACTGTAACACACTTTTCACATCACTCAATGTATCTGCTCTTAACCGCTTGCAGGTCATCCAAAACGCTGCCGCCAGATTACTCACCAGGACAAATCGACGGTCTCACATCACCCCCGTACTCCGATCTCTCCACTGGCTTCCTGTAGCATCTAGGATACACTTTAAAATTCTCACCATCACTTACAGAGCACTACACGGTCAGACTACATATGGAACTGAACTACTTCACCCATATTCACCCGCCCGCACTCTCAGGTCAAACGGTTTAGGTCTTCTGTCTGTCCCACGCACACGATTTAAGACCCGTGGTGACCGAGCTTTTGAGGCAGTAGCACCGAGGCTATGGAATGCTCTGCCTACACTTTTAGAAACAAGCTCAAAATGCACCTTTTTTAACTGGCATTTGGGTAAAACCCGTGTGCTAGACCTGCTTTTAAACTATGTTATCATTTTTTTTTTTTATGTGTGTATGTAAATTATTGGCCCTATGGTCACATTGTCTTTTTTGCTTGTAATTTCTGTTCTGTTAAAGCAGTTTTGTGACTTTTGTCGCTCGACAAATAAATTGTACTTACTTACTTACTTACTTACTTATTTACATACAAAGCCTTTCATAACCTCGCCCTTCATACCTTTAGATCTCCTGCAATGACACGTTCCCAACCGAAACCTCAGATCCGCCGATGCCAACCTCCTTATCCCCCCCCTACTCTGTCCAAGCATCAGACCTGGGGGGACAGAGCCTTCTCCATCGCTGCCCCCTCCCTCTGGAACTCCCTCCCCCAGCCCCTCAGACATCCTCAGTCACTTAATTAAAAGTCACCTATAAAAATCAGCTTTTTACCTGTAAAGTTAGTTATGTATGTCTTTGTGCTGTTCCTTACTGTTATGTGATCTATTTTGTTTATATTGTAATTGCTTCTATTGTTTCTGTTTTTACCATGTACAGCGTCTTTGAGTACCTTTTTAAAGCACTATACAAATAAAATGTATTGTTGTTATTATTATTAGATGTCGACAAATCCCTCTCACTAGACCTATAAGAGAGTTTTCAGTCAAAAAAGGCCAAAATAATCAGAATCAGAAGGGTTAGGGGTAGAAGCATTCCCAGGCCAGACAAGATATATAATCTCACCAGCGTGTTCTGGGTCTACCCTGAGGCCTCTCACCAGTCAGGAATGCCCAGAAAACTTTTGAAGACAATATGACCAAGAGGCCTGGGAGTTGAGGACCTCATGGACAGGGGCCTCAGCTGGACATTCCCAGTTCACCCTGAATACACTTTTGGTTTTACCAGGTCTGTCCAGCAGCCTCTTCCTGCCATCTGATTCAACTCACCACCATGTGATATAAAGAATGTCAGAATATGTGACGAAAAGTTGTTGAACTTCCACACACTCCCTGACTGCTCTCCCCATAACACCTCAAATGATTAACAACCAGAATAAACAGCTTTTGTTCCACTGGCAAAATTGCTGAACATCTGAACTGTGTGTCATAGTACAATGAGTGATTGAGATGAATGATTAACTATTGTAGAGAAATGTTTTCTTAAGGTAGAATGTTTTCTTATTGGCATAGAAACCGTGGGAGGGGTAAAGTGAGGAGGGACGGAACAAGCATCCGTCCAAGCAGGTTCTGTGAGTATAAATCAGATGTGTGTCAGTACTTACTGTCAGACTTAATTCCAGGTCTGTTTCATAGAAATACTGCGATCACACCAACTCCAATTTGAAACTTGAGATTTTCCGACTTGCAAGAAATGGAGGAGCATATCGGCCATGGTAAGATGTTTAATGTAATCTGTGATGTTAATATTCATATGTGCTTACAGTTTGGGCTTTTGACTACTGTATTAGTGTGGCACAATGTAGACAAAGCTGCTTTCTATTGTGATCCAGCTGTATCTTAACAATATTTATTAATTCTTTTTCCTGCTAGTTATCCCAGCACCAGTAACTACGACGGGGTCAGTTGTGCCTGTTTTGTCCCCTGAGAACTGTGGCATTGACATTCTAGACAATGGAAGGACCATCAGAGACTTCCTAGACAGTAAAATAAAAGAGCGTGGTTCAGCGGTGAGTATCAGACATCATGTCACCTAAGCGTTCCTAACTATGAATCTCTGTGTAATTGCCTCCATGTATCGTGTGATAGTTGAGCTTTCTTGAGATGTGAACTAAATGTTGACTTTGCTCTATTTGTTCAGGACAATGAAGAGCCATTCTATGTGGCAAGTCTGGATCGTATATTTGAAAGGCACCTCAGGTGGCGTACTAACTTACCTCGAGTCACGCCTTTCTATGCAGTGAAGTGCAACAACGATGCATCAGTTTTGAGGATGATGAGTGCTCTGGACACAGGTTTCGACTGTGCTAGCAAGGTACCGATGAAGTATTTGAAGGAGAATCCAGCTCTGTGTTTTCTTTGTTGTGGAGAAGCAGTTTGCTCATTTGAAACACGCTTTGGTCGATCACAGGGCGAGATCCAGCAGATACTGTCCCTCGGGGTGACACCTGACAAAATCATTTACGCACACACAACCAAACCACTGTCGCACATCAAGTATGCCTGTACTCATGGAGTCAATATGATGACTTTCGATAGCGAGGAAGAACTCCGAAAAATATCTCTTGGTCACGCCAAAGCCAAGTGAGTGAACAACTACTGATATTTTCTGCTCCTTTGTTTAGTTGATTATTGTTAAATTACAGATTAATACTTTTGAATCACTTTTTCCAGATTGGTACTCCGCATCGCAGTGGATGACTCTGCATCCAAGATAAGACTCAGTTCAAAGTTTGGCGCCAGACTGGAGTCAGTTGGTAAGCTGCTGGGACGTGCTGGAGAGCTTGGCTTGGAGGTCATTGGGATCAGCTTTCATGTGGGCAGCGGGTGCACTGGAAGTTTGGCGTTCAAGCAGGCCATCGCAGATGCCCGACGCGTCTTTGACATGGGGGTAAGTCATCGTCACAGCAATAGAACATTAGAAAACTACAGTTACATTTACATAGAGGTAGAGCCATTTATCAGGTTTGTTGCGATGCATTAAAATAGGAATGAAAACTATCTCAACAAAGCAGTGTTGGCCAGACAAAATCTGAGTATGAGTCTGATTGTCAATACAAGGGACAGCACTGTTTCAACAGAGCTGCTCATGGGCCATCAGATCAGACAGCTGTTGTAGCTGGTTGAGTGTTTGCATTGTATTTCCTAAGGTAGGTAAATATATTTAAAAGGTAACCAAACCTTCTAACAAAATACTATTACATTTGTAAATGTAGATGTAATGTAAATGTTTTTGGGGAAAAAAGCTGAATTAAACATTTACAATACAAATTACAAAATCACATTTTTGATGGATTTAGCCCGAAGGTGGTCCATCTGCTTTTGATGTTCTTATGACTGGCCCATTACAGTTTTTTTTTCATTACAGTCTTGGCCGTTATCTCGTTGTCAGGCATGCTAATAGCTTGTATCAACATTTGCTGCTTTAGCATTAGGGCTACAATCTTTTATAGTCCTCTGTTTTCCTTTAGTTAGAACTTTATTCTGTCCAACTGCACGTTGTCCCGAAAACAAACGCTCAGTGTTCTGAAGGCCCATTGCGCCAAAAGTACACACACATCTGCATCGAAAAGAAGCACATGGCAAATTAATATGTAGATTGACGGCGAAGGCATGACCCACTCTACTGCCTCTGGTTATCCTACCCTGATATTCTAACCCTAAACCTAACCAACCCAACCAACAAAGGCAACGAGTAATCAGAGGAAGAGTACAATGGCTCATGCCTTTGATGGCAGGAAAAAAGGATATGGGCATTACGCTTAATAATTAGCCATGTGCTTCTGTTTGTTGCAATAGGCAGTGGGCCTCAGAAACAATGGTCATTTGGTTTTGGGACAACAGCCTTTGGACAAATGGGCTTTTCGGATTCTTGGGTTTTTGTTAATAATGGGCCGTCGGAACAATGACGGTGCGTCCAAACTTGTAAAACCTTTATAAATCGTGCCTTATAGTACAGTGGTACTGATGTGTTTTTCAGAATTTGTTGGGCCTCCAGATGAGTCTCTTGGATATTGGCGGAGGGTTCTCTGTGAGAGAGGACTGTCAAGTCGCATTTGAAGAGGTAAAGGAAAGAAAATATTCAGTGTTAGTTAATGTTAATTATGCACTATTTTCTCAATACGTGTCCGGTTTTCCGTCCAATTATATGGCTCGTACTTCATAGAAACACATGCAGAAACCTTACCTGTGTTGCCTGTAATGCCAGCCATAATGGTTACTATTGGTCACTTTGTAATAAAGTATCAGATAGAAGGTGAATGGAGGTCAATAGAGGTGTAATACCTGTGAAATATGCTATTAACCCATCATGATTTCCTCTCCTAGTTTTCAGAAGTTATTAACGGAGCACTGGAGGAATTCTTCCCGCCTGACAGTGGGGTGCAGATTATTGCAGAACCAGGCCGCTACTACGTGGATTCAGCCTTCACACTTGCAGCGAACATCATTGCCAAAAGAGTAATCGCAGATGATATGGATGAACATAACGGTAATGTACAGATATATCGCTCTGGATGTTGAGTATTCAGTATTAACACAGAATTATACAATGTGTGATTGTATTTCAATGTATCTTGATGAAAAACAAAACAAAATGTTTAGGTGACAGCTATCAGATGAGTCTGATGGCACCACATGGCAAAGCACCACTACATCGAGAAGCATCTTCAGGAGACATCCATGCTCAGCCTCAGAGTGGGTGCAGTGACTTGCAGGGTTATGAATACTCATTTTGTGCAGACCCACAGATACCTGGTTGCATGTGGTGGAAGGACAGAGAAAAGCACCATTTTTATTATAAATTTTCTATTATTTTCAACAGCATTGTAAAGTCCTGCATAGTTGCCATTTTATTGACTTAAATTATTTTGCTTGTATTTTTTTTTCAGATGGTAAGGACAACTGCCCTGACAGAACAATGATGTACTACCTTAATGATGGAGTGTATGGCTCCCTGAGTTGCCTTATCAATGATGCTGCCCACACCCAGGTTGAACCATACCTTAACAGGGTAAATATCAACCCCATAAGAACATCAATATGGGACGATTTTTCAAAACACTAGATTAGGATTTTTATGTCCAATGGCAATGATTTAAAATCCTCGTGTTCCACAGTATCTGAGCAAGCTAACCATTGTGGTTGAATAAATAATCTGTGGTTAGGCAAGTAACACACTTTGTTATGACAAGGGAAAGATTGTGGTTATGGTTGATAGAAAGGCAAACATTAATTGTAGGCTGCAACCGCCACATGCTTATTGTCCACCTAAAAAGAGAACACTACTTCAGTGCATGCATTAGCACTGAGCACTAGCATTGGACATAAATCTTGAGTTGTGGAATTGTTCCATACAAACATAATTGCTTGGGATACTTGGCTGTATATTAATGACCCAACCTGATATCATCTTCGTACACAGTAACTAAGAATTGTTTGTTACAAAAAGATGTGGAAGCAACCTCTGCTTCTGAAAAGTGAAGCCAATGCGGAGGTGTCGGAAACTGACCAGCAGGGGGCGACTCCTCTGGTAGCCAAAAGAAGTCTGGTTGTATAGAAAACCATGAAAAAATTACTCTACTTCTCTCTTAATTTATTACCTCAGTAAACATTGTAAACATGAGTGTATGGTCTCAATCTTTAGTTTCAAGTCTTCTTCAATGTTGATGATTGATGTTCATTTCGTAAATTATGGTCCATTTAGAGTCAAGCAGGGTATTTTTTAGGGCGGGCTGCCTTGTGATGTTCAGGTCGCTACCAGAGCCGTATACGGCTTCTCTTCGTCACTCTCCCGCAGTCAAAACACGGTCACTTTCGTTCACGAGTTGCAAAAAAAGCCAAGATGGCAAAGGACATAATCCAAAATGGCGACTGCCAAAAGGCCAAACTAGAGGCTTCAAAACAAACCAATGGCCGATGTCACGAGGACTACGTACACTTGTCTTTGGTTGAACAACATTTTGAAGGCTGTCATTCACCATTCTGATCCGAGAAACAAGATGAGATTTGAAGGAAAAGATAACCAGTGTGATGTGGCTTTCATATTTCAATGTTTGTGTTGTACACAGGTTGTTGAGAGCAACGAGCAGAGATACCAGTCTGTTATCTGGGGTCCAACCTGCGACAGCTTTGACAAAGTAACTGACAGCTGCTGGATTCCTGAGCTGCATGTGGGGGACTGGCTTCTCATCGACAACATGGGTGCTTACTCTGTTAGTTTGTCCACTGACTTCAACGGCTTTGAAAGAGCACACATTTACCCTGTGGTGACAGCCGAGACATGGCACACCTTAAACCTTTCTTAAACCTTGTTAGCTCAACGTATGTGCGTGCATACGTCGGTACACATGCAAACAGAATCATGTGCCTGGCCGTACCGCCACGACTTAAATAAATTCAACATTTTGCAGTTGATGGTAGTAAGTTAGGGTTAAGGGTTAACTCTGAGTGAGCAGGATCTTATATTTTTTGGAGACCCAGAATAAATTGTTGCAGTGGTCATGTTTTAGCCTGGTTTTGCCAAGTATATTCAGTTATTTTAATTAATTTTGACATTATCTCATTTTTGAACTTCCCTGAATTGGAACTGCTGAGGAGGGGATGAAGAAGGCACACTTCTTTCAGAGCGAGAAACTTTTAAGATCACACGTGTGGTCTATAAAACAATAATTTTACAGTAATTTTATAATAAATACATTTAAAAAATCTATCCATTTATCTATTTATATGTATTTCTTAAACGCAGGTGGATATGACAGTATGTACAGACACAGCGATGTTATGTTGTAAATGATTTATTGATGATATTAACATGTTATGAACGGTGAGTGCTTAAACTATGGCATATGTAACATATTGATTAAGTGGATGTGCATTACAGGGTTATAGATACTATATGATTGATATTTAACCGTTCATCAGAGTAGAGAGTGCAACACCGAGGCCTCTCCCCACACAGCAAAGAATAGGTCAACTTTTGCAACATCTCTGCATTGGTGCACACTTTTATTTTTCCTAACAGAATCAACACACTGGTGTCGTTACTGTTTCATTTGCCATCTCATGGGCACTTACTGCAACCAAACACACCCTTTCCTTTTCATGAACACTTTTAATTATAGCTTGAGGTTCTAAAATGGGGTTAAAGCAGTGGCGGGCCGTGCATTTTATACCTGGGCCTTCACTGCTGTCTTACCACCTAATAACCTCATGATGGCGCCACAGCTATACGGTTATTTGTTTCTAGGGGTGTAAAATCATGTATTCGTTTTAAACCGTTCGGTACAAGGCTTACAAACCGAACAATAATACTGGTGCATTTGGAAAATGCAGAAGCTTAAATTGTGGTAAATATAACGTTTTCGTCTGTCTGTCTGTTTAGTTTCCGGGTCAGCGTCTGACCCTGGAAGCAAAACAACACGTACAAACTCACGCTACATTCTCCCCGCAGCGTTTAGCTGTTCCCTACTGATTCAAACAGGGCTAAGCAATCGCCGCACAATCCCCATTTCTCCAGACCATCATTCTTGTTTGTAAAAGAAAACAGCCCAAACTGATTCAATTATCCGGACCCTAACCCCACGCAGGAGGGGATGCTTTGTAATTAACGGACAATGCATATGGTCAAAATCGATGTAATTAACACAATGACAAGAGCGAACTCACAAGAACCGTCACACATATTCACAACAAAGCATGACAAAACAATCCAGCAACGCTCACATTAAAGAGCAAGGGCCATTCAAATATTATTTACATCAGGGAACAATATATAATATACATATCTAATATCCATAAACGACACGATAGGCAAAATTAACACACTGCAGATATAAAGAAAACGAAAGCAGTTTCACTTACCAAATGCTGTTCTATTTAAATACAAAGTCCATCCTCCTCTTTGTTTACAAAGAAGTCAATAACTTGGCTGTGCAGTACATCCGTGCGTTTCAGTTCCAGCAAGAGGTCCTTTTCAGTATTTCCCTATTCTTCTTAACTTTTTCAATGTGGAGCTCCGTTTCCCTGCAAACTTGTTCGTTGATCTGGAGATCCACTCGGGTCCTTCCAAACGTTTTTAAGAGCACCGTAGCTTGCAAGTGTCCCGCCGTACTTTGGTGTCGTGTAGCGGCTTTGCTCAGGAAGCTTAATGTCCTTCTTGAGAAAGGTGTTCCCAGTAACTCCGCCACTAAATCAGCTTCTCGTCCTTCCGCCATTTGATGTTAAAAATACAAAGCTAAGTAAAAAAAACTAAAAATGCCATAATTTCTTCCATATCTTTCCACTTGAACTCGGACTGCTAACAACCTCAGTTCTGCTAGCAAGCACAAGTTTCACTTTAGTCACATGCTCGCCCACTGACCAATCACAGCACTCTGCAGCGCGTGCACCTGGACATGAGCGGTACGTAATGCTGACGGCATTATAGGCTGCTAGCCGACGCTGAAACGTCAAAGAATACGCCCAACATGTCAAACTAAAGATCTGATTGGTTGAACACTATGACAATATCGTCCCCATGTACTTTAATCTGCACTGGCGGCAGAGCCGAGTCTGCAGGCATCTGGCTCTGTTCTTACATAGAGACACAGAGGTGAGATCTGAGAGAAACTGAGGAAGACAGTAGCTGTGCAATGAGAAAATAAGATAATGGGAAAAATATTTTTCGAAATTATAATACATGTAGTGCATTTAAGAAAAATTATTAAATTATTAAATTAATTATAATTATTTATTTTTAAATATAAATAGCTTTGTGATTCTGTTTAGGCCAGCAGAGAAGGCCTTGCAGGCCCTGACGGCCCGCCACTGGGTTAAAGTATCTAGTAATTGTTACACTGATTTCTCAAATATTCTTTTGTATTTGCCTTACAATGTATTAAAAAGGTCAAATGAATAAAGGACAATACAAATTAACCACAAGTGTTGTTCCTGTTTATTGCTCTCACTGTTACGGATTAAGACTGAACTCTGGAACGTTCGTTCCCTAAAGTCATCACTCCTGATGGTTTTAACCATGACTTGCATGTAAAAGACACTGGTCCTGTCCGTTTGGATTCCTACCTGTCATTTATCCATAAAGGTGTCGTGTCTATGGGAGGAAGTGGGGTGAAAGGTGCCGCTGAAGGAAGACATCTCTTTCATTCAGGCTGAAGTCCTGCTGTTAGCCAGGGAGTATGAAACAGGAATCCCGTTTGTGGAATGGATTTAAATGTTCTGTTGGTTCTATTCCACAAAGTGATTGCCGATAAAGAGGATTTCTGTCGTCCAGAGTAACAATTTGGTTAGCACATGTGTTTGGGCAGATGTACCCTCTGCCTGTGGGCATGCTTGGCTTGTGCCGCTGGTGAGATCAGAACCACACGAAAATGAACGTGATTCACTGCACAGTAACTTGCGTAATGACAATCTCAAAACCTGTGTCTCTGTCAAATAAGGAAAATGTTGCTGGGGAAATTGTCCCTGCCTCTGTGTAATTTTCCTGTGTCAATATCTCGCAGCGATCTGGTTGCAGAGCACCAGGCTTAATCTTCTCTGAAGGAGCTGTTTCAACAGGTTGGACCTGACATTGAGGTGCTGGACAGTGCTTGTGGTTATTTTTTTCCGGATTCCCTGTTGGTGAGGGGATCCTGTTTTCCAAATAGTTTTGCCTGTTACACTCCGTCAGTAAGTGTTAAAAGTAACTCACGATGAGTCTGAGGAAAACGTATGACTGGATTTGAAGACATTTCTTTTGGCCTCGTATGAAGAAAGTTGTCTCTGTGTTTATTAAAACATGAGATATATGCCAGCTGACAGACAAACCTAACCAGACAATAAAAGCTGTGCCAATTGATTGTGTGGGTCCTTTGCCTTACTCAAAGCCAGTTACTCCTTACCTTCTGACTGTCATGTAGTGAGAGCACTATCCAAGTTCATTTCCGTAGTCGGCATTTCGAAAGTCATTCAGTTCGACCAACACTCAAACTTTTCTTTCCACGTTTTCCTCGGTCCTCAGCTCACCATGCTCAGAGTCAGGGTGTGTTGGAACGCTTCCAAACATTCATGGCTCTCCTGCACGCGTACTGCATGAGGTTGGCTAAAGACTGCGAGAGGGTTTTCCCTGGTTACGTGTGCGTGTGTGTGGCTCCATCCTGATTTCGATTCATTCACCTCACTTGCCCAGTCAACCCAGCTGCCTTCCATCAACCCATCTACTCAACAGTTTATCTATCCCGGTTTTACATTCACTCTTAGCCAGGTCGTTGATGCAACCTGTATCTTGCTTGTTCTCGGCCACTCAGTATTATTAGATTCTGAATTTATCCATGTTTTCTCTTTAACTCTACTTACCTTGTCTTCCTGTGCCTGCAGTTTGGATCATCCCCTCCAGCTCCCCAGTCTGCCTGCCCCGCCTTGCCCTGCCCAGTTCCCCACCTCACCCTCCCGCTGCTCCACTACATTTTTCCCTTTTGTCCTCCTGGAATAAAACCCTTTCAGTCCCTGCATTTGGGTCCGCCACCACACCCCGTGACATAATGCTTGCAGCTAGAGAGACAACACAAGAGAGCACAATGTTTAGCTCAAATTAACTTATGTTTGCGCACACCGTAAGTCAGAAGTCCCTTAGCTACATTTGCTGGTAACTGGTTAATAGTGTCCATCGGATGCCTCTATTTTGGTCTTCAGTTGTTTGTCTCATTACCCAGTCAATAGTAATATTGAAGAGAAAAGACGACATCACACATCCTTGTCTCACACCTGTTTTTACTTGGAATTTTTGGACTGTTTCCAACCCTACATGTGAAGTTGGTACCAAAACTTTGGATCACATGAACTATATCTTCAGGGATCCCATAATGCCGCAATACACTCCAAAGGCTTTCACGATGAATGGAGTCAAATGCTTTTTCAAAGTCAACAAAGTTTATATACAGTTCCCTCTGCCACTCTGTGCACTGCTCTATGATGTAACGTGAATATGTGATCGTTGCAACTTCTACCCTTTCTGCAACCTGCCTGTTCTTTTCGGAGATGTTGGTCTACAGCAGGGGTGTCAAACTCATTTTCACTCTGGGGCCACATCATCATCACGGTCGCCCTCAAAGGGCCGGTTGTAAATGTAAGACGGTGTAAATGTAACTACTCCTAACATATTTAGTTTAGTTTCCCAGGATATCTGTGACTTCCTCAACACCTACTTAGCAGAAATAGAGGTTCTTTTTTCCATGGTTAATGGCGGACAGTTGAACGGCTTTCAGGACGATAAGCCACGCCCCCTCTCCGGCGCGTCCAGTGCGAATTAACACAAAATAGCCCCGGCGAGACCGGCGGCGCAAATGGCTCATCTCATAATTTCAACCATGGGGATATTTTTATTTTCACATCTAACTTTTAATTTTTGTAAAAAAAAAAAAAAAAATTTTAAAAATAAATCTTTTTTTTTTTTTCTTTTTTTTTGCTGGGGGATTCGCGGGCCACATAAAATGACGTGGCGGGCCGGATCCGGCCCGCAGGCCGTATGTTTGACACCATCTACAGCATCTGTTATTCGATTAATAATCTTTGCCATGATCTTACTTGGTATTGACAGAAGTGTAATTCCACGCCAGTTGTTACAATTTCTTAGAGAACCTTTCTTTGGTACTTTGATGATGATCCCCTCTGACCAGTCATCAGGTATTTTCTTATTCTCCCATATAGACGTAAAAAGTGGTTGAAGAATTGTTGCTGCCAGAATCGGGTCTGCCTTGAAGAGCTCTGCATTGAGGTTATCTGGGCCAGGGGTTTTCCTGTTTTTTAAGGATTTAATCGCGATTATAATTTCATCTGTGGTTGGTGGTTCAATGCTCATATCCAAATCTGCTTCTGCATCTTGGATGTTGGTCTGTGTTTTGGTGGAGGCCTGTCCAGCACCTCGCTAAAATGCTCCGTCCATCTAGCTTCTTGGTCTGCTTCCGTTGTAAGAAGCTTTCCCTGTTTATCTTCTATTGGTATATCAGATGTCCCCCTGTATTTGCCGCTAATAATCTTGGTTAGCTTGTAGACCTTTCCTTGCTCACCTTTTATAACTGCTTGTTTTGCAAGGTCCTCCATATATTCCTATTTGTCCGCTCGCGTCTTCCTCTTCACAGCCTTGTTTGCATCTCGATATTGAGTTTTATATCTTTCTTTTAGCCCATCTGATTTTGCTTCCATGACTTTCTTCTTTGCTCCCTTGGGTATATCAATGGCTTGCCATGTATCATCGGTTATCCACTCCTTTCTATCCTTCTGTTTGAAGCCCAGACATTTTTTACTGGTTTCTAAATATGTTTGCTTTGCTTGTTCCAATTTGGTGTTAACCTCATCTGTATCTTTGTCTGTATCCTTTTGCGTATCACCTTGGTCAGTTAGTGCTTGGAATCTATTCTTTAGCTGCACTATGAAGCTTTTCACTTTAGGATCTTGTAACTTTTCAGTGGAAAACTGTTGTCTTCCTATCTTTCTGCTACCAGCTTTCCTTAACTTTACTTTCAGCGCTGCTAACACAAGGTGATGATCACTAGCAACATCTGCTCCTCGCATTACCCTGACATCAAACAGTGAGCATCTCCAGGTTCCATTAATCATCAGATGATCTACCTGGTTCCTGTCTCGCCTATTAGGTGAATTCCAAGTCAGTTTATGTATATCCTTGTGTGGAAATGAGGTCCCTCCGACGACAAGGTCATAGCTGGCACAAAGTTCCACTAATCTTTCCCCATTTTCATTCATGATGCCACAGCCCTGTCTCCCCATGGCCCTGTCATAGCCGGTGTTGTCACTTCCGACTTTTGCGTTCAGATCCCCCATCACTATCTTCATGTCAGGTCCTGGTGTGTTGTTGAGCTCAGCTTGTAACTGCTCATAAAACTCATATTTTGCTTCTTCATCACTATCATTTGTTGGAGCATAACACTGGATGACAGGCTGTTTAAAATCTATGTGGATGCCAGCTATATGTAGGTGGAAGCAGATGGCCTGGAGATAGTTTATTTCCTCTCAAAAAACTCATGTCAGTCATGTCGTTATGTTATTAAGATACGGATGTTAACAAAAATAAGTGAATGTTGACTTGCGGTTTCACACGTGACACGAACAGTGGACTCCTGGGTGAAAGTTTGTTTACCCGAACCAAAACCACAACCTTTTCCCTGCCCTCACTTCCGCAGACTTTTATTAGAAACGTATTTGTGATACTTCGAAAATAAATTGATTGTAAACTGCAATACGTTTCCCTCGAGACGTAATTTACAATGCAGTTTCGTTGTATGAGAACGTCATTTTTATTACTACCTGTCCAGCAAAAAATGGCGGACAGCTAATGTTAGCAACTAGCCGGTAAACATAGGTCAGAATGTAGAAGTTAAAGAGTCAGATATTTTCTCCAGGAGTAGGTAAAGAAATACAGCTAAAGGAGCGTGATTTGACGTATATATTCATTAGATTAGCCACGAAAACCACCTCAAGTCAATGCTAATGTTGCTTTCTGTGTGCTGGATGTGTAAACAGGCAAATGTTTGCACACCATATCCAAAGGATCATTTCTGCTGCTCGTGTGTGTTTACTTAAAAATCCGTATGTTTCTGGCCATTTTAACCTGATAATGTGAGCATCAAAAAACAACATGGTATTTCACAGTGAACAGTTTTTCCTTTCTTTGCGACAGAAGAAGAAAACCCACTTCTTTATTGAACTCCCTGTGTTTTTCATACTTTCCAATGAGTTTTTACTGCACCGTACATCAAAGAGGACAACACTGAAAACAGAGATTAGTACCCGACGAGAGTGGTGGAGTGATGGTTGTTGTGGTGAGACAATGGCACTGTGTGAGCAGACTACGACAGTGTGGACCACGAAAAACCAAAAACACAGCGTGTACATGTGTAGGCAGCACCTGTCGTTACCTGTAATCCTGCTGAGCTCAGCAGCTCTGGTGCCACGGCGGGGGGTTTGTTAACCGATGGGTAAACTCTTGCGATAGCCGCTTGTACTATCGCAGGTTGGCCGCCGCCGAGCAGACTTTGCATTACTTTAAAATCTAAATGCCTGATGTTTCACAGTGAAGTCACTCAAGTTGCTCAAGATACATCTGAAGACAAACTAAACACGTCTTTACTTACTGATGTAACGCATATGTCTCGAGCTGTAAAGTCTTTGATAAATGTTGATCTTTCTGATTCCAGTGGAGGACAATTACGTCAAGGGTTACTATTATTCCCTGATGTGTCTGTGAGGGCATCGAAAGCTGAAGTTTGGGGTGGAGGAAGAGGATGAAGGAAGAACTCTTTACAGTTGTATTGGGGAAATACAGTATATACACATGTACATTTAGGAAAATAACTTCTTGTATAAGTCCGCCTTCCTCCGATAATTTCTTTCAGTCCTCTTTTTTTGTATATACAATATATATATATATATATATATATATATATAACACAGTGATTCTGCAAACTATACATGACTTTTCATGAGGGAGTGAATGCGTGATTTAAGAGGGAATCCTCATCAGTCCGTCCACATTTTAGTCTCTCTGCAATCCTTCCTTTAGGTTCACACGGTCAGCGTATAGTTAACCTTTTAGGCATTTGGAAATGCTGTCTATTTTTCTGCATTTAATGTATAAAACCATGGTGTCTGAAAAGAACTCCGGTCCTCTCAGCAGAGTTTAACAGCTTTCATTCAACCTCACGCCAAGCTTCAGGTGGAGGGGGAGAGGGAAGAGGGGGAGCGGGGCGCAGGGCTCCGGCGCGGGGAAGAAACCGATTTGGGCGACGGACTGGGATGGCGGCTTCCGGGCTCCGTTTCGTTCTCTTCTTTGCCTCCTCCGCAACCTTTTCCTCCTCCTCCTCCTTTCCCTCCCTCCAGTCCCTCAGAGTTCTCCAGCATTTCCTGGATGAGAGGAGGCATGGAGCCGGGTATTTCCATTTTCAGCGTGATCACTCGCTCCGCTCCTGTGGGAGAAAAATTCAGGATGAGAGAACAAGTCGTCATGTGGGGAACCTGGTGTGGTGCAACGTATCCTCATATGACGGTTTATATGATGTCTTACGAAAAGCTCCTCCTCGTTTCTCATGCGTTTTCCTAAGAAAGTCTGCCAACACGTGTCAATGTCTGCTCATTAATGTATACTGTCTTTTCAAAATAAACTTCTGTCTTCACAGGAAACTCAGTTCGGTTTAGGCAGCAAAAATACTGAGTGAGGTTTAGGAAAAGATCATGAAATACTGAGTGAGGTTTAGGAAAAGATCATGAAATACTGAGTGAGGTTTGGGAAAAGATCGTGAAATACTGAGTGAGGTTTAGGAAAAGATCGTGAAATACTGGGTGAGGTTTAGGAAACGATAGTTTTAGGCAACAAAACTACTTAGGTCCGTTTGGGAAAAGATTGCTGTTTGGGTTACCACGGAAGTGGTGTTACTACATTACGCAAGTTACGTGACAAAGAAATCAACGTTGACTTCAGTTTCCCACGGGAAATGAACAGCGGCCTCCCGGCTGAAAGGTCGCTGTTTGTTTGTTTGACCTAAAAGTCGCTGTTACCGGAAATATGTCACACTGTAGGCAGTGGACTGTCTAACCACGTTACCCGTGCCTGTAGCTCCGCCCATGTCATTTGTGTGCGTGTGTCTCACCCTTCACACTGATGCTCCTGAGGTCAGTAATCTTCATCAGTATCTTGGGGAACATGCAGGGTTTCTCGGGCCTCCTCCTCCTCACGTAGAGCTGTGCCAACACACGAAGATATGGAGGAAAAGTTTTTGTTAGTATGTATGAATATAAATAAATATATATACTTGGTAAAGCAGCTATTTTACCATACCATTAACCACAGATGGTGTAAGAATTGAAACATTCTCATTTTCATCATTTGGACAACTTTCTACATTGTTTGGTGGATTAATATATTGTTGTTGTTTTAGACTAATTTAAATATTTATATTGATAATAAATGATGTGTGTGTTTTACTGGAGGATCAGATTTTTGATTGTTGCTTAATGTCTCACTCACAGTATTGTCATGCCTGCCACGACACTGCTGAATAAACACATTGGAAAAACAAATACATACAAGTATGTATCTGTTGTGTTCTTATTTAATTCTGCTTCATATGGTGATCATTTTAAAAATCTTAAATCATTAAATTCATCCTTTGTAGATAAATCTGGTGAACTCATTTAATGCCAACTAATCCTCTGAAAAGAACAAAACCAACAATATATTGTCTGTTAATCCAAACGCTGACACTCTTGTGTCACATCAGTGAGCCACACTGTTGCCCCAGGTGACGCGTTTGTTCTTTTAATACCATGAACACACACACTGTAGTTTATTTAGACTCAATCACACCCTGTTGCGTTTGCTTTAAAACTACAGGGAGCTGTATTACTGTAATATGAAACTAAAACAAATGTACTTTTAAAGATACACACCTAAAGTAAGAACTAACAGGCTGGTTGGGAAAGTCAGAAAGTGTTGAGTGTCTTGACTGTTGACAATCTGTTGACAATAAGGAACTTATTTTTTTCTAAGAGATATCATTTTTCAGACAGACTTTTTTTAACATTGTCACAAACATTTTCAACCATCCCGAGTCACTGTAAATATTTGTTTATTTTCATCTATAGAAATTATTTTCATAAAAACAGCTCAAATTATTAGTAAATGATAAATAATTGTATTTCTATTTAAAACTAGCTTTAATAAATATATATAAGCTGCTTTAATAACTATATATAAGCTGCTTAGAGCCAGTGTTAGGCAGTTAAACAGTTTATAGTTCCCTCTCTAATATCTATTACTTATTGCCTCATCCTTTAAACAACTGGATTTATTTAAGTTTCTTGCCAAAAAAATCAATTTTACAAGATTACATTTCAACACATCATGATACAGTTATACTTTTTCTTACGCCCAATACGAATATTTAGTGAGTCGAGCTTGAACGCATCACAAGTCAATGCGACCTCCGTTAGCAGAGACTTTGTGCTGTTAGCAGACGAGCCGTTCACTGGGATTACTGTGAGCAGCCTGATGGGAATGAAAAACAATATAATAAGTGTAATGACATATATTATAAGAAGTATAATACCTATGTATAAAAGGTATAATAAGTTAGCTGTTCCAGATGTTTTAAGGCTGTTCCTCCACAGCCTATTTTGGACTTACAGTTGTGGCGAATAGTGAAGAACGTTTCACACTGATGGCGTGTGTGTGTGTGTGTGAGAGAGTAACTGTGGAGACTGAAAACCGCACAACGCAGCCGATCGGTCGGTGCGTCCCTAATAATAATAATAATAATAATAATAATAATAATAATAATAATAATAATAATAATAATAATAATAATGAGTATGTTTTCAAACCTTCAAGGCTTCAAGCATCGGCTCCTGAAGAACATCCACCTTGTCCGACTCCTCCAGATCCTGACGGTCTGCGCACACGCACGCACACACACACACACACACACACACACACACACACACACGTTAAATATATCAGTAGGAACACAGAACATGAATATGTACAGATGTCATCTCTATTAGACAAAATAATTCCTGTCCTTACACGTTTATTTTCCCACCACAGCACTAAACACCGAAGCAACTCTGCATTCCCTCACGGTTTTCTATCATTCATTATTTTATTTCATATTCCTCAGAAACACCGGGTGCAGTACCTCCACAGAGCAGGCAGATGGCGCTGAGCAACCCCGTCTCTGCATCGTCCATCTCCAACGGCAGCAGCTGGTTGGCGAAGGAGAACACCAGGTCGGTGAGAGGTCCGAACCCGGCGTTGTGCATCTGGGTGCGGTTCAGGGTCAGACCGTCGGAGAAGGTCATGGTGTCCTTTTCTGGGGTGTAGCGGGTGCAGATCCTCAGAATCTGAAACATGAGATAAATTCCCGATGTAGCACAACTGTTCTCTTCATTTGGGTATCGTTCTGTGGGACAAAGAGAACTCACCAGTATGTCGAGGCAGGCGGATTTGAGCAGGGTGATCTGGTCGGCGATGGTTAGCGTGGTGAAACCGGGGAGCTGCTTGGCAAACTCCACCGTCTTGATGATGCACTTGGTGGACAACTCGCTGAACTTGTCCCAGAGGCTGACGTCCAGAGCGACGCGGTGCTCCGAGCTGTTGCTCTGCAGGTTCAGGGTCAGGTAGGGGATAGAAGGCAGAGAGACACAAACAGTAAGGAAACCAGCATTAGAGGTTTGAATTTGTTTTTGTAGTGAGAGTTATTAAAGTTACTACAAGGAACTTTCATTTAGTGTTGATTTTGGCGGTCCCTGCTGATTAAAGCAGTAGTGTCTCTGGGAACCAGAGTCCCTCAAGAAAACATCTCATTTTACTGCAGCGGGCGTGTGACAGCGAAGCTGGATCCGAGTCTGTCGGCGGTGGGCTCGTCTCTGGAATCTGAGCTGAGGACGTTTCTGGTGAACACGCATGATTCCGTCTGATCTGCCCAGGTGGCACCGATAACAAGCATTGAGGATAACTATGTATATATAGTCAATCTTCTCGCTGATGGTCTAGTTTACTCAGTAAGTCAGTATTTCATTGAGACTGTTTTATTACCAGTTAAAAGTTCCTCACAGTAGCTTTAAGACGATCTCTCTGCATTTCTTTATTAAAGTAAGCGTGTTGGTGTTGCTGTGTGTACCGTGGTGTATTTTCCCAGCTGACCCAGGGAGGGAAAGGTGTCCTGGTGGGCTCGGCGGACTCCTTCAATCATCTGCTCCGTGTCTGCTGACAGGACGTAGACCTCCGTCTCCCCCTGCCGCTTCTCCTCCTTCTTCTTCTTCATCCTGTCGTTTCTCACCACTGGACGGTGGGAGTGGAGAAAGATCAGAAGATTTAGCTCGGAAGTTAAAAGCAGAAAATTCACTAAATGAAATCGAGTAGAGTGACGCCGCTCTTTGGAAGCTCTCCTGTCGTGTTCATACATGCTTCTCACCAGCCTTTAGTTTCTTGTAAATCCTAGGCAGTGAGGGTCTAATGAAAAGAGATTACTTTATGAGAAAAGAAGAATATTTGGAGCTTGGAGCAATTTAATATATTGTGCATCAATTGCCCATTCTTTTTTGTAAACCTGCAAGAGTAATCCACAAAGTATACATAGAAGCCCGACAGTAAATCTCTGGATTACTCCTTTAAGATTAAAAAACACAGATGTATAGCGATGCAAGACGCTGGTTATTATGAGTTAATGCCGGTGGTTTTGTGGGGCATGTATCAGCAGAGGAAGGCCACCAGAGGGAGACAAATATCAAGGTTGAAACACTGTGCTGCCTGCTTGAAGTCACTTAGTGCACTAGGTTCTGCTTTATTTGTGCATGACAACAAAAATTAAAGGGACAGTTCACCCCTGAAATCCGAAATATATTATCTCCTGCCTGTAGTGCTATTCATCGATGGACCTTGTTTTGGTGCGAGTTGCAGAGTTTTGGAGGCTTAGCGGCGTAGAGATGTGTTAAATAATCATGACCCGGATACTCCCGGTAATCCACAGACCTTGTTGCGAGGAAGATTTCCGGAAAGAGACACGGATGTTGAGCTTTTCAAATGTTTTTTTTTGTAATTTCGCATTGAGCACCACGAACCATATAATCCCATTATACTGGAGAGAAGACAGAAAGCTCTACGGCCAGAGATGCCTCACAGAAAAACAATCTAGATTGATAAATAGCACTACAGGTGAAAAATCTGTATTTTTGATTTGGCAAAAAATAATAACATGGCACCGCATCCACATCACCGTACTCACACTCCTTGGACATGCCGACTTCGAGGCATTTCTGCAGCCGACAGGACTGACACCGGTTCCTCGTCACCTTGTTTATGACACACACTTTGTCTCGGTGACATGTGTACACCATGTTCTTCTGGATGCTCCTCCGAAAGAAACCCTGACGCGGAGAGAAGAAAAAAACAATGGAGGCAATGACCGACAGGGGAACGGACAGAACATTTGGAGGTGCAATAAAAACAGGAGCAACCTTGGTGTCAGAGCCAAAACTGGCACTTTTCATGATCACTGCTGCAAACACATTTTATTGTTGCCGGGCAGCTGGTAAGCAGGTCAGTGCGTGTTATAAAAGGACATGACCACAAGCGCACAAAAGCGCACACACAGATATCAAAGCAAATACTAATTGCATCCACAGATTATTTGTGGAAGTGTGCGTGTGGGATTAGATGAGGCAAAGAGGCTTACAGATCCCAAGGGAGGCACAAAGGTCACAACCTCTCCGCTTACACATTATGCAAATACTCAGTAGTCTCACGTAACTATTTTTCATTCAGGTTTTTCTAGGTGCGGCTGACACGTGTTTCACAATTAGCTAGGGGTGGGGGAAAAAATCGATACAGCATAGTATCACGATATTTTGCGTGGCGATATTGTATCGATACACGGATGCCAAGTATCGATCTTTTATTATATAAACTATTTTTTTTAAATAAAAAGATACATTGTTTTTTTTTTTTGAAAAATCAAATAAATTACTTTTTCAGTCCACTAGATGGTGCCGAGTTATTTTCTGGTGAGGTCAGCAAAGGTCCCGGGTCAGCGTGATTGGTAGGAAGTTGGTCAAAACAAAGATAGAGACATCTGGCCTCACAACAGTAGCCGGCTCATGGGGAGAGTGCAGCGCATAACTGTCTCTCTGCCCTTGATGTCCACGCATCGCAAGTTATACTGAGTTATATAACTCTTATATCCTACTTATATAAGTTATAGTTCATATACTGAGTCCACACATTTGCATTTAGTTACGTTGGACTATGTAGTAATACAAACAGTTCAGTTTGTCAGGTTCATGCAGCATTTATGACATTGTTGGTCAGTCTGCTTGACAATCATATTCTGCTGCAATAAAAATGATTGAAGTGAGATGAACAGACTGAAAACTTTATCTTATTAGATAAAACATGTTGACGCAGTTTTCCTTTGGGGACATAATTTGAAATTGAAAAAAGTAATGAAGCGCAATATAGGCCTATGGTATCGCAGTATCGTGATATCGTATTGCGGGACCTCTGGTGATTCCCACCCCTACAAGCGAGTTGGCCTGCTGTAGTACTCGCGATGAATAACAGGAAGTGATGCCGTCTGCTCCATTTCTGGAATGAAAATATGGCGAACTGACAACGAAACCGCCAACGGGTAAAATGTACTAGTGGTGGCTGTTTTCCAATCGCACGCAACTTTGTTTCAGTAAAACATTCCCGCAGTCTGTGACTTCTTCCTAAAAGTGTGTCACGAAGCAATGTAGCAACCCTCATCGTAACATTTGTCGAGGCAAAGCCTGGTTTAAAATATACCTACGGACAGGCTAAGTCCCGCCCCTTCCGGTGTCCCCAAAAAAATATGTACAGTAGTCAACGGCAAAAAGACAAATATTTTGTTGCTCCAGTTTGACCTGTGCCTTGAATTACAATAGTCATTGTCTGGCAAAATGAACCCAAAAGACAGCAGATAAAGCTGACGTTAACTAGCTGAAATGAGGTCAGAGAGACACTGGAGTGTAAACGTAACGTTATGGAGGTTTTGGAATATTTCATGATGTCAGTCAGAGACGGTCTAAGAAGAATCCTTTATTTCTTCACAACAGAAACTTAAGCAATATCTGATCAAATTCATATTAGTCACATACTTCCCGTTTTTTCTCAGTGCATGGCTGCATGTCTTTAATGTAGTAAAGGAGCATTTTACAAGAAGACGAAGGATAAGTTTTGAATTTTGAATAAAATACTTTTGTCCAATCAATAATCGATTAATCAATGCAAGTCAAATGTCAAAATAGTTGTTAGCCGTTACCCAGAGTGAGTGTTGTGTCAGTGTCAGTGTAAGTTTAGCTGCTTACCTTGCAACCCTCGCAGGCACTGACTCCATAGTGGTATCCTGAGGACTTGTCCTGGCAAACAAAGCAGGGCTTGTAGATGCGGGGCGGCGGTGGAGGCGAGGCCGGGCTGGGGACGAGGAGGTCCTCTCCCGAACTCGTGCTCTCAGTCTCTATGGCTGCGGGAGGAGACGGAGGGAGGGAAACATTGTGTTCAGACATCAACATCTCTCTGGTTTGTATTAGATTTGAAATATTTAAATATTGCATTCATTTATTGGCAGTGAATATTTTTGAAACCGCGCCAAATGTTTAAGGGGTCGCGTCAGGTGAATGGATGGAGGTGAGCTAGCCATCAGTCATAGCCGACAGCATCAACACTCACATTTAGCTCTTTTGTAAATGTGTAATGCAACCCAAAAATAAACTTTGCACAAGTTGCGAAAGGAGCCGAAAAACTGAACAAAATTAGCAGAGGTTTTGCGTCAGAGTGGATCACCCTTTTTGTAGTCACCGTACGTAGCCCAGATGATACTTCATAAGAATTTTAATCCATCATGGTTAATGTCAAAGTTGATTCAGGTTTGGGTATATTTCAACACCAACTGCCATGTTTGTGCCATCAGCTGTATCAGACATAATCGAATTTAAAAAGGAACCTGTTGTTTCCTCTGAGCCGGCTCAGAGGAACAGCTCTTCGGTGGTATCCAGAACCACTTGTTTCTGCAACCCTGGTACAGGCACAGGCTATCAAGCCCTGGACTAACCAGGACCGACACAGTTCCGTACCAACAGTCTCAGTTTCAACTGGTTCGGTCACGGTGGTTAAAAGAATACTTATGTTATGTCATATACATGTCTGTATGGTAAATAGCAAGCTACAATGAATAGTTTAAAACTCCTCATCTCTGGTATTGTCTCAGTCCAAAATCCAAACTTCAGGTAAAATCAGCGTCGGAAATACACGAGGGCAAAGGACAAAAATGCCCCTAAGAAATATAATTTTGCCCCCGATATCACTAGGAGAGGGGCAAAAAATGCCCCCGAACTTTCGAAACAAATAAAAAACCGGAGCGCTTCTTAAATCAGACCTGTGACTGCGGTCAACTCAGCAGACACTTAATTGTAGTGCACCTAACTTATATCCTGAAATTCACGGTAAACTCATTTAAACGGCACAGATCGGGAGCGAGCGACGAACTTTGAAAGTTAATGGAAAGATTACCGTGAGACAACATCCGGTTTCTTCAGACGAAACATCCGGTTTTCAGAATAAGATGCCAACAAAGTATACATATTGCATAATGGAAATTCGATTAAATGAATTATATTCACATTAAGTATGAAACATGCTACCTGCATCTTGTGAGTTAAGGTAAAATACACCTAAATTGTGCGTAAAGTGTCTTTATTCTTTGATTTGAGGGTTGCTGGAAATGAATAATACCTGACTGACAGTCAATTAAGATATTTTACTAAGTAAAAACTCTGAACTGAATTTGTACCTTCAAATGGCACATTTTTTTTAATTTTAAGGTGCTATAAAAATGTTTTTCTCAAATTCCACACAATGACTAATGCATAAGTTCAGGACAAAAATGGGTAATATCACAATATTTGAGGTGCTACAAAAATATCTTCCTCAATAATTCCACACAATGACTGATGTATATGTAATCAAGGCATCGTTGACTTAATAATTGTTAATAGTTGTTTAAAAAATGTAACAACAATAAATAACCACAAATAAACAAGAATAAAATTGAATATGATTGTCTGATTTATGTTTGTTTTTTGTTCAAAAAATCTAAGAAAACACTTTGAATCTGTAGGCTACTGCCTAATAGTCTTATTGCCATTTGATGACAATTGCTCATATACTGTAAGCCTAAATAAGTATACTTATTATTTTGAACAAAGGTTAAATGTTATTTCATAAGTTTCAAAAAGTGCCCACAATTTTTTGAAAATGCCCCTGGATTTCAGTCAGTGGGGGCAAAAATTGCCCCCAAAAAAATATGTAAATTTCCTACCCTGGGTAAAATAGATAATGTAATCGTTTCCAAAATTCACAACATGTTTTTATCTGGTAAATATTCAGCTTCAATCCATATTCGTTGGCATTTTTACTGGGGTCAAAAACTGTTTGCATTTATATAATACTTAACACAAACCTATATTTGCCCCATTCTGTTAGGATGACAACGTCATAAAATATGACAACATATGCCTCGTGCCTGCTGTGTCTCTGTCTCACACAAAAATGTGACAAAAACAAATTATCTGTTGAACCGAAATGGAAACATTGATGTACACAGAAGGTGGCATAATGGGCTCCGAAGCATGTAAATGTTTGATTTCTGTGTTCAATTTGTCTGTAACCTTTGTAATGACAACCTTCTTTGGAACTTATCGTATTTGTTTTGAATGCATAGTGAAAAATAAAAAAAAAGTACTTTTATTATATACAATTCTTAGGACCATCCAAAATATGTACTGCAATCCACATTGTCTTCGTGCAGACAGTACAAACAATATGATGTGTTAGGCGATGGTAACGGACACACTCCCTTTTGATACAAAAGACGCGGTTCCACCAAGAAGTTCTTGGTAATTTTAGCTGACACCACTTTTCAAACAAAGAGAAATTGATACAAGAGTACTTCCTTGTTTTATGAATGAAGCGGTAGAGGAGTGAGAGCAGCGGCGCTGTGTGTGCGTTTCACCAATCAGTAACGGTCATCCCAGCAAATCCCGCACCGCAAGTTCAAAAAGTAATAACCCTCGACCCAGCGCCCTTTTGGAGGCGTGAAATGTCCCCAGAACGTTATTAGACCCTGGTCCCGGTGGTGGAAACACAATGAGTTCTTCAAAATGTTCCTCGGCTCTGGGGAAAGTTCTTTAAAAAATTGGATGTCAGAGAGGCCTGAAGCACTACTGTCTATGTTTACATCTGATACCACAGCTGGATGAGTCAAATGTTGTATGCAAGACAAGACTCTTTCACGAACGCTTCGTCTTTGTTGAAATCATTTATGTTGCGCTTCACTTTTGGTGGGTGCCATTTTTTTGAAATCATTACTGTATGGAATATGTTGTTTGTACTCAACACCATGTTGTATCATCAAACGCTAATCCAATCCCAACTCTAATCTCTTAATCACGCATTGCTTCTGTGAGGTGGGAATCAAGGTTACGGCCGAGTGGGTCTGGTTAGGGAATGTGTTGCCATTGACACAGTCAAATTAACTACAGCGGTGGGATTAAACCTTTTTAAATTAAATTATTTGTGTTCGGTAAATCCTACTGCTACTCCTGTCAGGACAACGTCATGGCGTAATTTTTAGTTAACTTTTCAATTTCAGTTTAGTTTTGACTTTTTCGATTTCATTTTAGCTCAATTTTAGTCAATTTGCTCATGTAAAGTTAATTTCAGGTTTTCAGAAAGGTTTAGTTCGAATGTTTTCAGTAGTTTCAGTTTGTTTCGGGGCGGCTCTGTCTCAGTGGGTAGAGCGGGTTGTAATTGTTTCTGTGTACCCGTGACTTTTATTAAATCCCTTCTTACACCGCAGTTTTACACTTAATCTATTTTGTATTGTTTGTATTATTATTATTTATTTAAAATTGTATTCACCTGAATGTGTTTCTTTTGCACTCTGCCTTTTCAGGTTTTATGTGAAGCGCTTTGAGTTTCCTTGTTGCTAAAATTAACTAAATAAATAAACTGGCCTCTCCTTTGATCACGAGGTTAACGGTTCGATCCCTGGCTCCTCTTGTCCGCATGTCAAAGTGTCCGCATGTCAAAGTGTCCTTTAGCGAGATCACTGAACCCAACGTTGCTCCCTAACCCACTTAGAATGGGTTATGTTTATGACGATTGTAATAAAGTTTATATTGTTGAGTTTTAATACATTTTCAGTGCTTATTTTATTATTTTTCCTTTTGGTTTCAGTTTTTAATTCGCGATGGTAACCCTGGTTCAAGTGGGCTGCACCCCAGCAGCTGTGTGGTGAGTAAACCATAACATCCCGCTGCTGATTCTGTGTGGGCTCATCATGTCAAAGTGTTTGTTATCTTTGTTAGGAGAGAAGGCAAAGACGGACCGCGACCCATTTTAAGGTGACCCCTCAGATTAAGATACCAGCCACAACTCCTAACACACACACACACACACACACACACACACACACACACACACACACACACACACACACACACACACACACACACACACACACACACACACACACACACACACACACACACACTTCTCCCCTCCCCCTGCTTTAGTAGCCATACCAGACATTCCACTATGGAGGAGATACAAATCCCCTCCACTGGCCTGCTCTGTTTACATAGAGCAGAGAGAGAGACTCACAGAGAAATAAAGAGAGGCGACCCTCCTCCTCCTGCTCGGCCATCATACCATGCCTCCATCTTCCCCTCTCTCCTCTATTTGTCTTTGCTCTCCTCTCACTGACATGCTAGCCAACAGTTCCCCCGTCAGCGCTGCCTGACCTCTTTTAAACTTCTCTCTGCTCTGCGCCTCGTATTTCCAAGCATCCCTCACTCTTGTTTTCATCCGTGCGCTTTTTTAAATCTCTTCCTACCGCCTCTCGCTCCCGCGTTGTGCGTGCGGGACGTAGTCGCCAGCTTGTTCAAACACAATGGACAGCTTTTAGCTGTAGGTTAGGACAGCAGCAAAACATTTTTAGACAGCTCAAATAAATGTGTACGCTACATTTAGAATATGTTCACCGCTTTAGACTGTCCCTTTTCTGACGGGGAACTGAAATGAAAGTGAGTATGCTCTCCTCTTCTCTTACTGTGAAATACTCTAAATATAGCGTACACTTAAAACTGATATTGATTTTTAGGTGTCTAAAATAGGACTGTGCCCCCGCCCCCCGCCCCAGCAGTACATTGCTTTGCTCCTGAGCTGGTACTACTGTCTCTTATCTAATGTAATCCACTGACTGTACCTCATACAACCCCACTTCAGAACAACCAGACTGTCCCTTTAACGGAGAGGAACATTGGTGACTCGTCTTTGTGACTCACTCAAAATCAAAACAGGATAATAGCTTTAATAAATGAATTAATCTCATCGGTGAATAGACTCCTGAATCTTTGTGTGTCGTATGTCATCACTAGTTACCCTGATGTAGGTAGGGTAGATCTTGATTCTGAGGCAAAATGTTTAAACGATGACTTGAATAGATGTCTTTTGGTTTGTCCCTGTGGTGGCCCGTGTCGCTGGGTGTTATCAGTCTTGAATCAGTGGCCGCCTCCACCGCTTCCGTTATCACGACCTGGATCTCCTCTCTACCCCTCCCCAGCGTGAAAGGCAAGGTCAGATGTTTATCATTGTGCGACGCAGGAATGCAAAACAAAATGCAGTTGAAAGCGAATGCTGCGCATGATCACGGGGACACCTGCAGCTGCCTTACATTTGTCAAGGGAAAGTCAAGACGAGTGACTGTCAATTTTAACAACAGATTGTTTTGAGACGTTAATACCAAGCTTGGGGTTTACTCTGGCCCGGGGCTACAAATAAAGCACTGTTAAAACCTTTTCAAAGTCTGGGCCGTCTCTGCTCCGGGGCAGAGCCGCGGATCTGTGTCCTGAGGTCAGATTGCAACGTTACATGTTAGCCAGCGCTGGGGTAAAGCCGTTTTTCCAAATCTGATGTGAACTAGTGTTTAATGGTCTCCCCGGGCGGTCCTGGCTTTGCACCAGCGGACAGTTCCTGAATAGAGAGCATGCTCTCTCAGTTTAGAGGCCGGCCTCGGATCACGACACTGACCTCTGCCTCCCGGACAGTTAACAAGGTGTTCTCAAACATACTATTGTAGACGCTGTTAAGTCTCACTGACATCTGTTATCACTGCTAATGACTTTCTTCCAACTAACTAACAACACTTAATAAGCGCATGGACTTTGATTAAAGTTTGATGAGCGTGGCTATTATTTAGGCCATCATCTATTAACTAAAGGATTAATCTGCCATTTAATCTTATATCCATTTATATTATTTAAGGCACGATACATTATCACGATACTTCAGTAACGATATATCATCACAATAATATATCGTGCGATATATTTATTACCTTTTTTTCAACTGTAAATTGTGCACTTTGTCAGCATCTGCTTTATTTAATGAGACAACGTTTTCACTCGGTTCATCTCACTTCAGTCCATTTCTAATAGGCCTTCAGCCAATGAACTATATTTATTATCATCATCAACTATTTCCTTTTACTTTAAGTCATCTACAGTGGTGATTTGCATAAAAACTAAATTCAAATGATGAAAGATCGAATTTATATTGATAAAAGAATCTTTGCATCAGTAATTTTAAATTAGGTATTATAAGCTGTTTAGAGCCATCGTTAGGAAGTTAAACAGGTCATATTTCCCTCTCTCATGTCTATTTATGTTGCTGTGGAAACATCTTCACACAACTGGATTTATTCAAGTTTCTCACCAAAACTATTTTTACAAAGTTACATTGCTCCTACACTATCTAGCTTCTTCAGTCCTTATGGTTATGAAACAGTGACTTGCATAATCGCCGTTATGGCCAAATCGGTTAATCCCAACATCCATTATTGCAATCGTTTATATAATAAAAGATTGTGTCTACTTCTCTCTTGATTTATTACCTCAGTAAATATTGTAAACATGAGTTTATGGTCTCAATCTCCAGTTTCAAGTCTTCTTCAATACAGAATGATGTTCATTTCGTAAATTAGGGTCCATTTGGAGTAAAATAGACCATAAAGCAGAGTATGCTTTTAAGGCGTGGCTACCTTGTGATTGACAGGTCGCTACCAGAGCGGTGTCCACCGTCTCACTTACGTTCACTGGTTGCAAAAAACTAAGATGGCGACCGCCAAAATGCCGAACTCGAGACTTCAAAAACCGCAGTCCACAAACCAACAGGTGACGTCATGACGATTACGTCTACTAGTCTATGGACATAACACACTAAATACAGCCTGGACAAAGAACCCCCTACATTTCCATTTTATTCCTGTTGTTTTCTATTCAATTCCCACAAATTATATATAAATTCCTGTTAATTACCATGGAAAGTTTCAACCTTGACTATTCCCCATAATTGTGCGACCCTATGCAAGTCACACTACAGGAAAATGCACACCCAAACAGCAATGGCAGCCCGTGCAGTGCTGTTGTATTGATGCTGTGTTGAAGTTTTAGGAATTCTACACGGTGCCACAATAGCAGCCATAGTAGTTTCTCTTTCTTCTTTATCCCGTCTCTAATAAATATATGAGTTGTGAAGATGTGACATGAGAAGAAATTCCTTCTTAGTCAAATAGAGACGAGGACGTGCCATGCCAGAGGACTCTGACTAGAGCAAATGAATTAATAACCAGCTTTCCACTGCCGCTCTTTTAGCAGTCATCTGACGATCCCACACACACACACACACACACACACACACACACACAACATAAAGACACCTAGATGCAAACGCTGACACACAACCGTCCGTCCTCCTCCCGTTTTCACACACTCACGTCAAACTTGGTCAGTATACCCTCACATTCCCAGACAAACTGCGTGTGTGTGTGTGTGTGTGTGTGTGTGTGCGTGTCTCCAGCAGACAGAAAAGAGAGGTCATTCAGTGCAGAGAAGTGATGACTGGGCAGCTGACACAGGAAAGAAAGAGGCAGATAGAAGGAGAAATAAAGAGAGGGAGAGATGTAGGTCACTTCCCAATTGTCGGTGACTCATTGCACTGGATCACACCCAAACACACGCAGTGAACCACTATCCCCCAGGCCATTGCTTACATGTCGCCGGAGCAGGCGCTGAATGTGTGTGCGTGCCTGCGTCTGTGTACGGCCTTTGACCTTTGAACCTGTATGGTGCACTCTTCATTCCAGTCACACACAAAGACCCCCCCCCCCCCGCAACCACACACACAAACACACTGGGTGCAATCCTCCTTGTCTTTACAGCTTGAATTTACGAGCAATCCCCTCTCTCGCTTCTACACGCCTCTCTTTTCTTCTTCTTTTCCCACCGGCCGACCAGAGTCCACTCCTCTGCTCTCGCTCGTCTTTTTATGACTTCAACTCGGTTGCGCAAGGGCCATGTCCCGCAATGACATCACCACATCCTCACCCTTGGGTTACTGTCTCACACCGGGGCCAACTGTCTCCAGCATGCGACACTGTCAACTTGCAGCAAGGTGGTCCTGTGTGTGTGTTATTCTTTTGATAGACGAGCAACCCGGTCCAGGGTGCACCATGCCTCTCGGCCAACGCATGCTGGAATTGGCACTTGAATTCCTTCCATTCATGCCTTTCACAATAAAAGCTCTAGACATTTACAAGGCCCAACTGTTTACCAGAGGGAACTCAAATTCACAAATTTTGCTAAAATTGCTTACAATAGCTTAGGCTATACAACAATTTTGTCCAGGCAGACCGCCTCACGCTGCTCTTGGTCAATAGGATCCTACACGGATCTACCTTTCATTGAGATGGTGCTGCAACAGTCATTTTGCCGGCAATTCGCATTGCTGCTGGTATGAATAGTTTTGACGTGAAATATGAAAGGCAAGTGTGTACAATGACCGACTTTCCAACCCAGGAACACTGAGATAAATTGTCTCATAGACTAACAAGCCGAAACAAAAATTGATACTGTCCCAACAATTTGGACGGTGCCATTATCAACTCATAATGTGCAAAGTTGTTTTATTTATCAAAAGTCATACAATAATGCTCATAAATAACATTTTCTTTTAATTTTGAATAGTAATATTTATATCATGATGTATGCCCTCTAATTCCAGGTTAATTAAATTAGTATACATAACACCTGTAATGCTATATGCTTCTAGGGTTGTAATTAACTGCCATATTAATTATTGATTACGCCATTTATTGTTTCTCAAAGGGTTCCTTGATTGTTTTATACACCAAAACAATCACCAATCAAAATCAGCCAAAGCCCAAGATTCAACATTGAATTTTGCCCGGTCGACAGTCCCAAACCCAAAGACAATCAGTTCACTATGTTACAGATATTACACAGGACAAAGAAACAAACTAAAAAATAGGTTATGTTTGGAAGTTTTGCTTGCAAAATGACTTTGGTGGATTCATTGATAATCAAAACAGTCGCAGATTAATTTTCCGTCAATCTACCAATTTAGGAATCGACTAAACGTTTCAGCTACGAACCCTTTATGCATTTTAAGCCTGCTTAGTCGCTGTAAACACTTAGAGGTTCATTCTCTGCTGCCGAGAAGCACTGAGCTTGAGGTCAGGAGGGGTTAAGGCTAGATTTGGTAAATGAGCGCCTGGCCAGCTGCTCGACCTACCGAGGTCAATCGAGTCGCTCCACTGAAAACATAAACCAAACCCTTGAGTTGTATAACGCACCGCACCAGACATACAGCTACATTAATGACCAAAGAGGAGATGGGACATCACAATTTTTCCATGTAGAAATATCCATTTGATGTAAACACGACCAGTAGCTAGTGTGGAACCAGCTCCTGAATGCTGTGAGCCACCAACAATCTAGAGTACCGGTATATAAGGAAACATGCAGAGCAGCAGGCTGGTGAAGTAAAAGTGAATGACTACTTCCTACAGTATAGTACGGTGTGTTTATTCCCGATCTAATGTTAGTTAATAGTTGAGTGAAAAGAGGCTGTGGGGCACCTGGAACTAGAAAAAAAAGGGGGCTGGCATGTGTTCCAATTGGAACCAGTGAGCCCATGCATGCCAACATATTTCAAAGCACAAGCACCACCACGACCCTTTGGTATTTTTTCAACAAATTCAATTATCCACACTGCCCAATTGCGGTGTGCCCTGCAGTCACTTTGTGTTACGAGTCCCAAAATTATGTTTTGCACTCACAGTGGCTGGATCCGCTCCAGTGTCTGCCGCTCATCAGGGACACTCCGAATGGACGCTGGAGTCCTCCCACACCGGACAGCAGTCCCTTCTCCGGCCCGAGCCCCGGGGGTCGGTGGTAGTAGTCCATGCTCAGAAAAGAGCCGGGATTAGGGCTGCTCGGGCTGGGGCTAAAACCCACAACATCCACGCTTTCGTACATCCCCCGAGAGGCGGGAGTCGCTCTTTGATCTCGTTGTACCAAATAGGGGGGAGAAAAAGAAAAAAAGATCAAAGCGTCCCGGACAGCGAGGAGAGAAAGAGGAAGGGGAGGGAGGGAAGAGTTCACATCTTCATAACGGACTGATGGGAGGAGGAGTAGGAGGGGGAGGAGAGAAAAAGAGATGACCGGTCCCGGTGACCTCTCAGCCCTCGGGAGGAGCACAGGCGGTTTACTGCCAAACGTCCGTTATGTCGTTTTAGCACGACCGGAAGTTTAGATAACGGCTGCAGTCTTCTTTATAGTCTTTTTTTCTTCTTACAGCGCAAATGCTACAAGTGCCACTAACTTAACAGTGGTGCTAGTTGGAGCGGCAGCCCTCGTTACTTTGTAGCAACAACGATTTCAAAAGAGGAAACGACCCACGGTAACATTAGGCTACTGTGTGTTCAAGAGTTTACAATGACCTCAGCGTCCACAGCCCGTGTCTCTACGGACGTACACGGGTCCTATGTCGCACCCGCTAGCAGTTTGTGCGCTGTTTTGTTTTTTTAGTAGCAAGAACGATATTATGTAATTCTCGTGTCGCTTGCTAATCCTTGTAGCCAGCCTGGTGAACCGTCTATTTAGTGGACAGACTACTCATCTGTGTCACAACCAGTACCGTCTATCCTAAACAATCCGTGCACGTTGTAAATGAACGTAGCTTTCCCCGTAAAGTACAAAAAAGAGGTTCCTCGCGCTGCTCCGTTCGCTCCGGTTCACAGGGTCCGAGCGTTCACGGGAGACAAACACAGCCCATAAACACGATACGCCTTGTCGTATTCGACTCTGAACTTGCCGCTTTACGTCCGAGTAGCGGAGTATCCGACGGTGAAATTGGCGACGGTGAGGAAGGGTCGAGGAGGTGCGCGAGGCAGTTTGGGAATGTCGGTTGCTTGTTGTTGAGGTCCAGCAGCAGCACGGCCAGCAGTGTCCTGTGGTACCCTCTGGTCTGTACACGACGGCCTCTCTCTCGCTCTCGCTCTCTCTCTCTCTCTCTCTCTCTCTCCCCTTCGTTTGATGAGTGACACCAGCTGCGCACGAGCTCCACCTATCTGCCCTGCGCGTGCCTCCTCTAAAATGCTTTCTGCCTACTTTCAAATGTGGCTATTTCTGACTGCTGTGCACAACTAAGAGAACTTCTACTATTTGTAGGTCTACTACTAGTCGTGATTTTGTCATGATTACCAACAAATATTATTGGTATTATCACACATATTATTATTTATAATTGTACTTATCTGACATACAACATATATATATATATATATATATATATATATATATATACACACACCCTAATATACTGTGTATATTACTGTTATATAGACACATTACGGCCCATTAAGTTACAGTATAGTATATTTTAGTATTCTACTTAAATTTAGGTAAATGCTCAAAATATGTCTACAATATATAATATATATACACAGTATATTAGGATATTAGGGTGTGTTAACGCATTCATTAATTAACGGCGACAATTATTTTATCGCACATTAATGCAGTTTTTAAAAAATTATTATTATTTTGAAATTCCGATGCTCACTGGCTCTGAATATACAGACAAACCATAGGTCACAGATTCATAAATGTTCACTTGCTGTTGCTCGGAAAGTGCCTGTTATAATGTTATGATCGTGGCTCTGGACTCTGAGGCTAACTTGTTTTTCTAGAACAAACTATAATAGCTTTGGTTTTATATTTGATTTGATTACATTAATGTTTAAGTTGAGATTTACAAGAAATATTTTAACTGCTATGTGTAAAGGGAATACTGCCGTTAAAAATCACCTTATTTGTTTCAAGTGTTCGCAAACCAAATGTTATTGCACTTTTGTTCCTATAGCACTACTTTTAAAATAAAAGTGCGCAATACACTACTTTTGAATTTATTATTGATTAATCGCAGAAAATCATCGTTGTAAAATTGTAATCGTATTCCAGCACTAATATATATATATATATATAGAGTGTATGTATAAAACATACAGACTGATTGAAAATGGATTGTCAATACTCATTATTATTGTTATTAATATATTGCAAAATGCTTTATTTGAATCACATAGATAACAATATAAATACTAACAATGCATCAATATTCATGATATACTGGACATGCGCTATGAATCAATCAAAGCATCATCATTGTTTTACAGAATTTTATGTATATACACACACACACATATACACACTACAATTTTTCTGAATGACATCCTTCAGGAGAGTAAACTATAAACATGCTCAGAAAAGAACATGTGGATGAAAATGCTTATGAATTTTGCATTGCATTTAGGTATTGTGTGGTGGTTTTTAACCCTTAATTATTTGGATGTTTTTCCTCACCTGCCAGGTTTCCCGTCCAACATGTCCCGACTGCTTTATTGAAGCCTGGGATCTTGGTTCGTCGCTGAGGGGCTGTGTGTGTTCGCTCTGTAGATATAATTCACTATGTTTACAGTACAGTCACATTCAAAATATTGTATGTGTTTGCATGTGTTTTTGCACATGCAGCGGACCATTAGCACCCGTTCATGCATGCATATATTCTAACACGTCTAGTAAACCCCATGCCGCACACGCACACACTCACAGTTTAATCCTTTGCTATAAGTGAGCCTATGTCCTTGCTGTGAGGCCTCCCTGTATTGATTAGCTGCTGGTTAAAATATGAGCGGGGAAACACATCACATTCATTGCTGCCTGTTAATCGATATAGGACATTAAATCTATGGCGACAGAGGAGGCAGGGGAGAGGTGAAAATGTGTTTGGGGAGAGTGTGTGTGTGGGGGGGGGGGGCAGTAGCAAGCTGAGGATGAAGATGTGAATGAGGGTCAGTAGGTTAAGGAGCACAATGAGAAAGCATTGAGAGATGCTCAGGTGGTGCCAGTGTAACGGCAATGTTAAAATAAATGAACCGTGAGCTGGAAAATTGCTGCGCAGTGACCAGTCACACTTGACATATGTCATATTTGTACATAAATAGTCTGGAGCCTTTTTTTACAACACTGATCTGATGTATTGATTATTGTGAGCTGAAAAAGTGGACTATAGGATTTGGAGCGACAGCCCGATGAATCTGCCCACCGACAGCCGGGCTGCGTGTAAGCATGCAGGCAGATGTGCACAGCTGTCATTCAAAGACATTTTTTTTAATAGTTTATATAATAAAATATCGATACTTGGTGTCCATGTATCGATACAATATCGCCACGCAAAATATCGCAATACTATGCTGTATCGATTTTTTCCCCCACCCCTAGGCACAAGCGGATGAAATTGCGAGAGAATCCGGTCATTTTTCAAAATAAAACTTCTTTCAGACTCTGATAATCAATAAAACGGAAATAATATAATATTTATTCTTTCTGTGCGGCCCGGTAACCAAATGACCCACGGCCCGGTACCAGTCTACGGCCCGGTGGTTGGGGCCCACTGCTTTAGAGGACATTACATTGACTTACATTAATTTCTCAGACATTCAGCCTGTCCGTAACATAACCGCTACTTGCCTAAGCTACTAAACTACTAAACCCTAACCTTAAACCAAGTCTTCACAAAAAAATTAAAATTGAAAATTTAGTCAAGTCCCCACAATGTGACTGTGTTGGATTTATGTCCCCACAACATGAGTAATACATCCACCCACACATTCACATGCAGGCATAGCCACACAAAACATGAATACAAATATTGACCCATAAACCGCTCATACTTTTAAATGGCATTATATAACCCCCCCCCCCCCCCTAACAACACACACATACACACACACCATCATACAAAACATACTGGTTTATTTCCAGAGCCCAAACAAACAGAGAATCACTGAGCTCAGCAGTCCTCTGACAGTCTTGACACACTGTCTGCCCTCACTCTGACACTCACATACCCAACTCTAACTGCAGCCGGTATAGCCTGCTACATCTTCCATGTCAAACCGTCTTCGACCTGGAGTTTTTGCTTTCTTTGCTTTAATCCGCCACTGTAGCTCAGACAGCAGCTGCAAAATAAACATGTTGACCGGCAGGCAAACACAAACAGACCAACTGTCTGAAAGATAAAGACTGCATTCTTGTGGTTACTGTGTGTGTATGGCTTTGGTTTATTTCAGCTCAGTCAGCAGAGATACTGGTGAAAGAAATGTGTGAAAGGGTGTGTGTGTGTGGGGGGGGGGGGGGGGGGGGTAGGGAGAGATCAATGGGACATGAGGGATGGGGAGTGGAGGGGGAAGGTGTGAGAAAGAGTCACATAAAATATATCTTATGTGAACAATGTGCACGTGTTTATTTGTTCGGTACGGCACTGGGGATGTTGTCAAAGCGACGTTACCCATTTGTTTATGGACTGCAGTTTTGAAGCCTCAAGTTTGGCAACTTCGTTTTTGGCCGTTGCCATTTTCGTTTTTTGGGAACCAGAAGTGGCATGAGAGGGTGGAGCTACATGCAACCAAATGCTGAATAAGATGATTGTAGATGACCAAAATGTTACAATTACCTTTCATGAACTGAAAACACACTGTGAAAGGGTTAAAGTCTGCAGACAAAGATGTCCTAGTAGCGACCTTTAAATCCCAAGGTAGTCCCGCCCTAAAGCACACCCTGCTTTATGGTCTGTTTAATCTAAATGGACCATAATTTACTAAATGAACATCATGCTGTACTACAGTAGAGTTGAAACTAGCAACTACGTCCAGAAACTCATGTTTACAATGTTTACTGAGGAAATAAATCAAGTGAGAAGTAGAGTCATCTTTACATAGACTTCCATATAATCAGACTTATTTTTGCAACCAGAGGAGTTGCCCCCTACCTGCCATTAGAAAGAATGCAGGTTTAAGGCACTTCGGCATCGGCTTCACTTTATAGAACTTGTTGTTGCCGCCTGTGACAATCGGCAGGTAAAGGATACGGTGACACAAACTTTGCAGTAAATGACGACGAAGGGAAATGACAAAGCTAACAACAAGATGCCAGATAAGATTTTTACCGACATTACTGTCAAATACAGTCTAAACGGGATGATTGGCATGATGCAGTACAAGATCAGCCACTGTCTACCAGCCAGCCCCAGATGAGCCTGTGAAGAGTGGTTGGCTATCACGGTTTAGCAGTTGATTAATTCACAATTACATTTTTTTCCTTTGTAAAATCTTTATATTTATATATTTAATCTTTTTTATGCAGAATTTTGGACGTGTCAGTTTCCGGCCGTTATATACATATTAAACTTCCGTTTTCACAGGAATTTGGGTTTAGGCAACAAAACCACTTAGTTAGGGTCAGGAAAATATCATGGCTGATGTTAACCTGACTGAATAACAACTCAAGTAACTACTGAGTGACTAATACTGACGTGACTAGCAAGTGACAAACAAGTCACGTGATTAGCGGCTGACGTGACAATATTTATATTTTTTGTGTTTTGTTAGTTGAAAGCGCGGTTAGCCGTATACAGAAGCTAAAAGGTGCCACCGTGCACCAGTTTTAAGCGTAGAGGGGCACTGACCGAGCGTCGGTATTTGACAAGGTGGGAGTGAAACCTGGTTGACAGAGTGGAACCTGAACGGATGGAGAGATGGGACAAGCAACATCCGCCATGGCGCTACAGTGAGGGACAAATGTCAAATTACGTACCACTCTCTCAAAAATACTCTCCTGTAAAGCAACTATATATTTTTGCTATAACAATGTATCAAATCACAAGGTGAAAACTATGTGATAATGTAAAAAGCGGTCGCTCATATTTGATGGTGACCAAAAAGAGCTAAAATATTGATGGTGAATATTGATGTTACATTGCCAGGTAGCAGAAACCTTACTTGTTGATGATAATGTTAATCTATAAATGCTAGATGTGTAAATTAGCAACTGTTCATTAACAAGGTTGATTTAAAAGGTGGTGATATGTCGTAGCTGTGTCCACAAGTTGTTTCTGCTGCCCCCATGTGGCCAGAAAACAAATCCACTGTTAGTGGACGTAATATTACATTGCAATTGCCCTCGCAGCTCAAGGATCTCACGCAAAACTGGACCAGTTAAAAAATGGTTGTCCCCATTGGTCAATTAGACACAAAGACATGGGAAAATGGTGCAAGTAGAAAAATACCAAAGTTGCCCTTTATCAGAATACTATATTTTACAATTGGCCAGCCAAAATCACAAAAATGTTTATGAGGGGGTTTTGTTGGTAAAATTGGTCTTACTTTTGCACAAACCGTCAAATGAAAGAAAAACAGAGGAGAAAGGATGTGAGAAAACACCTAGGAGTTGCGAGGAAGGGCAGGAGGAAAGGGGAGAGGAGCAGAGATCAAAGGCGGGATCCTGCTGATGGAGATGCTGATAGTAACTGTCTCTCCTCCATTATTCATCAGACAGCTGTGTTGTAAGTAGGTTAGCCTTTCCAGAGAGAAGGAGAGCGCAAGATGAGGAAGGGGAGACTGCTGGAAGAGAGGAATAATGAGAGAAATAAAGAAAGAGCGAATTAGGATTGATAGACAAGAGATTCACACGGAGTGACAGAGGCAGGATGGAGGGGTGAGAGGCACAGAGAGACAGGTATGAAGAAAGAGAGAGAGAGATGCAGAGGAAAGAGGGTGGATAGATGGAGAAAGGTAAAAATAGAGTTGAAAAAAAACCAGACAGAGTGGTAAAGAGAAGGCAAACAAGCATGATTTGACGGCAGTGTGATTGTGTGTGCCTGGGGTAAAAAAAATGTATATTACACATACACACTCACACACACACACACTATGCATGAAGAGAGGCATTTATGGTTGATATCACACATAATAAAACATAAATGATCACGCAATGTTGGAAGGAGTCAGAGCATTCACAGGTCACGCAGAACTCATGTGATGTACTGCACTATACATGCCTTGTGAAGCAGGGCGTGTTTGGATATTTAGTGTTTCGTTCCTTTCGATGTTAAGATGTCTCCCGGGGACTCGTGTTAAATGAACAGAATGTTACAGAATGTTGCTGAAACATAGTAGATGCCATCCAACGGGGAGTGACTGTGAAGGCCTTCCCACACAGTACCATTCGATTTTCAGGGCAAAATGCCTGCTAACGGGCAAAATATATCTGCGCAAACCTATTGTGTCAACTGTAACTTTAATGAACCTTGAATTGTGCGTTCGTACCTGTTGACTAATAGCAAGCCGTCTTGACAGTGCTTACCTTTGTGGGAACGGAGAGCTGGATGGAGTCCAAGATGGAGGAAGCATTCGTACCTTATTAGCTGTGTTGGTTGTTGTACCGTCCAGTTATTTTTCTAACGTTGTTCAGAGTTTCGCTATGGGGAATTGCCTTGGAGTGACCAACTATGGAAGCTCCAATGACACTCTCTGACAGACAGGTCGAACTGTGCTTGGGCCACACACCCTCATATTACCACACTCGACCGACCCCTCCCAGTGTGCTAACAGTCTAACGCGTTGCTGTGCGCCTTGTGCAGCTATTTGTTCATACATTTCCCTTTTTCAAACACCATGTCTTCGCTACCCCCGCCAAAGGGTCGGAACCGAAGTCCAAAGAGGCTGCATCCCGCCTGTGCCCTGCGTTATGCGGGGTGTCCATCTCTTGCAGGGACCCTCATCATATGTGCATAGCTTGCATGGCCGCTAAACACGCTCAGGCATCGCTGGCTGACCCCCAATCATGTTCACACTGTGCGTCAATGCCAGAAAAGATCCTGGAAAGGAGGCTGAGAGTGGCGATATCCAAAAGTCAGGACCCTTGGCTGTCAGGAACCACCCCAAAAGCCACAACCAGCACCCATCAGCCACGAGCCTCATCGAGATGGCCAGACACAATGGATGATATAATGGAAATTCCTCCACTTTTCGAGGAATTGGAGCCAGGTTGTGAGGACGCAGAGGGTGATGCCAACTCTGACCTCCTTGGCATGGACGAAATGCAGGATGAAGAGGATGACTTCACCTTTCTTGTTCAACAGCCCAGACCCCCTAGTGCAGGGGTCACTAACTGGCGGACCGGACCCAGGACCCAGGACCCAGGACCCAGGACCTAAAACCGATAGATAATTGAGAATTATTTTCTCCGTCATTTTGACGGAGCGCTTCTATTTTAACCGGCAGCTTTTCCAGCATTTACGGCACTTGTTCAGCGGTGCAAGAAACACATCGACCAATGCGTTGTAAATCACATCACGTGATGCAGCGCAGCCAATCAAAAATGGCTATTCTGACAAGTTTCCGGACTTGAGTGAGATGTACACACACCATGACACACAGGGGAGAGACGAGGAAAGAGAAAGCAGAGCAGGACAATTATTATGCGAGTTGTAAAAGTCAAATCACGGTACGATCTCCAAAAAGAGAAAAATGGCCAGACAGAGTCTTTAACCAATAATTGACAGACTCGTATAGGTGAATTCTTCCCACGGGCAGCTTAAAAACAGTATGTATCACATGGAGCAAATGTATCAACTCACATCTGAAATGAAGACACAGAAAATAAACCTAAGAGCCCAATATAATCAGAATCCTAACACATGAATTCACTGTCCAACAATGATGTTAACAGAGAGAATAGAGCTGAAACAAGTGGTTTAATAACCACAGATAAAGTCCATGCTCACTGATTTATCTTGTTAGAAGATGAAAAAAATATAATATTGTGGCTTTTTTGATTGACATCGCTTCACACCTGAATGAACTGAATTTAATTAATTTCACTGAACTGCAGCGCAATTCAGTGAAATCAATTTTTCTAAAATTAAGTACTTTATTTTAAGATCCACATTTGTCAAAAGCTTTCTGTTATGTCATTTATTCTTTAATCCAGCCCTTATTTTACTTGAAATGAAAAGGACATTTATTTATGTATTTCTATGTATTATTTATAATCCGCTGTTAAATTTGAAAAGTGAGAATAATAATTGTTAAAATATAATTGATGTTTACTTTCTTTATTTGATTTGACAGTTGTTGACTACACAGAGACGTTACTACTACTAGGCTTCTTGAATATATATATATATATATATAGCACTAAGTAGTGCAAGTTAGATATTATTGCAATGTTCCAGACCTTTGCACGAGGAGATTTTCTCAATCTGGACCTTTTGGAAATTTACTTGAATACCCCTGCCCTAGTGCATCCGACTGTGTTCCCCCAGTGGACAGCCACTTATATGAGGTATGCAAACGGGCCGCATCCAAATTGGGGATAGAATGGCCGGCAGCCCAGGACACTGCGGAGGGGGAGAGAGACCTGTATGTTGGTAAGAGGCTCCCACCAGCACAACCGCCATCAAAACAACCTCTGACAGCAGTGCCTGCCTGTACTCTGCCTAGTACAAATGAACGCCTCACCGCCTCCGTTTTCCAAAGACTGTATAAGTACGCAGCACAGTCCGTGTGCTCTCCAAATCCAATGACTCTACTATTTGACTACCAGGCAGAAATCCTAGAGGAGATGGGCGGGCAGCTGGACTCAAGGGCACCTAAACCGGCCCTATGGGATGATATTTGTGTGGTTAACGATCTCATCCTACGTTCCTCACGTGGTGCAGTGCAGGGCTGTGTCGTGTAATGGGCCTTGCAGCCTCAGGTGAGAGGGCCCTGTGGCTGAATCTCTCAGCCCTCAGTGATGCTCAGAAGGCAGGTGTTATGGATGCGGCATCTAACCCAGCCAAAGGTCTTTTCAGTCCAGCTCTTGAAAAAATGAGGGAGACCCTCACGTTCAAGGAGAGGAGTATCAGTGGCAGCAGGTGATACAGTGTCACCAAGCACTTCCTCCCACTTCAGAAAACAAAAAAATTCATTTAGCATTTTCTCAGTCATCTTGTCATATTTCTACTGTTTACAGACAACACAACAATCTTTGCCACTTCATGCAGCGATTGGACAGATGTACAAGTGTGAAAGGGGAAGATACTTTTTTATCTTCTTCTTCTATCACAGATAATCAGATAATCACTGGCAAATGTAATTGTTGCATCAGTGTGGGTCAAGGGAAATAATGGAAACGATTTACAGACTGTTACAACAGTCTAGTTCAGGGGTCGGCAACCTTTACTATCCAAAGAGCCGTTTTGCCCTATTTTAACAAACAATTACAAAATTGAGGCAACTCACCAATGAAGCTTCATAGTATTCCACCTACCGATAATATTCCGACAAAATTACATTACAGTTACATTGCCAAAGGTCCAGACAATCCAATCTAGTAAAATATTTAGTCCAAAGCACATTATTACGTCAATAAATACCCACGGACTGCTGTTGCATCATTTCAAATTAGCCGGCAGATATGCCTAATTATTTATGTATTTTCCAACGTAACTCCGGTTCGCACGTAAATATGCCGGTCTCTGGGTCTCAAAATGGCGGCTGCACTTTGACCTTTCGATTGACACCTCATTTGACCCAATAGGAGCTTCCATGTCCTGTCCACAGCCTACAATAGCCAACGAGAGTGCACGTTGAAGGAAAGTGCCTGCCCCTCTTCTTTCGTGTAAAGACCGAGCAACTGCTCGTTCTGATGACTGACGCTTCGTATAGCCAATGACATTTCGAAAATAACGATATACAGCTTCAGGGGTTCGATTTACAGCCACAACCCGGAAGTAACTGAGTCACCGTGAGTCTGCTCCCTGCGTCCCTGCGTAAAATGCAAAGTGTGGTTTTGGAGACTTTAGGAAAGGGAATAATGACAAAATAATTTATAGATTACTGTATATCGACATAAATAAGCTTTAGTTTGAATTATGAATACACATTTTTACACAGCCTAGGTATGTAAACATGGTTACCATGGGTCTCCAAATGGCCTTTTTTGGAAAACGCCTAGACATACCCTTAGTAAAACATGTGTAAAATATTCAGTTTCTGTGGTATTGTTATCAAATTTGAACTTGGACTAGGTAAGGCTTCATGCTGTGGTCCCATTGTGTTTACCAGCTAATAAGTCCCAGCTATAGTCATCTGCAGGCATCTGTTTGCAAAAGAATATTCAGGTGGAAATAAAAACCTTCTACTTAAGTGTGTTCAAACTTCTATTACTTAATGCCAGTAGCACTTACAGTGATTCTGACTGTTGGACAAAAAACGTCAGAGACCAAAGCCATGCATGTACTCCAAATGGTTCAAGAACAGCTTTCAATTTATTTTGGGTATGCCTTGGATTGGTGTTTTAGGCTAATTTTACTGGAGTGGTAACATCATTGAGCAAGAGGCAGGAAGTAGTGGGTACCCCCAACTTTATGCTCCTGTTCCGATTTTGGCCCCGCGACCCGTGCAATCCAATCGCAAAACGGTCTCCGGTCTGGTTATATTTCCAGCTTTCATATGTGTGCAGGCATGCGTCTCTTCAGAGTTTGCTTCATGCTAAAGGAAGCATTATTGTGACTGTACTGCTGTAAACAACAGGAGGTCACACAGTTCATGGCATCGCGTGTGACATGGGGGCCACAGCGATATGTATGTCACATCCAGTAAGTCCGTGTGTGTATCTCTCCATCTGTGTGCTTGTGTGTTGGCGGCATCAAATATACATATATATATATATATATATATATATATATATATATATATAGCATTGCGTGTCATGTGCATGGCATGGCCGGCGGGGTGGTGCGTATTTGTGTGCATGAGGCTGTGCCTTATTTATAGCACATGATGATGCTCCTCTGGTGTGAGTGTGAGTGTGTGTGTGTGTGTGTGTGTGTGTGTGTGTGTGTGTGTGTGTGTGTGTGTGTGTGTGTGTGTGTGTGTGAGAGAGAGAGAGTGTTCTACCCTGCTGGTGGGTATCCCTTTGTTGTCATTAATTCCGGGTCAGTGAGAAGCAAATCCCCAGATACAAAAAAAGTGCAGCGTACGACACCGGGCCATAACTGAACGTGTCGTTGACATGAATAGAGAAGTAAAGGATAGCATCTGGCGACATAGTGCAGAAATGTTTTTGATTTGTACCGCAAGGTATTGGTGATGTATGTGGGCATTTTATTATGTAAAAGGTGACATTCATTTTAGTATTGAACCAGACATTTAAGTGTGACCACTTGTGGGACAAAAAAAGCAACTAGATGTGATGGGTTTCCAGGTGTATCAATTGATGCCAGCATGAATGCCAGCGTCAAAGCCATAGGGAAGCCACTGACAGGAAGTCGGAAGTTCTTCATATCAAGCACAAGACAAGGATAGGCTATTGGAACGTGCGTACAATGTATGAGTCAGGGAAACTTGCGCAAGTGACAAATGAGATAAGACGATACAACCTACACATACTAGGAGTAAGCGAAAGCAGATGGACAGGATCGGGACATCTCAGAGCCAGCACAGACGAAACCGTATTATAGCCAGGAAGGGATGATGGCCACCATTCCAAAGGAGTAGGCATCATTCCACAAAAAGGAGTCGAGAAAATTCTTATAGAGTGGAAACCGGTCAATAGCAGGCTCATGAAGATCAGGCTAAAAGGAAAACAAATCAACACAACCATCATCCAGTGTTATGCTCCAACAAATGATAGTGATGAAGAAGCAAAATATGAGTTTTATGAGCGGTTACAAGCTGAGCTCAACAACACACCAGGACCTGACATGAAGATAGTGATGGGGGATCTGAACGCAAAAGTCGGAAGTGACAACACCGGCTATGACAGGGCCATGGGGAGACAGGGCTGTGGCATCATGAATGAAAATGGGGAAATATTAGTGGAACTTTGTGCCAGCTATGACCTTGTCGTCGGAGGGACCTTATTTCCACACAAGGATATACATAAACTGACTTGGAATTCACCTAATAGGCGAGACAGGAACCAGGTAGATCATCTGATGATTAATGGAACCTGGAGATGCTCACTGTTTGATGTCAGGGTAATGCGAGGAGCAGATGTTGCTAGTGATCATCACCTTGTGTTAGCAGCGCTGAAAGTAAAGTTAAGGAAAGCTGGTAGTAGAAATACAGGAAGACAACAGTTTTCCACTGAAAAGTTACAAGATCCTAAAGTGAAAAGCTTCATAGTGCAGCTAAAGAATAGATTTCAAGCACTCTGACCAAAGTGATACGCAACAGGATACAGACACAGTTACAGATGAGATTAACACCAAATGGGAACAAGCAAAGCAAGCATTATGTAGAAACCAGTAAAAAATGTCTGGGCTTCAAACTGAAGGATAGAAAGGAGTGGATAACCGATGATACATGGCAAGCCATTGATATACGCAAGGGAGCAAAGAAGAAAGTCATGGAAGCAAAATTAGATGGGCTAAAAGAAAGATACAAAACTCAATATCGAGATGCAAACAAGGCTGTGAAGAGGAAGACGCGAGCGGACAAATGGGAATATATGGAGGACCTTGCAAAACAAGCAGAAGAAGCAGCTAAAAAAGGTGAGCAAGGAAAGGTCTACAAGCTAACCAAGATTATTAGCGGCAAATACAGGGGGACATCTGATATACCAATAGAAGATAAACAGGGAAAGCTTCTTACAACGGAAGCAGACCAAGAAGCTAGATGGACGGAGCATTTTAGCGAGGTGCTGGACAGGCCTCCACCAAAACACAGGCCAACATCCAAGATGCAGAAGCAGATTTGGATATGAGCATTGAACCACCAACCACAGATGAAATTATAATCGCGATTAAATCCTTAAAAAACAGGAAAACCCCTGGCCCAGATAACCTCAATGCAGAGCTCTTCAAAGCAGACCCGATTCTGGCAGCAACAATTCTTCAACCACTTTTTACGTCTATATGGGAGAATAAGAAAATACCTGATGACTGGTCAGAGGGGATCATCATCAAATCACCAAAGAAAGGTTCTCTAAGAAATTGTAACAACTGGCGTGGAATTACACTTCTGTCAATACCAAGTAAGATCATGGCAAAGATTATTATTAATCGAAAAACAGATGCTGTAGACCAACATCTCCGAAAAGAACAGGCAGGTTTCAGAAAGGGTAGAAGTTGCAACGATCACATATTCACGTAACATCATAGAGCAGTGCACAGAGTGGCAGAGGGAACTGTATATAAACTTTGTTGACTTTGAAAAAGCATTTGACTCCATTCATCGTCTATATTGCGGCATTATGGGATCCCTGAAGATATAGTTCATGTCATCCAAAGTTTTGATACCAACTTCACATGTAGGGTTGGAAACAGTCTCCAAAAATTCCAAGTGAAGACAGGTGTGAGACAAGGATGTGTGATGTCATCTTTTCTCTTCAATATTACTATTGACTGGGTAATGAGACAAACAACTGAAGACCAAAATAGAGGCATCCGATGGACACTTTTCATCACTTGAAGATCTAGACTATGCAGATGATCTCTCTCTTCTTTCACATACTCATCGGCACATGCAGGAGAAAAAATCCCGCCTCAGTGATTTTGGTCAGAAGATTGGCCTGAAGATCATCAAAAAGAAAACAGTGATGACTCTGAACATTCCAAATCCCTCACCAATTCAGGTTAACGGAGAAGATCTCCCTAAAACTGACGAGTTCACATATTTGGGCAGCACTGTCAGACACGACGGGGGCACAGATAAAGACATCAAGAATCGTCTTAATAAGGCCAGGAACGCTTTCAATAACATATGGAGGTCACAGCAGTACACCATCAAGACCAAACTTAAATTGTATCAGAGCTGTGTTTTATCCACCCTATTGTACGGTTCTGAATGCTGGAGAATGACACCAGAAGTGTCAGGATCCAGGATCCCTGTCTGACCCGTTGTGTGTTACCTCTGTTTCCCCTGATCTCCTCTCCTCATGTGTCCTGTCATTCCCCTGTTTGTTATTGTGTGCCATGTGCTCTGTGTTTGTCCTCTGCCTCCAGACACCTCCCATGGCCACACCCGTGATTGTGCACAGCTGAGGACACTCCAGCCGATCACCTCCTGCAGCCTGACACACCAGACTCAGGTCCCACTAACGATTCCCCTGGCACTATATAAACTCTGGTCCTGCAGTCTGGGGTGGTCTGGTTGTACCGTCTTTCACCCCCTTATTGGCGGCTGCCTCATCAGTCTGTCCGGTTACCAGTCTGAACACCGATTCAGTGAAGATTGTTACCTGTTTGTTTTCTGTTCCTTCAGTTTTGAGTGCGGTCGACTTTCCCTCCCGACTCCGGAGGCTACCTGTCCCGCCTCGGTTGAGCTTCCCTCCTGACTCCGGTGGAGATTATAGGAGTGACTTTAATTTGCTGGACAGTTAGTCTTTGTTTTTTGTTTGTTCGTTCTGTGAATCCTCCTGCACAAGTTAAATAAAGTCTTGGCTGGAGTAAACCTGCTGTGTGCTTGCGTTTGGGTCCACTAACTACACTACCACATAACAAGAAGATCTCAACAGACTATCAACCTTCCACACCAAGAGTTTAAGACGAATACTGCACATTTTCTGGCCAAACACCATCTCAAATAAAGAACTGTATGACAAATGCCAACACAAAAGCATGGAGACCATCCTAATGAGAAGAAGATGGATAGGACATGTGTTGAGAAAAGATCTTGCTGATATCACAAGAACAGCCTTACATTGGACACCAGAAGGGAAAAGAAAAAGAGAGCCTAAACCACTCATGAGGCAACATCCAGAGACTCGCCCAGGACAGACAGGAGTGGAAGACTTTTGTTGCTGCCCTACATGCCAAGAGGCATAAAGGGGAATGATGACTTGTGGGACCGTTTTTTTTCATCTTTTGGTAATGGAGTAAAATAACATGTGACCCGTGGTCTCTATTTGTACTGCGAAACAAATTATAGTCTACGTCAAAGGTGCTAAATACGAGACTGGGAACCTTTCTGTCACTTCCTCGTAGCTCTCAACATGGCAACATGTAGTAGCTCTGAAAACGAAAGTTACGAATGTAACTACGGTTCTATGAATCCTGGATGACCGCCAGAGGCAGTGCTTAACACTGGATATCTTCCGTCTCGCGCATGCGCAGGTCGAATATTTATATCAACAAAGTCACTCGTGACCTCGGATGGCCCCGTCGCCTATAAGTTCCGGTGCCATCCTGAGTTCAGTCCTATGGAATCTTCTCGCGAGTTCACGGGATTCCGAATGACCAAGAACTCTGGCGGTCATCCAGGATTCATAGAACCGTAGTTACATTCGTAACTTTCGTTCTATTTCATCCTTACTGACCGCCAGAGGCAGTGCTTAACACTGGATGACTTATACCAAAAGAGTCACGAGGAATCACAAGTACCCACCTCTTATAGATCAGGCAGGGGAAGCTGGCCAAGAACCCTCCCCAGTGGGTGAGGGGTGGCAACGTTCACCCTGTAGTGTCTGGTGAATGTGCTCGGTGATGCCCATGAGGCTGCCGCACATATATCTTCCACTGGCACCCCTCTCAGGGCTGCCCATGACGTGGAGACACTCCTGGTAGAGTGGCCCCTCACTCCGGATGGTAGAGGACGGTCGCTCGCCTTGTATGCCTGGGCAATGGCCTCCACTATCCAGTGGGACAGGCGCTGTTTCGAAAGGGCACAGCCCTTCCTAGGCCCACCATAACTGATGAAGAGCTGCTCCGACCGCCGTATGCAAGCGGTGGCCTCCACATAAGCTCTCAGGGCCCGCACTGGGCACAGCAGCCTTGACCTCTCCTCCCCCGATGGAGGGTCAAACTCCGCCAGCTGGATAGGCTGGTTGATATGAGAGCGTGTCAGCACCTTTGGGAGAAACGCTGCATTAGGCCACAATGTAACCCCTGATCCATCTGAGTTCCACCTCAGACATGATTCACTCACCGACAGGGCATGCAGCTCGCCTACACGTTTAGCTGACGTGATGGCAAGGAGAAACACCGTTTTGGTTGCCAGCCATCTCGGCTCTGCCCGTGCCAGGGGTTCAAAAGGAGGCAAGCATAGGGTGTCCAACACCAAATGCAGGTCCCATGCAGGGGCCTTCGGGGCGTGCGGGGGATGCAACCTCCGAGCCCCTTTTAGGAAGAGGGACACCAGTCTGTGGCTCCCTACTGTGCCATTGTCGACCCTAGCATGGTGCCATGAAAGAGCGGCCACGTACACCCTCAGGGTAGAGGGAGACCGGCCCTTATCTAACAGGGACTGCAGAAACTCAAGTACCACAGGTACGGGGCACTGCACTGGGTCCTTGTCCCGAACCACACACCAGTCAGAAAACAGCCTCCACCTGTTTTCGTACTGCAGCCGGGTAGATGGTGCCCTGGCATTCAGGATAGTTCTTCTGACTGGCTCTATGCAGCCAGTCAGCAGCTGGTCGGGCCCTCCAGTGGCCAGACCCATAGCTGGAGGCGGCTGGGATTGGGATGCCAAATCCGACCTCCTAGCTGCGACAGGAGATCCCTCCTGTCGGGGAGGCGCCAGGGTGTCCTGCAGCAGAGTCTGTGCAGCAGGGAGAACCAGATCCTGGCTGGCCATAAGGGGGCCACTAGCAAGAGTCTGTGGCCCTGTTGAAGGACTCTGAGAAGCGTTGGCAAGATCAGAGGGACCGGTGGAAAGGCATAAAGAAGCCCCTCTGGCCACGTGTGAGCCAGGGCATCCTGACCCAGAGGACTGGTCCTCTCCGTCAGGGAAAACCAATGGGGACAGTGGGTCGACATCTCCGAGGCAAAGAGATCCACCTCTGCCCTGCCGAAGAGACCCCAAATGCTCTGTACCACCTCTGGATGGAGCCGCCACTCCCCCGGTGGAGGTTTGTGACGGGACAGAAAATCTGCGACCTGGTTCCGTTCCCCTGGTAGGTACATTGCCCGAAGGCTGGTCAGGCGAGGGGCAGCCCAGGTGAGAAGGGCATGGGATACCCGTAGTAATTCTGCAGATCTGGTGCCCCCTTGATGGTTTATGTGAAACACAGCAGAGGTGTTGTCCGACCGGACAAGCACATGCTTTCCCCTCAAGTATGGCAGAAAATGTTTGAGCGCTAGGTGCACGGCCCGTAGCTCCAGAACATTGACATGCTCCATGTGGTCTTGAGCAGACCACAGCCCCTGAGCAGTCCTGTTCTGCCACACTGCCCCCCATCCTGAGAGGCAGGCATCTGTTGTGACCACCTCTCTGCGGAATGGGACCGAACCCATGGGAACACAGTTTGCCAGGTATGCTCTCTCCCTCCATGGGGATAGAGCGAGGAGGCACTGCTCCGATACTACTATTGCCCTGTGTCTGTGCCGCTTGGCATCCAAGTGAAAGCTGTTCAGCCACCTCTGCAGGGGGCGCAGCGACAGCAACCCTAATGGAACGACAGCTGCGGCAGCTGTCAGTTTGCCCAATAGGCGGAGAAAAAGAATGTAGGGCAACCGCCTGCCCTCTCGGAAGGGAGAGAGGCTGTGGAGGATGTTGTCCACCCGTTGGGGTGATGGACAGGCACTCATAGTGACCGTATCCAGAGCCACACCAATGAAGGTTATGCTCTGGGAAGGGCTCAGGGAGCTCTTCTCCATGTTTACCCTGAGGCCCGACCGGGCCGCGTGAGAAAGAAGGCGAGCAGTGTCCCGTGCCGCCTGAAGCTGGGATGGCGCACAGATCAGCCAATCGTCCAAGTACGGCAGTATTTTCATGCCCTGCGATTGCAGGGGGGAAAGGGCCGCAGCGACACACCTTGTGAACACCCGTGGGGAGAGGGAGAGTCCGAATGGGAGCACCCTGAACTGGAAGTGACCGCCTTGAAAGGCGAAGCGAAGAAACCGCCTGTGGTGAGGTACAATGGGAACATGGAAATAGGCATCCTTCAGGTCGACAGACGTGAACCAGTCTCCCCTGGAAACCGCCCGAAGGACGTCTGCTGTGGTCAGCATGTGAAATGGTAACACCTTCAGGAACCTGTTCAGTCCCCTCAAGTCTAGGATTGGGCGCAGCCCGCCACCTCTCTTTTTTACAAGAAAGTAGGTCGAGTAGAACCCCCCGGGCTGTGACAGGGGGTCCACCCTCTCGATTGCACCCTTGACCAGGAGCGCGGCTAACTCCTGGTTCAGGGCTAGGGATTTTGCCGGATCGGTGATACTGGTCATTTTGATCCGGCTGGAGGTTGGTGGCCGGCGTCGGAACTGAAGCTTGTACCCCCGGGTTAGGGTGGACACCACCCAGGGGTCTGAAGCATGAGCTGCCCAGTAGCTGATGTGCTGCTGGGAGAAATAACCGACGGCCGGCTGGGAGACATCATCTCCTGTACCCCCTGCCTCTCGAGGCTCTTGGGGGGCGCCTGGTAGTCCCCACGTCCGGAGGCTGTCTAGGGGGGATGTAGGCAGGGTTCCCCGGGTAGCGGTCCGGCCTCCCTGCGGTACGCTGAGGCCTGTGGCGGCTACTTGGGTGAACTGGGGGCTGAAAACGGCCCTGGGGGGATAGTGTAGGAACCCTAGGTCTGCGGGGTGCGGGCACGTCCCTGCGAAGAGCAGAGAACTGCTGCCTGGCCTGGCCAGCTTCGACAGTCCGCTGAAGCGCCTGTATAGCAGCTGACCCAAACAGCTCACCCGGCTCCACTGGGATAGTACGGAGGGTCCTCCTACATGCCTCAGACAGGGGTGACTGCGCCAGCCAAACCTGGCGGCGAGTCTGGACCAGGGTGGACATCAGCCGTCCAAGTTCCCTCGACATGAGCGCAAACGCCTGCAGTGAGGCATCACTGAGGCTGGTTGCGGAAGCGTCGGAAGTAGCCTGCTGCAGAGAAGCTGAGAGGGCAAGCATGAGGTGGGAGAGGGAGTTGCCAATACGACCCATGCGCGCTGCTGTGTCATACGCCCTGGATAACATGTCATCCGTGACCCGACATTGGGGTCGAGGGCACCTGGCATCGGGCCTCAGGGTCTCCTCAGGGGAAACTATGAGGGACGCAATAGTCGGCTCAACAGCTGGCATACGGGTGAGGCCAAACTTTGCCGCGTCCTTCATGGCCGCCAGGGTTCGGCCATCTGATGTAAGACGGGACAGGGCACTGGTGTCTCTCCAGCACGCATGTAGCTCCCTCAGATATTCTTCGGAGGGAGGAACAGCAAAGGTGGTGGGGGCGAGACCGCGCCTGAAGAAGGCACTCGCAGGCTGGGGTTCCGGCTGCTGCGTATCCAACTGCAGGCGTGCCAGTGCCATGCGAATGACAGACCCCATGGAGCTATCAACTGCCCCTTCCGAAGAGCTCTGAGCTGAGGAACGGGAGGCAGGTCCAGAAGCATGGGGGGGGCCGCTCTTCACTGTACCCAGTAAAGAGAGTGGCTGACGCTGCCAGTGACATCACGTCCTCCTCTGAGCAAAGCTCAGCCGCGGGTGGATCTAGTGCTTCCGCCACCCCTACACCAGGTTGGAGGGCCAGTAAAAGCGACTTCATCTGAGCTAGCTCGGAGGTCAGCAGATCCACCCTAGAAGACAGCCCGCCGGGTTTAGCCCTCTTGGAGGGAGCCCCTGCGGTTTCTGTGGCCCTGCGCTTGGAACGGGTAGGCTGGGCTGGATCCAACTGACCCAAAAGGGGGAGGTCGCCCATACCCGTCAGGTGTTCCGCCTCGGCGAGCCTAGCGGCCCTTACTGCTCTAGGCATGATGCCACAGTTCATGCATGGGTCCTCAGAGAGGCCCTCCCTCAGATGCTCGATGCCAAGGCAAGCGGGGCAGAGGTCATGGCCATCATCAGGCTGTAGAGGAGCCATACAGGTCCTACAGCCGGGAAAGTCAAACATGGCCGACTCTCTAGGTCAGCCTGAGCGGACGCTCTGCTGAATGTTTGAGAACAGGCAGGGGACAGTCAGTGAGAGGGGAGCGAGGACACTCTCTTCACTAAGCTAGTCGCTGCAGAGTCCTTCTAGTGAGAGGGGAGCGAGGACACACACCCCTCACTAGGCTAGTTGCCGCAGATACTGGTGTCCCACCAGCTAGCTTGAGCGAGAGCACTCTGCCACTGTGGAAACAGGTCAGGAGGACAGGCCTTCCAGTGAGAGGTGAGCGAGGACACACACCCCACACTAGGCTAGTTGCTGTAGCTATTGGTGTCCCACCAGCTAGCTTGAGCGAGAGCACTCTGCCACTGTGGAAACAGGTCAGGAGGACAGGCCTTCCAGTGAGAGGTGAGCGAGGACACACACCCCTCACTAGGCTAGTTGCTGTAGCTATTGGTGTCCCACCAGCTAGCTTGAGCGAGAGCACTCTGCCACCGTGGAAACAGCCACCTGTGATATCCGCTACTGATATGGCCGTAACCACAATCAATGGACACAATCAGAGTATTTACAGAGTATCCTTAGTCTAATTAGCCGGAGCGAACGCCCTGCTAACTGATCTGGCCGTAATGTTTACTGTGAAGGGCGGCCCGACAGCGTAACTCAGCGCTCACGTTAGCACGCCACCTGATTAGCCAGAGCGGAAACGCTCTGCCAACCGAGGCGAACAATGGTTATAACGAACAACGTTAGTCGATCTCACCGGATTGCTGTCTTCGTGATTTGGGTGGCCAGCAGACTGAGTCCGTGGCTCGATAGTCCGCACGGCGCAAACGCCGTTCCCTCCTAAGAGGGACCGCTTGTCGCAGCCTTTGGAGGGCGAAGATCCGCAACTCCGACCGGTGGTCGCAAGGCTACCGCGACAAACTAATATATCTTGTTTGTAGACAAAATATATATTTTTTCTACTACCATGGTAGTCAACCTGCGTAGCGAGAAGATGAAAAAGGACTGAACTCAGGATGGCACCGGAACTTATAGGCGACGGGGCCATCCGAGGTCACGAGTGACTTTGTTGATATAAATATTCGACCTGCGCATGCGCGAGACGGAAGATATCCAGTGTTAAGCACTGCCTCTGGCGGTCAGTAAGGATGAAATAGAACAACACACACAGAGGGAAAACTACTTCATTCTCTTCTTGGGTGGACATTACTCCACTCTAGCTTTACATAGGTAAAGGGGTTGGGTCTGTTTCTGAGTCTGCTCCGTGTATGTATGCACGTATTGACGTTTTAATAGAAAAATGCATGAGAATGCTCCTGCGGTTGGCTAACGCGCAACGTAATTGGCCCAGAGAGCTGAGCATTTTTAGCAACGACAAAGTGGGCGTGCATGCAAGGAGTCAACAGAAGGACACGGCAACCCCGCACAGGATAACAGCTACAGATGATGGATGGATAGCCTGACACACACCGATAGAATTTTGTTTGTACACACACACACACACATATGCTCTTAAGAGTAATCCTAGAAACAAGCTTCTGCTCTTTATTTAACAGCAGTGTGTGTGTGTGTGTGTGTGTGTGTGTGTGTGTGTGTGTGTGTGTGTCCCTCGCGTGAGGAGGGTAGAATAACAGATCAAGTTGAATTTAGTAATTTAACATGACAAGGATATGAGTGTGCACGCCTATGCACACCCACACAGTGAATTTTCTCCAATGCTGCAGGATTCCTTGACTCGTCTGTAATTTGACTGTGTGTGTGTGTGTGTGTGTGTGTGTTTGTGTGTGTGTGTGTAAGAGAGAGAGGGACTGATGGGCTGAGGGAGCACAGCAGGGGACAGCACAGCTCACTGTATGGAACATTATGAGTTTCTCTTATGTCTGCTGAGGTTATACAGCAGGAGGCCTGTAACTAAATACATGTAGCCGTACATGCTTACTTACTCACTTGCAAATTAGCATAGCGCAGTCTCTAGGAGACGGGGGTTGTTTTTAGGCCATTTGAGCAGTCTGTTTCACCGTCTCTGTTCAGATGTCACTGTAGACAACCTATCCTTATACAATGCTAAGTATAATGTCATTACCAAAAGTTACTATTTTTGGAACGTTTTCTTCCAATAGCTCAGCAACACATGTACATTTTTCACTCGTTACATGCGTACAGTCAAATAAAAACATGTCTTCACAGAAAACAAGTTCGTTAGTTCCCACCTATATTTTCCACCATCCCAGCTGAATAAGCTGGCCCTGTAACCAGTTATGCAGGCTGACAGAGACACCTGAGGCTACGCAAAAATAAAGAGACATCATCGGGCCTGAAGGCAAACGGACAAAAGAGAGCGGCAGAGCTCTCTGTGACCTCATTACTCCAGTGACTGTGGCCGAAAACATGCCTGAATGTGTGTGTGTGTGGAAATATTAAGGTCTGTTGTGTAAGGTCGGGCAGCTCTGCACTGCGCAACTAGTTACACAACGTGCTCCTAGCTCTAGTCGCTCGTCACATCGGCTCCTCTGAGTCTTTAATACACAAAAAAAAAAAAAAGGCCACACTGCTCATATCTTTTTTCGCAGGAGATTTCATTTCATATCACTGATTCATAGACGTCCAGTCTAAATAAACCCTTTTGTTTTACAGACGCAAACATGTCTCGCCCCCTTGGTTCTTAATTATTGCACATGACAGGCGGGCTGTGTGTGTGTGTGTGTGTGTGTGTGTGTGTGTGTGTGTGTGTGTGTGTGTGTGTGTGTGTGTGTGTGTGTGTGTGTGTGTGTGTGTGTGTGTGTGTGTGTGAACAAGCCACTGTCACCGCCGGGCCCTCTCCGTCTCGGGCAAAAACAGGGGAATGTAGGGGAATCCCGTCGTGTCACAGATCCCCCCATTGTTTCATTCCCCCATCTGCATCAAGGCGTCGAGCTTCCCCTCTCTTCCACGCTCGCTCCCTTCACTTCCCGTGCCTCCTCCTCCCTCATTTCCTATCTACTGTTTCTTCAAGACCCTCTTCAGGAGAGTAGCGATCAGTGTTTGCACTTGTTCAGCTGACCCTAAGCGGCCCAAAACGAAATTATTGCTGCAGTATGTTTTTATAAACATCCTATAATAATGTATTATTTGAGTTGCTCTGAGGAACTTTTAACTGGTTGTGAAACAGTCTCAGTTTAATACCGCTATATGACCTACATGAGTAAACGAGACCATTAGGGAGAAGATTGTCTCTTTGGATAATGTAGTAATCTTAATCTTAATGTAGTGACATATTGCAGTGACATATGACACCCCCCCCCCCTCCCCCCCTTAACTCCCTGCAATCTCCCCCTATACCTGCAGTCAAAGTTGCAGCGGTAGGTGTAAAGCTCCGCGCCCGGCAGCAGCGGCTCCTCCTCCAGCCCTGCTGGAGAGCCAACACCAACGCCTCGCTGCTGGAGGCCCAGACTGTATCGCTGGGCTCGCTTGAGGGAAGGGGCATGTCCTCACTCCTAACTCCTCAAATACCTGCGCTTCGTTGTTAACCCTTCGTTGTTAACCCTTCGTTGTTAACCCTTCGTTGTTAACCCTTAAGCCTCACTTTTTGACGATTATTTGATTCGGCTGGGTCACATGACTAATGTCTGATGTGACAAAAGGTTAACGCTTACTTTTAGTTACGATGGGACACCAACAAGGGCCTCCTGGACTAAAGTTCTGTGTTTGTCTGACCCATCCACTCTCTGGGTCTTGCATTTTCCGTCTATTAATGACATGTGTGGGTTTACATTGGAGTGAGTAGAAAGCACGGAACTAAGTGTTGGTATTTGACCTGTCTGAAGTGAGATTGCGGTGAGAAGGGAGGCATGGGAGAACCACAACCAGGGCTGTCAGACCCTGCTGAAGTCTTATGAGAGGTTCTTCTAAATGAATTCGGGTGCTCGGAAACACCATCGCTTCTGTCCTCAGGTGCTGCCGAAATCAGCAATACTGAAAGGTCCTCGTGGTAGCAGTTAGCACGATAGACCATTTTCCCGGCGGACATTTAGAAACAGAGCACAGGTGTAATTAATAACTGGAAACGGAACAGTTCAATATCATCTTGCAGATAGTTAGAAGAGAAGATGGATCCCGCTCTCATGCCTGTATAAATAGGAAGACAGTAGCTGGCTAGCTTAGCTTAGCGTTGAGACAGCTAGCCCGGCAGGTCCATTATCGCTAACTCTGCCTCTGTCCTTATTGTTGTGTTTGTGCCGTTTCCATACTCATGTATCCGTCTTCTAGCAACGGTATACGACTGAAGCTTCTCTCCCATGAGCCTCTGCATACTACACTTCCTCTTCTTCACCCGGGCCGACGCCCACGGCAGGATATCCTGTGTCACCAGCCTGCACGCGTGTGTGAGGCCATCGAAGTGTGCGCTACGGGTGTCAGTCATTCTGCAGCACCACCCGTTCTCTTGTGGGTTCTTCCTTTTTTTTTTTTTAAATCACATGAGGAAACCGCAGATCAAAAGTATCAGGACACAACGTATTCCCTCAGAAGCAACCGCGTGGGTGCCGGCTCATGAGAATTGTCCTCGCAAAAAAACCCTGAATTTTGAGACACCGGCGGAGACAGCGGCTTGCTAAAAGCCCACTGAGGTGATCGGGCTCCCCGAGGACAAATAAACTCTGCAACTTGATGTGCGGTTGACTGTCTGTCTCTTCCTCTGCCCTGCCCGTATCCTCACGTCTGAGAGCGTCAGAGCAAGCAAAGGGTTTGATTAATTATTGAGGAAACCGACACGTGGCTTCTCTCTCCTTTTATTCTCCCTCTGACCTACATAGTGAACCACCTGATCCTGGCTCCAAAACAAACCTGTTGACATCAAGCTCCCTGTGTGTGTGTGTGTGTGTGTGTGTGTGTGTGTGTGTGTGTGTGTGTGTGTGTGTGTGTGTGTGTGTGTGTATGGGTGCATTCACATGTCATCCCCTGAGTCAGTGTGCACACGAGTATGAGAAAGAGTAATAGAGGAGAAGAAGAGTCAGAGACGGGAGCTAATGTTTTAGCGCCCTGATCTTTCTGCTAATGAAATCAAACTGCCCCCGTAAGCACATCAGAGATCAGCTGCAGGATTGTGTGTGTGTGTGTGGTGGGTCAGCGTGTGTGCGCGCGCAAGCTAATGTACATTCATGTGCATCCATGTGAGGAATTAAGCGTATGTCAGGGGGCCCCCCGAAGTATTCGGGAATGGAATGGGACGTTGGGTCAAAGGGTAAACTCACCTCCCCTCGCTTTGCTCTCTTTCAGTGCTCTCCCATTTTTATTTTCTCTCCTTTTCTTCTTTTCCAGCTCTCTTTTACATCAATTTCGTTTCGCTGCACAGCTTCATCAAAGGTGCCTTTAAACTCCAAAGTCAACGCTGCCGTAATTTACCGAGTTACGTGTGTCCGTCATTGTTGCCTGCAAGTTAGAACTGCCGTAGAGGAGCAACGACGACAGAGTCAATACATTCAAAAGGCTCTGGACAATGGAACCAACATGTTCTAGGACTGGCAAAGGGCTTTGCATGTTTGGTGAAGCCAAAGTACTCCAACGAGTTACTTTCCTCACTAGGTCATGGTCTAACGTAACTACTTTTTAATGCATTACGTTACTTTTAAAAGTACCCTTACCCAGCGCCCGTAGAGCCAACAAAAACTAACGTGCAGGTATAACCCATGAAATAATTTTGGATGACGAGGAGGTGGATGGGTCCAACAAACAGCGATCTTACAACCAGGAGAGCGCTGTTCCTTCCCGTTGTAAAACTAGAAGTCGACGTTGATTTATTTGTACTTCAGCACCGGGAAAAGTATTTCATGATCTTTTCCTAACTAAGTATTTAGTTAAGGGCTAGGTGGAGAGCAGGGCCGTCCTTCAATCAGAGAATTGGTGGTTCGATCCCCGGCTCCGCTAGTCTCATGTCGATGTGTCCTTGAGCACTTAACCCCAAAATTGCTCCCGTAGCTGTGCCTACGGTATCTGAATTGTAAGTCGCTTTGGATAAAAGCGTCTGCTAAATGATTGTAATGTATTTTCCTAAACTTAACTATTATTTCACAATCTCTTTCTATCTCTTTCTAAACCAAACAAAGTCGTTTTGTTGCCTTAACAGAACTGAGTTGTTTCCTGTGAAGATTGAAGTTCATTTTGAGAAGACGGTGTGCATGTAATGAGCATGAATTCACACGTGCTGCTGGCTTTCGTACGAAAATGCACCAAAAACGAGGAGAGAATTTTTGTAAGATATCACAAGGATGTATATGAGGATAAGACAAAGCCCCTGAAGAGAAGAAACATGATGTTCTCCTCTGTTCACTGATCAGTATTTCAGATATACAACTCTTGAAATCATCAAATTTATTTAAAAATGTTGAAGTGATGATATCGAGATTGAATATCTCTCCTTTTCTACAAAGAAACACTTAAATGGGTAGATCCTTAGAGAGAGAAAACCTCAGCCTTCAGTTACCTTCTCCAAACATGCCGGCCCTCTCCAGGACAATGTAAAACATATATACATCCTACACCCACTGCAGATCAGGAGATGGAGGGAAATGAGACGGTGAACTATTAAAATGATCTAAGTCTTTCCTTGCCGGCCTTATTGCGCTCGCTCCCCTTCAGTCTTTCTATATTTATTTTTCTCACCCACCTCTGCCCTCCTCTTTCTTCCTTCCTCTTCCCTACATCACTGTCTCCCTCCATGCCCATCTCTCCCCCCACCTCTCCTTAATGAGTCTTTTGTGAGGGACAGTAGCCTTTTAGCAGAGAGAGGAGTTAATGGCTTTGCTGATGGCTGCTGCTAATGTCTTTGGGCTAATGGCCTTGGCCACCGCTGATGATAACCATGAACTAATAGCATGAATGACAGATAGCCCAGTGCTTTCAGAATCACGCGCTGTATCAAGAATAGATAGATGGTCCCAGGGGAGCAACTAGGAAGTCCAGTCCCCCTGAATATAGCAATAATACCCAGAGGAGCCATCTTTATTGTGATTAGATATAAAGATGAAGGTGATGCAGGTGGGTAAAATGTACAGCCGAGAGCCAGATAAAAATCCCTCACTTAAACTGTGGGTGCCGCAGAAATTAGCACAGCGACCAACCAGCCACAGCACATGGGACGTTTTCACAGTAATCAAAGCTTTGTTGAAGTAAGGCGGCGATCTCTGGTTCTGAAATGTGAAGCGAATTCGGAAGTGCCATTGACTTACATTCTGTCTGAAAGCCAGCCAAGGGCGACTCCTCTGGTTGCAAAACAATGTCCGATTGTATTGAAGTCTATGAGAAAATGACCCTACTTCTCACTTGGTTTATTACCTCAGTAAACATTATAAACATGAGGTTATGGTCTCAATATGGTCGCTAGTTTCAAGTCTTTTTCAATACAGCATGATGTTCATTTCGTAAAAGCAGAGTATTCTTTGGGGGGGGGGGGACTACCTTGTGATTGACAGATCACTACAACTACCAGGGCTGCACGCGGCGTCTCTACCACATCGTTACACCAAAATATGGTCGCTACCGCTCACTGGTTGCAAAAAAACAAGATGGCGACGGCCAAAATCCAAGATGACAATGGCCAAAACGTCAATCTCGAGACATTGAAACCGCAGTCCACAAACCAATGGGTGATGTTTTATACAGGCTGTGGTTGAAGCACTTGTGGATTAATTGTAGTTAATGATTTAAAAAATGCAAGTCTAGAGGCAATCATGATAATATCTGATCCAGTCAGACTGCATCATCCAGATGCAGAGCTTGCAGTGGTGTATAAAGTACTCAAAAGCCATACTTGAGTAAAAGTAAAGATACCTTACTGGAAAACTACTCAAGTAAAAGTAAAAAGTCACCTTTTAGAATACTACTTGAGTAAAAGTCTTAAAGTATCTGATATTTATTGTACTTAAGTACAAAAGTACTTTTCTGATATTAAATGTACATCATAACCTGAACATTAAATGAACATCATAACCTGTTCATTGAAAGTAAAAGTACAAGTAAATGCTGTTAATAAAAAAGCAAAGGGTCAGAATTTTGAGAATTATGAAGTTTATTCTTTTAAGTGCTGTGGCCACCATGACCAAGGACATGGAGCTGTGTTGAACATAACTGGGTTGGCTGTGATCCATCCAGGAGCAACAATGTTCAACATAATATATTGTACATAAGTATACTTTTGCATCTACTATGAACTTATCATCATAATTCTCCGAAAAGCAATATGACACTATGAAGGAGTTGTAACAATGCGTTTATAAGTATGCTCATCAGACTAGAGGATGTAGAGGGCCAATGCATAATATTATGTTAAGCAAAAAATATCCACTTGATGCATCAGGTCAGTGTTTAGAGAAAGGACACCTGCCTTTAAACTCCTATGGGCCTGATTTGAACACAATAGACAAAGGTTTTGCTCAAGCTGAATCTGCAATTGGCCGACTGCTGCCATCATAACTCCATCTGATCATCCACAGCATGACTCAAATATCAAAATTGATCTTAAATATGAGGTTTAAAATGTAGCATTCTGGTGTATTCTGAGAAGAAAATTAAGTGATGAGACATTTACTTTAAGCAAAAAACAAATATATTATTCAGTCATTAATCAGTATTTCTGCTCTATTATTAATATTAACCTTTATTTAGACAAAATCCATTGAGACCGAGGTCTCATTTTCAAACGTTTTGGTCAAATAAAAACGAAGATAGCAAGAGTAGCGAGAACCATCGCCTGTACAAAGAAAGTGATTCGTTTTCATTGAACCCTGTTACTGTATGGCTTAATATTAACTTCTACTGTTACTGTACATTTGTTAGAATTGTGGCCTATCTTATATTTGCAATTAATATGCATTCAATCCAGTTCAATTATTTAAATTAACCCGCTGAAATGAAGATACAGGCACCTTAACCCTCTCTCATTACTTCAGGGTTCTTGGGAGCAACGTGGGACTGTTGGTACTGTTAGTACACTGGCTGTGGTCAGCACAGTGAACAGTGTGAACAGTGTGATGAGAAGACATGTGAGCCCTTGTTGCTGTACTTCATCTCCTTGGAGCAGAGGCTGCATTTAGCATACCCTGCCTTATCAATGAATTTAAAACACTGTGACAGTAGGAAGCTGTACTCACGTCTGTTTAGACCTCCACCTTTATCCAGGCCCAGCTCCACCTTTATCCAGGCCCACCTCCACCTTTATCCAAGCCCAGCTCCACCTTTATCCAGGCCCACCTCCACCTTTATCCAGGCCCAGCTCCACCTTTATCCAGGCCTAGCTCCACTCACAGCTCAGCCCTGCGTCAAGGTGCGCTACAGACAGCCTCCTCTCCCTGAAGCTCTTTGGCCTCATCATGTCATCAGTATCTGGGCCTCATGTTTCGTTGTCATAAAAGTTATTCTGACCACGAAGTCGCCTCATTCTACTTTGAGTTAAAACAAACAACCTGCAACCAGGTGCGCCGGTGTTCCGGTTTAACGTTAACGAGTGACCGCGTGAACTGAACCGGAACACGGGGGGGGGGGGGGGGGCTGCATGTTTCATCACGTTACGTTTTTTCCTTCTAAATCACGATTGTGAGGAACGTTAACAGGTAACGGAACATAACGGAACTTAAACTTTAACGGAGGGAAATGAAGACGCTGTACACATCTGAACGCTGATTGGCCGAGACTCGACACATCAAAGATGTTCTATTGCGAAGATCACCACATCACATTTTCTCCTCGTCTCACTCCAATCGGAGAAACGCTGGCTGGCCAGTTGTCACATTTAGCATATAGCATCCTGGGCATCACTGGGAATCACAACACCGCGGCTTTGAGAGCATTTGTTTGCAATTGTGCATTAACGTGATTCACCAATGATTTAACTTGCTGCTAGGACCACTGATTCACCAAACCTGCTGCTTGTCTGTGTTCCACCACAGTCCCCGACGCTGCTCTCATGATTCATTTTGTTTCTAAAGATAGATTTGATTTTGTAGCGAGTAACGAAGGTTTCAGGGGAAATGTAGTGAAGTAAAAGTATCGGTTTTCTTTGCAAAATGTAGTGAAGTAAAAGTAAAAAGTCACCAGAAATATAAGTAGTAAAGTAAAGTACAGATACCCAAAAAAACTACTTAAGTACAGTAACGAAGTATTTCTACTTCGTTACTATACACCACTGAGAGCTTGAGGCTATGCATTTGTGCAGACATAGATGTAAACTGCAACGTGACTGGTTGGCGGGCATCCGCGAGGCAGTAATTCTAGTTCTTTTAACCATGACTATAAGCTTTCCCTAAACATAACTATCCCACAGTTGCCATGCCCATGAGTTGTATAAGTAAATAAATGCTTCATAAATTGAATAAAGAAGTGATGGAAACCAATGCCTGGAATGAAACTCATTCTAAATGATCCTTGCATGTTGAAGCCCTACACTCCTGATCCAACAATCAGAAGGCATTTTATTTTTTTATTCTGAATTTGATATACCTTTTCCACACGCCTTATATAGGCTCCTCCTGGGTATGTTGACCTGCACAAATGACCCCAATCAAGACTAGGGCTGAGGGATGGATCAAATTCTGCTGCACACAGTGTAAAAAACTTCACGTCCGGAGCATCACAAGGATGGGGGGAACGCAAAATGTAAACACATCTACATTTCTACGCGGTGACAGCTCTCAAGACATTCCAGTGACAGATGCCCAGGGAGAATTGCCTTCTATATGGGAAGCACCTGGATCATTAGAGCAAATCGTTCCCAAGTCGTGCGAAAGGGGCAATCACAATCTTTCTTTACATAGATGAGATTGTTAGTGTAGTTAAAAAAAAAAGGAAAAACCCATCTGTCCACAAGCGAGGTGGCTTAAAAGCCAAAGATTCATGAAAATGTGGTGCATTGAAGAATGTGCGACGTGAGGGAGCCTCTCGCAGCGATGACTTTGTCATCTCAAACCGCAGTTGGAAGGTCATCCGGCTGGCAGGACGAAGAAGAGTCGAGGCCGGGCGGAGCGATGAAGAGCTAAGCATCCCGCAGAGGCAGAGGCACTTGATAGAGACACGCCATTACGGTGACATACAGTCATTAGCCAGCTCAGCTCTTTGCTGCCAGCTCAATATGTGCCGTAGCAGTTAGCATTCAGCCTGCGTTAATGGGGTAATTCCCATTCAGCTGGGATAGCGGCCCACATGAGCGATGTGTCACATCTATAGTCAGCTAGTGTAGCAGCCGTGCAATAATTTCTCCACTCACACCCGCATTAAATGACACTCAATCTTTGCCAAGAAGGCGCCTCCACTCCTCCATTTTCCCCTCGGCCCTAAATCACACCTCACTGTCTCTATTACGTACCTCAACCGCTCTCTAAATCACCTTCCCCCTCTGCGCTCTTTTTCTCCTCTGCTTCACTTTTTCTTTCTTGTGTACCACAAACACTTTTCCAACTTTTTTTCTCTCTCTTTTTTCTCAAGGCAGGTTGATAAAGCGTGTTTGACAAGAATTAAAAGATGCTTTGTCGTGAGAGCTCAAGATTGGAGGCATTTAAATGGTGGCGTCTTCAAGTGACACGCAAACGCATCATCATGAATCTCTGTTCCTTTCTATTATCCTGTCATGTCTAAACACCTTCTTGGGTTCACATTTGTGTTCGTTGTGTTGCTGTTATCATTTTTTTCAAGTATATCTTTGGGTTTTTAATATGGACTTGATTATATAGAAGCTATTCATTGGTTATTGATAGATACCAGTGGACAAAATAATCAGATCCTTTACTTACTAAGTAAACCACACTGAAAATACTCTACCAGTAAAAGCTGAAGTATTATCAGCAAAATGTACCTCAAGTATGAAAGTAAAAGTACTCACAGTGTAGGAAGATGTTCCTTGTCTCTGTTTTACTATTATTAATAATGGTTCTGGATTCATTGTACTGCTGCATTCATATGTATGTTGCAATTCACTGTTTATTTTTTAGAGAAGATCATTATTGTAGCGCTGCTGTCTTGTGTTATTCTATTATGTTGTTCATTCTGTACACATGGCTTGTATTGTACTTCTGTCCATCCTTGGAGAGGGATCCCTCCTCTGTTGTGCTCCCTGAGGATTCATCCTTTTTTTGCACTGTTAAAGTTTTTTTTGGGGAGTTTTCTCTTTTGGGTGTGAGGGTCCAAGGACAGAGGACGTCGTATGCTGTACATATTTTAAAGCCCTCTGAGGCAAATTTGTGATTTTTGGGGTGTACAAATAAATTTAATTGAATTGAGAACAACACATCTCAAAAATGTCAACTTTTCAGATTTGTGATGATGCACTTTCCAGCTGATCCAAGATGCTTTTTAAATAGTTGATTTAGCTAGAAGTAGGAAAATCTTCTCAAAACATGAAACAACACTTAATCCTTCAGTTTATCACAAACATTCAGATGCAAAACTGGACATCAAGGGTATAATAAAATTGTAATCTGAACGTAACCAGTAACTAAAGTTGTCACATACAGGTAGTGGAGTGAAAATGACCAGAAAGAGGACGGATGGACGGAGAAACAGACAGATAGGTAGTCTCGTAAAGTCTGATAGGATTCTGCAGCAAGTTGATCAGATTTAAAGCTTCTAACTCAGCCGTCATGAGTCTGACTCACTTCACAATGGAAATGAAGCTCACCCTTGTAGAAAGTCCTCATAGTCCTGGACAGGATTGAAACCATTCCATTCCCGCCGTCTTTTTTGTTTGTTGTTGTTGCTGAATGTACAGAGTTCTCACAAAAAGTTTGTGAATTGATAGCTTCTGGGACAAGATGCCACATGTGCTAACACAGCGGTAAACACATGACTTAGCACATGACTTTCACATGCCTTAGGATGATTTAATCAGAAGGCGTTGTTCCGTCTCTGCCAACACATGCAAGCTGTCCATAGATGAAGTTAAACTTAAACTTGCCAAATATCCTTAGAATTAGAACAGAAATATCATATTTCCATCATGTTTTTTGCATGGGTTGTGTTTGTTAGAGGTTTTACAGGAAAGCTTTCAATTACACACCGCTTGTTGCGCCCTCTTCTTCTACAGAGGTTTAATCACACCCAACTGTTCATGTCAATAATGCACGCATATATTCACATAGCATAAGTGGATGGAAAAGCATGTTAATTAACTTTAGCTGTTGCTGATTTTGTGGACATTTTGTTCCAATTCTTACAAAATTTGCAAGGAAACTTGTCTGACATCTCACGTAGCGGAGAAAATAATGTAGCACTTGTGTCACTATATCGCACTGTGCTGCTGTTGTGTGCGTTTTCCCAGCAATGGGTTTGTTGAGCCGAATCAGAATCTTTGAATCATTTTTTATGAATTCATTGTAATCGCCGCAGAATCCCAGGAAGGTTCTCAGCTCCCTTAGGTCTGTTTGGTTTTGGTCAGGTTTTTAGTGCTGCTTTCGTCTCAGGATCTGTTTCAATGATCTTTTTAGGCACACTGTGGCCTAGATACACAGTGGTCTAGAAGAATTTGCACTTCCAGTTGAACACCTGCATCAACCTTTACTCGAGCCGAGATCATCCAGGAAAACTAGGCCCTGTGTTAAGTTCAAATCCTACACAACGCAAGGTAAGGTGTGTGAATCCTTCGCTATGTTGAGGTTCAGTGTCCTGTGATCAATGCAGAGTCTCCTCCCTCTTCTCCTGGAGCGGTCTGCTCTGCTTTTGGTGGGCTTTGGTCCGGCTGGTCTTGCTTGGTGATTGGGAGATGCTGTGGGCGGTGACTGTCTCAAGGTCCGCTGCAATTAATCTGAGACCTACGGTCTCACGAAACACGAAAAGACAACAAATTCAAACAAAAAAGTAGAAAAGTTCAATGGGGCTTCCGGCAGCTGCCTCTACGTGCTCCTCGACATAATGATAAAAGAATTGCAGCACAATATAGAAGTCCAGCTCAACTCGAATCAAAGGCCATGAGAAGAGGTGGGTATTTTGCAGCAACTTAAAAGTGTCTTGGTTTTGAGCTGCTCTTACATGGATAGGTAAAATGTTCCAGACACTGGGGGTAGCCATCGCAAAGCATACTGGCGAAGTCGACCTCAGTGCTATAATTGGAAGATGATGATGCAAAAGTTCTGCAAGATAAATTGGCGCCAGCCCATTTCAAACCGTAAAAACAAGCAGGAAAATCTTCAATGCAATTCTGAAAGGACAGGGAGGAGGGAGGCCAATACTGATAAGCAATCACGCTTTCTTTTCCCTGTTAGAAGACCAGCAGTGCCATTTGGAATACCTGCAGATGACACCGAGACTACAGGTCCTCAAACTAATACAAAGAATTACAATAGTCTAACCGAGAGGTAATAAAAGCACCAAATTTGACACTGCACGTCCTTGGGCCCCCGCCAATACGCCCGCCAAGTGTGAAGTAGATTGGATGAACGTCCTTGCTTCATCGTTAGATACGGTTCAGTATTCTTTGGAACAGCAGAAGGTACCCAGACTTTGGAAGGAAAACTACTGTGGTTCAAGTCATATCACCAGAGTTCTTAAATGCAACACTGCTCTTCATTGATTTTTAAGGTGCACCCACACCAAACGTTACTCACGGGAGTTTTTTCGTGGGACCATTTGTGGTTATTCACTTAATTTGCGCTAGACTCACCGGAGAGGAGGAGTGGCTTATTTCTGCTTAGTACGTGTTGTGGAAGTCCCAGATATCCCGGGAAACTAAACGTTGTCTTGTCTGGGTTCATAACATCATCCGAAGGCGATCGTGGATTTCATCGAGGTGTATTCGCTGTGTCTAGCAAGCCACACTTCGGCTGTTCACTACAGCTGTATGAACGCAAAATAAACAGATTTCGCTGTGATTTTCAGATTTTCAGATTTTCGCTGTTATTCCGAAATAACTACATAATGATGGCGATTTGTAAAAAGTCTGAATTCATGTTTTGTTCGTACTCTCCACAAGACGACAAGTAAGTAACTTTTATAATACTTGTTTTGTCAATGGAGGATCGATTGGTGCTAAGCTAACATTGTAGCAGCTCCATCAACACTCAACATAACATCATATATGCGTAAATTCGGCAACGTCTTTTTCATTGTTTGTACCATATGGTTTATACACATTTAAACACAGTTTCGTCCGGTCTCTGCTAAAATGAGGAATCGTACAGCTCTCTTGGTGTTCACCTATGGCTGAAGGTATTTGTTTCCTGATTCAAAAACGGCAGGACGTCAGTGATGACAGGAGGAGCATCTCAACGCCGACAGGCTTTTGCGACACAGCGTTATGCATTTTCGCGTTGTTCGCGTCACGCCATTTGTGTCGTCTGAACACAGTATTAGACTTTGTATTGTATAGAGCCCCACATCCTTGCAAAACAGGGTCTTTTTCAAAAGCCTTGTGCACAATTGGGAACATAGTAGGAGAATTTGGCAGTTGGCGTCTTTCCTACAGCTGAATGTGTTTAAGAGATTGACTGTCAGGGGGCACCCACTTCTCTCGCTCCTTCCACTATAACTGCAGTCCAGTATTACAAATACTTGGGAACTATCTTGGGAGAATGTTGATACCAAAATCGATTTTATTTAGAAAAAAGCCAGCCAAAGATTTTTTTTCTGAAGGGAAGCTCGGAAGTTTTAACGTTGACAAGTCTCTGCTTAAAAACTACAGTACTTCTTTTATTGAGTCAGTTCTAACAATTGATGTGATCTGTTGGTTTGGAAATCTCGGTGTGAGAAACAAAAAGTGGTAAATCTGTAAATGTGCCATAAACAAACTGGTGTCAAGAGAGCCACACAGAACGCTCAGGCCATGTTATTGGACACCGAGCACAATTTTCAGTGAATATAATTTGCTTCCGTCAAGACGCATAGTCTCCCTAGAGGTGACACAGATAAATGCATGAGGTATTTTATTCCATCAGCTATTGGCTTTTTAAACAAGTCCCTTAACTTTATGGAAGTGCAATGGGGGTTTTATGGGGTTCGGGGTCATCCTCCTGATTTTTTAATCCCATTTATGGCAGCTATATGCATTATTTTTTCTAGCCATTTGATAATAGAATACTTAAAATGTGTGGGAAGAACATGTCATTTGGGGAAGACCAAGAAAATTGCCAAGGAAACTGATCTTACTTACTGATCTTGAAATCGTTTTTTGTAAAACTATGCACTATATACTATCTAGAAATGGAAATAGTGTCAACACAGAAAAACTTGACTGGTCAACTCTCACTGAAGAGGACGTCTTAGCAGTGGCGGCTGGTCAAGAGAGGGCCATGGGGCATGGCCCCACCATGAGCCACAAGAAAAAAAAATAAAAAAATAAAAATAAAAATAAAAAATTATAATAATCATAAATTATACAAATTGTCAATATTTGTGTTTTATAACTATGGAATGTACCCAGTAACGTGTGTACAATATGATATCTGCGCAAAATATATGCTTTTCCTGCTCGTCCTCTCCCCCTGTGTGCTCGTCTGCTCGTGCTCTCTGCCTGTGTGCACAACACGTCTGAGAGCGCGCAGCTAAGGGGGCCTGATCGTTTTGGCCCAAAAGAGACGGGTCTATGAAGCAGTTTAGCCAATTGCTGATTCAAGATATAAATGAGTGACATACAATTTAGCCAATCAGCGCCCTCAAATAGATTCAGCTGTGGGCCAGAACGATCAAGCCCCGGAGCTGCGCGTTCTCGTCAGGAGAAGTCTCGACAGGCGCCAGCGCGAGCTCTCCTCCTCCATGACCCGTTTGAGAGGAGAACTTTGAGGAGATTCTGCAGCCAAAGAGCTGATATCAGATCAGCCTGACCTCACAATCAGACAGCAGACTACATGCGAAGCTTCACTACTTCCTACAAGTCAGTCAATCAACTTCCTTTCTTCCGAAAAGTACGCTGATTACTTCGACATACCATACGTATCCACAGGCAGGGGCGGACTGGCCATCGGGGATACCGGGGGAATCCCCGGTAGGCCGACGGGACTATATTATATGCTTCACAGAACACGTTCAATTTACTCTAATACCGAAAGTCAATAATCAGTGAAAACTGTATCAACAGTATAAACTGACATTATACTACTCCTCGCGATCCGAGGACGCCACAGCACGGCTGGACACTACGGTGCTTTTAAAAACGTTTCTCCATAACCGCGGTCTGCGCCGTGCGGTCGTGCCGGGCGTCTGTCGGGGCGACGCCGGAGGTGCGAATGGCCGCCGTAGACCGGCGAAATACATGCCGTGTATTGAGTGGGCAGCGCGCCGTGTATTGAGTGGGCCGGTCTGACAGTAACTCCCGGGCCACTTTTTTCCCCCTAAATGAACAGTGAAAACTCATCATAGCTTAATTTAACATCAGTATTCATAATTACACTTCATGTTTACTTCTCCTGATCTTTACCTCCTATAATAAGGTCCATAGGGGCATCTCAATAAATAAACATATTATATTATATTGTATTATATTATATAAGTGTTATTTACTGCTTTTTTTCATGTTGGAATAAATGTTAAATATTTAACTGCCAAGTAATAATGCGTGTTTGATGCAAAATTTTTTTTGCATGAAATCATACTGGGATGTTTGATGAAATTGATAGGATGGCCCTACCTAGAAAATTTTCCACCAGCCGCCACTGTGTCTTAGTGTATTCTGCTCGTACAGACCAGTCCTTCAGTAATATTCATCTACCTAGAGATGCAGCTATGTGTACTGACGTTAACTGTAAGGATGTGGTGCATAGGAGAGATCTCTGCTTCATGTACAATGATATAGTAAGTGCTCTGTATAAAGACAGTAAGCCCTACTACAAGCATCATAATAAGACCCATAACATCAAACCTGGCTGGAACGAGTATGTAGCTGAGTATCGTGCTGAAGCCTGTGAAGCCTTCAAATCATGGGCTCTAGCTGGTAGACCCAGACAAGGGCCAGTGCTTGAGTACAAGAAGCTCACCAATGCAAGATATAAGTATGCCATTCGCTTCATTTGCAAGAATGATCAAGCCATGAGGGCTGACCCCATGGCCAAGAAGCTGCTAAGCAACAACGTAGTTGATTTTTGGAAAGAAGTGAGAGCTCTTAACTGTAAAACATCTTTACCATGCACTATAGATGGAATTTCAGGAACAGACAACATTGCTGAGTCATGGCTACAGCATTATAGCACCTTATTTAACTGCATCAAAAGTGATTTGTATAGCGTGGACAGTTCTGAGAGTAATGAGTCAATGGCAATTACATCATGTAAAAGCTATAAATAAACTGTCTGAAGGCAAAGCAAGTGGTTTAGACCATATTACTGCGGAACACCTTAAATATGCTAGTCCGAGGTTAGGTCCTCTCCTCGCTATTTGTTTTACTGGCTTCATGATTCACGGCTTGTTACCAGACTCAATTCTGTCTGTTCTCTTAGTGCCAGTCATTAAAAACAAAGCTGGTAAAGTATGTAGCCGAGAGAATTACAGGCCCATTGCTTTGGCCAGCGTACTGTCAAAAGTCCTGGAAAGAATTCTGCTGGACAGAATACAGGACTTTATCACCTCCACAGATAACCAGTTCGGCTTTAAAGCCAAACATGGCACTGACTTGTGTATATATGCCTTAAAGCAGGGGTCTCAAACTCCCGGCCCGCCACGTCATTTTATGTGGCCATAAAAATCCGCCAGCAAAAAAAAAGAAAAAGTTTTTCAAAAGATTTTAATATTTTTTTTTTTTTAAGTTAGACTTGATAATAAAAATATCCCCATAGTCGAAATGATGAGAAAGAAAGTCGAAATGATGAGATAGAAAGTCAAAATTATGAAATACTTAAACAGTCACAGAAGCAGCTCTTTGGCTGGTTACTGTACACTTGACATGGAAATGTATTGTGAGTATATTGAAGACTACTTTAAACGTGGCTTTAAAACACATGAAATACTTCACGTGGGATTGTGCAAATGCACCCCAGAAAGGATTTTAAGCATTGAACAAAGTTATTGTAATAACTTGTGTTTGATCTTTGATAGAGTAATGTGGGTTAACCCTAAATGAAAAGGATTTAAGTTATAATAGAAATGTGCTTAAATATATGTTTACATTTATATAACTGCATGTACAATATGTTTACGCTTGAATAAACAGTAATCAAATGCAGAGACAGTTATTTAACAATATGTTACGAGTAGTTACATTTACAACCGGCCCTTGGACGACCATGATGCTGATGTGGCCCAGAGTGAAAATGAGTTTGAGACCCCTGCCTTAAAGGAAATTGTAAACAAATACATAGGTCAAAACTCATCAGTTTTTATGTGTTTTATTGATGCCTCCAAAGCTTTTGATCGTGTTAATCATCGTAAATTATTTTTTAAACTGAGCCAAAGAGGTGTCCCCACATACATTGTGAGAATTCTGGCTTACTGGTATGCGCACCAGACTATGCAAGTAAAATGGGGTAAAAGTGTGTCAGCCCCATTTGGGGTTAGCAATGGTGTCAGACAAGGGGGAATTTTGTCCCCAATTCTGTTAAATCTGTATATTGATGATCTGTCCAAGCAACTGAAAGCCTGTAATACTGGGTGCATGATGGGTAATACTCTGGTTAATCACATCATGTATGCAGATGATCTGGTGATGTTTAGTCCTTCTAGCGCTGGTCTTCAGCAGCTCCTCACTATATCTACTGTGTACGGTGTGGAACATGACATCAAATACAACGCCAGTAAGAGTGCTATCCTGATCTGTCGAACTAAAGAGGACAAATGTTTAAACTTCCCTGACTTCAAATTGTCTGACAATAATCTTGGTGTCTGTAGTGAAGTAAAATATCTTGGTCATTTTTTAACAGAACACATGACTGATGTTAACGACATTTCCAGGCAATGTCGTGTGATGTATGCACAAGCAAACAGTCTCTCACGCAGGTTTGGTCTGTGTACAGATGGAGTGAAGATGTCTCTGTTCAGAGCATATTGTACTCCACTCTACACTGCACACTTGTGGTCAAACTACAAAAAAAAGAGTTTACAGAGACTTCAAGTAGCGTACAATGACGCCATGAGAATACTTTTAAAGAGACCGAGATGGAGCAGTGCTAGTGAAATGTTTGTGGCTGCACGAGTCAACACTTTCCAAACTGTTTTAAGAAATTTCATGTACAAATTCATCTGTAGACTGAATGACTCTGTAAATGGGATCATACTTGTTTTAACCAACATAAGGTTTAGCACCACACGCTACCAGTCCCAGCTGTGGCGACATTGGTACAGCTGTCTCTTTGTAAGGCATTGCTAGGCCTCCGTACTTTTATTGTTTGTGTCTGTCTTTTTATGTATCTGTATGTATGGACCCCGAGTCTGAAATAAAGTCTATCTATCTATCTATGCTGTTGTAGAATTCACAGAGTGAATGTTTTACTGAGAAATCTGCTACATTTGAATCCATGCCATAATAACTGGGGCTGCTCTAAATTTGCAAATCAAAAAAAACAAAAACAATGCCAAGTAGATGTGGTCTACAATACTCAAACATTAATGCAACTCTTATATTTCTTCAGGGAATAGCTTAGTGGTGGAAGTAATAGCATAAAACAACCCCCATGATAATGTTAGGGCAGACTAGAATCAGATCGGTCAAAAGACCAAAACAAACGGTTGCAACCTGCCACACTACCAGGACCATGGAATTAAAAAAAAATAGGTTTTTCCACCAGTAATAGAACTTTCATAGGCACTCCTCAAATTATGATCTATGTCAGCATAAGTGTACCATGAGTCATTTGTTGATAAAATAACCAAAAAGGCATTGCAGAGGTGAAACTGCTTTGCGATTGCTCAAAGAAAACAAAGGTTTTCTATGAGCAATCGCATTGATGCACAGGCAATTTAGTGATGTCCTCGCAGTCTAGACCGGTCTTCAACTAAAATCCAGAGTCCTCTTTGTCCGAGACCAAGACAAGACCAAGTAAAGTTGCGGTTGATTGCAACACAAGACAAGACCTTCAACAAGTGGTCTTGAGATCGGTCAAGACTTATCTCGAGAACTACGACGCTTCTAGAAGCTTTATCTAACATTTCTCTGACATGTGTAGCATTCATGATTACGTCTCACCACTTTTGTGGTGTGCATTTGCTCTCCGTCTGTCCGTTTGCCCGAACTCACCCTGATCATCCATCCTCCTGATCTCCTCCAACTCAACTATTGTCCCCAACTCCACTTAATGATTTGGGGTTTCAGCTGCTCTGGACAGAAAGCCCATTTAGACACTATGTGTGTGTGAGTGAGTGTGTAAAACGGTTCTTCTGTGTCCATTTTGGGAGGTGAGGTGCGTCGGAGCGTGAAGGCTAGCTGTCGGTCCGAATTACATTCAGTTGTTCAGTTGTTGGGTATTCTGTGTGTGTGTGAGAGTGTGTGAGTGTGTGTGCGTGTGTGTGGGGGGGGGGGGTCTGTGTGTGTGTGTCTCGGAGCACAGCCTCGGTGCTGTAAAACAAAATGGAGGAATCTCTGTCTTTTTCCTTATCTGTCATTGCTGCCTTTTAATCGCCTCCAAAACATACACACATACCTCCCATTTCTTTCTCATGGGTTCTACGCATTGCACAAGATGCACGTTTGTGCTGTCACCCAGCTAAACACACACACACACACTCCAGACACACTTCGGTGCCGTTCTTACACCTCACATTTCTTCCTGTTTTTCAGTTCCTGCTGCTCAGACATGACCTCTTGTAACCTCTATGGGCAGCCTTATGTGTGTGTGTGTGTGTGTGTGTGTGTGTGTGTGTGTGTATTGTGTGTGTGTGTGTGTGTGTGTGCTTGTGTGCACTCGTTGAGAAAGAGATCAGGAAAGCATGAGGGGGGGGAGAAACCTTTTATTTTATTTCAAATGCAGGACCACGTGGCCAAAAACTCCACATAACATCGCATCCCCGAACTTGCAGTACGGGAGCGCATTTGTGTGTCCGTGTGTTTTAGAGCTCCAACAGCGGACGAGGATATCGGTCAATGAGCATTACGCTCCCTTACACACCACTAGTGCATTTACAGTTCAGGCGGGATGCTCTCCAGGATGAATCTCCCAGTGTCAAAAAATACACGGTCCGCCACCCTTTTCAAACAACCAAGAATAATAATGGTGAACACAGAAACAGCTGACAAAGAGCTGCATATTCATGATGTATATCCTGGTATCACTGTGTTGATGTTCATATTGAGTGAGCAGCCTGTTCTCTTGGGACATTTGTATTTATTTGAACAAACATGGATGTTCGTGGAATTGTTCCTCAACATTTGTAGCCTCAAGCAGATCATGTTTTTCTACATGTTGAATTAAGCATAACCACGGCAAAAAAGCTCATTTAACGCTGAAGGTTTTTAAAGGAGACTGAGCATTTCGATTGTCTCTGGGTGAGGGACGAGCCCGCGGCTCGCAGCTAACGGTGCTAACAGTGCAAACAGTAGCAAAAGGGCTGACAGAGCTAACAGTGTTTACCTGGGTGTAAACCGAAGAGTGGGAGCTACGCTTCCGTAAGGCTGCCGTTTGCGTTATCAGCTGTAACCGGTGTATGAGAGCAGCGCAGATCGCGGCTGGGAGCAGTAGGGCATGCTCACGTGCATCAACATGCACTAAAAGCATGTGGCTTTGTCGACAAAGAATGGAAAAGCTGAAAGTGACCTCATTCTCTGCTCAGACACTCCACTATATCTTTACATAGCTAATAGTTGTTTCCTGCTATATTAACCTTTAAACTTATTTATTCTTATCAAAAGAGCAAAAATATGATTGGGGTCATGGTCGTTTTGTTCTTATTTGACAAAACGAGAAATGTGTAGAAATGTTACCTAGAAAAGAAGAAAACAACAAGAAAGTGCTGCTTGATTCTTGAGGGATAATAAATTGCAGGATTCATTTATTTAAAGGATAGAACAAAAAAAATAAAAAAGAGAGAGAAAGTCTTTGTCATTTGTGCACACATTGCATAATTTCTGTAGAAATGGAGAAGCTAAGGGCTCAGTGAATGTCTCGGCGTGGTGACAGAGCAGTGGAAGTTGAAAGCAGGTTGAGGAGGGTTTCAGAGGGCGGCAGGTCGGATCGAGACTACCGCAGGCATCAGGCTGAGCTGCCACGGTGCTGCGGTGGCAGCGTTCTCACACCAGTCACTTCCTCAGCCTTCTCACGCTACGCGGCTCACTGAGCTGTCAGCATCGCTCTGTGGGCGCATACGAGTCTCTGTATGAAAGCCTCGGTTATATTAGGAAACCTTTCACGTTTCATTTTGTCCCCATTTTGCGAGAGTATACATCTTTTTACATTCCCAGCTTGTTCGAAACAGACAGGAATTAAACTGGAATACAAGAAATCCAAGAAAGAATACATGACATTATATAAAAGATGGGGTTCATGCACTGTACCTTCAGAAAAACATCCTGTTATTGGAGGTATGGTAGAGTGGACTTGCTCTTTCACTAAGAAAACGTGTGCTGTGAGGGCCTCTAGTGGCCGGTGCTGGATCTTTTCCCAAACCTAAGTAAGTAGTTTTGTTGCCAAAGTCTAACTAAGTATTTCACGATCTTTTCCTAAAAGTTTAGTTTATAAAGACAGTATGCATGTAACGGAAATGTACAAATGTTGCTGGCATTCATAGTAAAAAAAACACTTTTTGTTAGATATCATAGGAACTGTGAGGCAATGAAGCTACGCTAGAAATGTGCACAAACCGGTGTCGGTTGCTTGCTGCTTGTATGCAAGCCATGTCCATGAAATAACTGTGTGAAGGTTAATATTCAGAGGTGCATGTTCACGTAGTCAGGCTTGTGACCTTAACATCTACATCCCTTGAGATGAATATCCCGCCTTGTGTTTAACACGGACTGACGCGAAGCAGACACTGGGGGTGTCCTCGTGGCGGGTTGTGTTGCAGTAGAAATCAAAACTGTGGTAGAAACAGCAGTTAATCACAGGCTTGAAAAACCTGGAAACTACTGAGGCCTGAAGCATGAACTACCGCTGTAGCTGAGACAAAGATCTGATACACTCTGGAGTTGATGAGTAGATTGCTGACAGGTGTGTGCAGCGCAGGCCGAGGTGATGAGCTGATTGATGGCAGGTGTGTCGGTATAGACTGGGCCAAAGCTGACGGCAGGGCGGGAAGAGACACACACACACACATCTATAATCACACACAAAGACAAGGCAAGGAGTGGACACAGAAAACAAGAGGAGTGGGGGACACTTGGAAACACGAGGGAGAAGGAGACACAAGAGCCACTGAAACCAGCCGGAGCACAGCTTGTTTGACAGAAAGCCCCGACCCCTGATTGCGATGTCAAAACTAGTTTGTGTTATGTCTGACGTTATAGCGTCGCTTCAAATCTCCCCTCAGTCCTACACCTCTTAAAACCTCCAATCCAGGAAGCTTTTCTGCATCGTCTCCTTGAATAGAGCTCTGCATTTCTAAATAAATAAATGCTTGCCAATAGTGCTGAACACCTTCTCGCTTGATACGGAGGAGGGTGGACGGGAGGCACCGGCAGGTATTTTCCTGGCCTGTCCTGATACTCTCTCGCATCGGCTGCTGTTGTCCTTCCACAACTGAGTGGTGAAGGTGTGCGGCTGTTCTTCCGCCACCACTGTCTGGCAGTTGAGGACATCGTTAATGATCTTTTGAATGACTGCAGCTCAGGTCAGGCAGACAGTGTGCCACTGCCCCTTAATACAAGGGGGACACACTGTCTGTCAATGTTCCATTCCTCAAGTACGGTCAAGAAGACCTGACGGATGTACTCATCTGTGTAGGACCCCGACATGGCCATCATGTTCAACACAAGTTGGACAAAGTCGTTGTGGGGTCACCAATTGGTTTGTGGACTGAGGTTTTGATTCAACATCTTCACCGTCAGCCATCTTGGAATATGGCCGTCACCATCTTGGTTTCCTTGCAACCAGTGAGCGGAGGAGAGAGAGCCGTATACGGCTCTGATAGCGGTAGCGCCATGTAAAGCATACCCTGCTTTTTGACTCTAAATGGAACATAATTTACTAAATGAACATCACGCTGTATTGAAGAAGACTTGAAACTAGAGATTGAGACCATAAACTCATGTTTACAAAGTTTACTGCGATAATGAATCAAGTGAGACGTGGGTGTTGCCCGCTTGTGGCCATTAGAGAGAATGCAAGTTTAAGGCACTCCCAAATTGGCTTCTCTTATCAGAACCGGAGGTTCAATGCTATTTTCTGCATTTCCCACAGCGACAAGTTGCTTTATTGTTGCTCAAGAATTATAGCTGCAACTGTTTATAGCGATCACGTCTGTCTGGGTCAAATTGATCTCGATAAGCAGATGATTATTTTAACAGAATTTTGTATTATATATTTACTATGCGGCTTACCATCGTTTTGACTTTTGTATGTTTATTACACCAATATAAAGTTATGAAACAGACAACTTCACTACTTACAGGCTCGCTGCCAATTTCTCTGCCTTTTCCCTCACCAAGAAGCAGTAAATTACTGTGAAATAACTAAGCTTTCACTTTTCTGGCAACACCGTCTCCCGTGTTATGCTCTTGGTTTTCGTTTCGTTGGCTGTTTCATATTGGAGATCCCTGCCCATCGTGTCCTGCGTTTGACATTCTATGTGATTTGTGGTTTCATTCCTTTGTTGCTGTGGATCACCTGTGTTGTACAAGTCTAGTCGGCCTTGCTCTGTTGGCTTTTGTTTCTTCCACCCCTCAACTTTCAGCCCGCCCTCGTGTCTGTCCACTTGGGTCTTGTCTGATTAGTTACTTGGTATTTTTGGTCCTGTCTTTAGCCTGTTGGTTGTCGGGTTGTCTGCAATGTTTTGTAGCTGTATCCCTCTTGCCACTGTACTACTTCTTCCTGTGTACCCGATCCTGTCATGTTGCTCATTTCTAGACTTTGAATTTTCTGTTACACATTTGGGGATTTTGGCAGCTTATGGACTTTTTGTTTCGCTCTTTTACTTGTGGTCTTTCCGATTGCCTTTTTGTCTGTTTTGTAACGTCAAATACCGAAACTCACGCTATTGGCTTTTTGCCCAAAAAAACTTTAAGTGCCACATAAAGTCAAGAGCCTTTAATTGTTCAAAAAGAGAATTTTTGAAGCCGCTAATCTTTGGCGAGCAACAGTTTGTGTTATTGATGAGGTTGTAAAAGTTGTACAGGAACCAGTGTGGGTTTAAATCTGACATTACCCCAGCTGTAGGAGAGAAGGAACACGTGGTCTAGGTGTAACTTAAAAATGCAGCGGTTGTTCTGTGAAATGCTAACCCATGAATTCCACTTAATTATGTTCCATGTATGGTATACTCACAAGATGTGTGAGAGCAGCAAACCAAACAGAAGCACTACCTCTCTGTCTCTATACCAAGCCTCCAAATACCCTTAAACATATCTGTAAGCCGTTATGAAAATACATTTAAAAACCAACACCTGATCTCAATGCTCTCCTGAAGGAGTGGGTGGAGCCTGCCCCTCAGGCCCTTACCTTGAACTTCCTTGGAGTACTGCCCCTATGACCACCTTTGATGCATCCGTCTGAACAATCATCTCCTGGCTGAAGTCTGGGGTCAACAATACTGGCTGTGAACTGAGGGCCCCCTTTAGGCCCTGAAAGGCCTGTTCAGCTTCTTCTGTCCACTTAACCCTGAGTGGCTGTGAGGCTCTGGTCAAGTCTGTGAGGGGAGACACTACACCAGAGAAGTTTGGGACGAAGCGACCATAGTATGAGGTCAGACCAAAAGAATGTCTTTACCTGGGTGCAGTGAAGCCTGACCAGAGTGGCTTCTGAAGAGGTAGGAGGCAGACACGAGAGACTTTGTCCAGATAACAAAAAGGTGTGTTATTTACAAAAGTGCCCTTATACGTGTAACCAAACATATTCAAACAAACGGTTACGTTAGCTTAACTGAATAAAACAACTCATAAAGTAACATAATCACGTGCACACAGCTACACACTGATCTTCATTTATAGCTTATATGGAGGCTTCTATCAGCAGGATCTAGCTCCTACCATGAATGCAGGTGACACCCATGACTCACTCCAATAGTTAACAGATAAGCTATACCTTACAGCAGGGCTGTCAAACTCATTTTCACTCCGGGCCACATCAGCATCACGGTCGCCCTCAAAGGACCGGTTGTAACATATTGGTAAATAACTGTCTGCATTTGATTATAGTTTATTCAAGTGTAAAAATATTGTACATGCAGTTATATAAATGTAAAAGTATATGTAAGCACATTTCTGTTATAACATAAATCCTTTTAATTTAGGGTTAAGAAACCCACATGACTATCAAAGATCAAACACAAGTTATGACATTAACTTTGTTCAAAGCTATTTGTGTCACCTCTCTGCATCACTAATGTTGCTCCCTGTCGTCCTGTGCATGGCAGCTACATCCAAGAGCTCCTCACTGAGAGTCAGGTCTGATAAACACTGATAGATGATGTGTCCGTGTTGTCTGTGCTTTCATCGAAGAAGAGTACCTGCTCGTCTCTTCGGCTAGCTGTGTTAGATTGCTGCTCGTTCATGAACTCTGTCTGCGATGGTGTTTCTTCACAAACTGACATTTGTAGAAGTCTGTATCTGGTCGGAGCTCTGCTCACATACCTTTAGCATGCACTGGGCTGTAGCTTTGTAAATATATTCTGCTGTGATTGCATTCCGCCTTTTAATTATTGGACAATTTGATGTTTTTCGTGGAGGCTAAATGCCGACGTGAATTGTATTCCTTAATCACCGACACCGCCTCATAAGACAGACCGTTTGTTCTCCTTGAAGCACAAACATGTATTGGCTTTCCCATCTTTCATTACATTTTCTTCCCTCTGCATCAATTTCTCTTTGTGGACATTTTGGGATTATTTGTCGATCTTTTTCAATCGTTGGAAAACCGCTTTTCGGGCTGTTCCCTCTCCTGTTGTGATAGTTTTAATGTCGGTACACAGACAACATGCCATCTCATAATTTCGACTATGGGGATACTTTTATTTTCAATTCTAACTTTTAATTTTTTTCCCCAAAATAATTATTTTTTGCTGGCGGATTCGCAGGCCACATAAAATGACGTGGTGGGCCGGATTCGGACCGCGGGCCTTGAGTTTGACATGTGTGCCTTACAGCAGTGGTTCTCAACTGGTCTGGCTGCGGGACCCACCATCACCCCTTAATGACAAGCCGGGACCCACACACACACACACAAATAATTTGGGTATATCTATATTCAAGAAGTCTAGTAGTAGTAACGTCTCTGTGTAGTAAACAACTGTCAAATCAAATAAAGAACACATCAATTATATTTGAACAAATATTATTCTCATTTTTCAAATTTAATGGGATAGATTATAAATAATACATAGAAATACATGAATACATGTTCTCATTTAAAGTAAAACAGCTGGATTAAAAAATAAATTACGTAACGAAATTCAATTTAGAAAACTTATTTTCACTGAATTGCCCTGCAGCTTTCAACTCATTCAGGGTGAAGTGAAAAAGCCACAATATTATATTTTTCTCATCTTCTAAAAAGAGAAATTAGTGTTTGAAGAATTCACCTCTATGAGTCTGTCCAGTAAGAGTCTAATGACTCTCTCTGGTCATTTCTCTCTTTTAGAGTTCGTCTTATGATTTGACTTTCACATCTCACACTACAACAGTCCTGCTCTGCTCCCTCTCTCCTCGTGTGTCACGGTGTGTGTACATCTCACTCAAGTCAGGAAACTTGTCTGAATACTCATATATTCACATGATGCGATTCACAACGCATTGGTCTCATAAATGCTGGAATAATTCCGCTGCATAAAAAAATTCCCTTCAAAATAAAATCACAACTTTTTTTTTTTTTTTTGTCAGGCAAAGGCCCGCGACCCACTGAAAGCGGGTCCGCGACCCACCAGTTGAGAATCACTGCCTTACAGCACCCCTTTAGGTAGCAAACAATTTGCTATACACTCACAACAATGTAAAACAGATCACAACTACTATACTCCCCCCCCCCCCCCCCCCCATACTTGGTCTGACCATATGACATCACTAATGACATCATCCAGTGTATAAATAGAGGATATGGTTGAGTGCCTCACCATTAGAACAGTGGTCGTCAACATTTTTCAGGCCAAGGACCCCCACACACACACACACAGTTTTATATTAAACTGGGCTTAGTGCCATGTATAAACATACCTCTTTATTGTGCATTAAATACTAAGCTTTTCAAATAATACACATGTTCATATATTCATGTTCTTATTTTAAACATGTGCAAGGTACAGTGAGTAGGGAGGCCGTGCCACTGACATTTATAAACATACCTTGTCAACTGATACCTATGCCAATATCAACATTGTCTGTCAATTGCATGATAATGATGCATACAAGCTAATCAAATTGATGTTTTAATTATAAATGTGGAAACAAAAATGAGTGATGGCCTATTAGGAAACAGCCTACTCATCAAACTTGTCCATGTCTCTCAAACAACCAGATTGCACATCTCACTCACTTAAACAAGGTGCACCTGCCCACCTGCCCACCACTCACCCAGAAATCAGTCTCCGCTCATCAAGTCAATTAGCCAGCAGAGCAAACCTCTCTCCACAAATCTTGTGTTACCTGGTTGGACGAGGCCCCATATGTCACGACCCGGCTCAAAAGGCCGCAACATTAGGGAGACGAGTATAAAAGTAATAAATAGACATTCATTGAAAGTACCACTAACAAAACCCAACTAAATAAACAACCAAAACTAAGCAGGGAGGAGAGGCCACCCAGCCAAAGAAGAGGATGCTTCTTTATAGCTGGCCACTTCCAGCAGGCTCAGGTGGGGCTCGTTAGCTGCCGATCAACATCCTGCAAAACAACCTGAGAGGAAACAGACACAGACCCCTGGTGGAAGGGAGGGGTCGTCACACTTTCAAAACTGTGTGTTATTGATTTGAGACAGAAGTAGACGAAGGCAGGCTTCTTATTTCTAGCTCGTGACCATCGACTTTGTTGGCTGAATTGAAATGAGTCAGCTGTAGCCAGGTGGATTATAAAGTAATGCTTAGTTGTTGGTTGAAAGGTTCTTTAAAGGGATCTTAAATGTGCACTTGATGGCTATTTGTAATATATCTTGCGGTAGCAAGTACATTTTAGTGGCGTACTTAAGTACAATTTTGAGGTACTTTATATTGTGCTTGTACTCCACTATATTGAAGATGGAATTCTTGCACTTTTTTACTCAATTACATTTGTGTTTAACTTAGTTAGTAGTTACTTTGCAGATTCAAATGAATTGAAGGTATTATCATAGGTTAATAAGATAGGACTTAATTGATCCACAAGCCCAGCAATAACAATTAGCTCCACCTTTACCAGCTGAAACAATAAAGTGATAAACACATCAATGCTCCAACATCATTATTATTATATTACAGGGGTCACTAATGGGCTGACTGCAGTCCGAATTCGGACCCAGACGCCGTTGTCTCTGGACCTGGACCTATAACTGATAGATAATTGAGAATTATTACATTTTCACGGAGTGCTTCTATTTTAACCAGCCAGCTTTTCTAGCCTTTACGGCACTCGTTGAGCAGTCCAGGAAGCACACCAACCAATTATATGTGTTGTAAACCATTTCATGTGATGCTACTCGGCATATGTGTATTCTGATAAGCTTCACCCTCGACTCGAGTGCGATATTCACACACAGGGGAGGGAGAAACAAGTGTGTGAGTTATTGACGTGCTCGGAAAAGAGAAAAGTGGCAGCGAGCCATTAACCAGGAATGGACAGACTCTAACATGATTATTTTTTCCCACAGATAGTTCAATACCAGTATGTCTCATATGTTCAGAGACCGTGACGATTATTAAAAGCGGTAATGTGAAGCGCCACTACGAGACAAAGCATAAATCTTTTGAGCAAATGTACCCACTCACATCCGAAATGAAGGCACAGAAAATGAACCTAAGAGCCCAATATAATCAGAAACACATGAATTCACTGACCAATAATGATGTTAACAGAGAGAATAGAGCTGAAACCAGTGGTTTAATAACCACAGATAAAGTCCCTGCACACAAATTTCTCTTTATAGAAGATGAGAAAAATATAATATTGTGGCTTTTTTGGTTGACGTCACTTCACACCTGAAGAGAATCTGAATTTAAAGGTGCAGGACAATTCAGTTAATTACATTTTTCGAATATTAAGTACTTTATTTTAAGAGTCACATTTTTCAAAAGCTTTCTGTTGTGGTTTTTTTTTTATCCAGCCCTTATTTTACTTGAAATAAGAAGAAAATTATTATTATTAGAGTATGCATTATTTATATGCTGTTAAGCATTCCAACAATAAATGTTATCTATTATTATGTTAATGCTATTGTTATCCTCCTGTTTCTTTATTCCAGTATTTCTTCCGTCCCCCCTTTTTTGCAACGCTTCTTCTTCTTCATTTTTTAAGCTACAGAAACCGTTCAACTATCAAAATGTTCAGCTCCTTCAGCTCATCTCTGCTATGACTTTTTCTATTTCTAACCTTTAAACTTTTTGAATTATTAAGCTTTTAGCAACTTTTTTTTGGAATGGGTTTCTATGGAGAAGATCCTCTTAAATCCTCAAATCCTCTTAAACTTCTTCAACTTTCAAATCCTTCAACTTCCTCATACTTTCAGCTAAAGACACCATTTCAACTTTCAAATGTTGAGAAAACTCTGAACTATTGCCGCATAATTCAGCTTTCCGATATCTTTTAAACTTTTTGAACTGCAGCAATTTAACTTTTATGATTTTTCAGCCCTTTTCTGACTTTATAATGGGTGTGTATTGCGCAGCTTAGAGTGCGTGATGTCACCGCTAGAGTGAAGAGCAGCTTGAGATTCTTGTGAAAAAAACATTTGTGTTTTGCCACTGTGTCCACAATCTTCACTCTTTATGCATCATTTCTGGATGTAAAAGTAGCTAATATTGTCCTTGTCGTAGAAACATTACTGTGGAATCCCACAGATTTCCACATTTGACACAGAAGCCATTAATTGACAGGAAAACCAACTTTCTGCTCCATAGAGACCAATGTTAAATTTTGCTTCAAAAACATCTTCCACAGAACACGGTACCCCATTTCTAGATCGCCAGTTAAGCCACATTTTTTAAACTACAGACACAACTTTTACAGGATCTGTTCGTCAACTCAGCCTTCCTCTCAATTATTAATATCGGAGCAATAGGAGCTACGGTTATGGGAGTTTTGATGATTTGTTTGAGAGATGTCTCCCTGTTTTATCTCCATGAAATGGCTTCAGGCACACAGGTGTTCGCGATTGAGCCAGTAATTAGTGATGTTTATAAACACACAGACTCACAGACACACATACACTCCTTTCCCTCTCTCTCTCTCTGTGTGTCTCTCTCTCTCTCTGTGTGTGTGTCTCTCTCATACAGTCATTCAGGTCTTAGGACTCTTTAGAGGTCTTTCCACCCTCCTCCACCTCCCCCCCCCACACACACACACACACACACACGCCATTTTTAAATAAAAGCCCCAGAGAGTGAATTCTAACTGAAATGCTTGTGATGAGCCTGTCATTTAATAACCAGTTTGTGTTTATCTAACATTATGATTCCGTCTCCTCTCCCCTTCTCCCCCACACCCCACACCCCATTTCAAAATAAAAGCCCCAGAGAGTGAATTCTAACTGAACTGCTTGTGATGAAGCCTGTCATTTAATAACCTCTGTTTATGTGTGTCAAACATTATGATTATGTCTCCTCTCCCCCTCCCTCCCCCACCCAGTCCCACCCTTTCAAAATAAAAGCCTCATGGATTAACTGTATTTAAACATTAAACTCAAAATTAGGCTTTTTTGTTGAAAAAATGAATGCTCTTACTAATACTGCGACAACTACTACTGCTGCTAATATTTCTAGTATTACTACTACTACTGCTGCTACTACTTCTACTACAACTTTTGCTGTTGCTACTATTAATAGTGATATTACTGCTACCATCAATATTATTACTACCACTACTGCTATTACTACCACCACTACTATTACTTATACTACAACTGCTACTACTGCTATTCATGCTACTACCAGTACTAATACTACTACAGCTATTAGTACGACTGCTACTAGTACTACTACTACTGTTATATTAAATACTACGACCACTACTACAGCTATTACTACTACTACTGATACTAGGCTACTACTTCTTCTGAATACTAATACTTCTTCTAAATACTAATACTTCTACTACTAATGATACTTCTACTACAACTACGACTTCTACTACTACTATTACAAATATCACTACTGCTACTACTACTACTTATTCTAATGCTACTAATACTTCTACTTCTAATAATACTTCTACTTCAACTACAACTTATACTACTATTACTACAAATATCACTACTCCTGAAATTTGTTTAAGCTACAGAAATTGTTCAAATATCAAAATGTTCAGCTCTTTCAGGAGGGTGCTTTGACTTTTCATTTTTGTAATCTTTAAACTTTTTGAATGAAGCTTTTTGCAATTTTCTTTTGAATGGGATCTCTATGGAGAAAATCTTCAAATCCTGTTATACTTCAACTTTCAAAGCCTTCTTCTTCCTCATACTTTCAGCTACAGACACCATAGTTAGACATTTGAACTAGAAGGTTTTTCAGCAGTGCAGTTTAAATGCTTTCGGGCTTCAACATTTTTCAGACAGATAGTCTCCCATTTCTTAATTTTCAGCAATGTTTTCACAATTAATTTCAGCTTTCAGCATTCCAACGCATTTTCAGCAGGAAATGCATTTTCTAGTTTACTATGTAATACTATATTAATGTATGCTGCCTGTATTTATATAGAGTTTCTTTTAGAGCCAGCGTGCATGTATGTATGTCGAGGTTCCTGTCGGAAAGGCTCTATGTATAGCTGATTTTAATCAGAAGCCTTGAACAGGACTTAACAGGTTAGGTGTGCAGCACAAGTTACAAAGGCTATCTAGCCAGGTAAAAGAGTCACCTTTGTGTAATTCAAAACTCTGACTTTAGGTTCAACATACCTTGCAAGCCCACTTACCTGGCTTCGTGGTACACCCCTCTGTTCAACGTTCTTTTGATCACCAAAAATTGTAAGAGGCAGAATAGGGTATAGATGTGTTGCTTTGGTACTTATAGGCTACTTTGCATCATATGGTTTCCATCTGTTTTAGTACTCTGGCCTTAGCTGAACGAAATGGCGGAAAAAATAAAGGGGAAGCTTTTCAGGAAGGACTGAGCAGTGTGGAGCTTTTTTGTGCATCGCGGTTTTAACCTCAGTTTTCAGTCGTCTGTTCTGTCACTGATAAATGGTACAGAGCAGCCTTTAGTGTCAGCCATGGAGATCATACAACAGAGAAACCTTCGCCACTTCGCCATTGGTAAGCCTTATTCCAAAAGTTGCTTTGTTTTGTATGGTAGCCTACAGCAGTTTTGTTGTATGGTACAAACATGGAGTGTCATAAGACAAATTTTTCAGTTTATAGCTCCTTCATTTTATTTGAATTATCAAGAGAATCCAAAACACAACAAGGCAAACTTTTATTTCTGCACTTTTCAGCTTGCTGAATGTAATGAGCCATACTATTTGTTCTCTTCTCTCTATAGTCTCTTTTCTCTTGACCTCAACTTCACCTGCTGCAGGTCAGTCAGTTCTACGGTGTGATGCGTAAAATCTTTACAGTTTTCAGTTGATGTTCTTTGTAAATAAATAAAGAGTTATTTGTTATGTTGTGTCTTGTGTTTCTGATAGATGCTCGGATCAGATTAGTTGGGTCTTGGTCTACTCGTTGCTCTGGAAGAGTTGAAATCTATTACAACAGTACTTGGGGAACAGTATGTGATGACGAGTGGGACCTAAAGGACGCTGAGGTAGTGTGCAGACAGTTGGACTGTGGTACGGTACTGATTGCTCCTCAGTCGGCCCACTTTGGTCAAGGAACCGGCAAAATCTGGCTTGATGATGTTGGCTGTTCAGGAACTGAAAGGTCTCTAACTGAGTGTCTGCACAGTGGATTTGGGACACACAACTGTGAACACAGTGAGGACACTGTTGTCATCTGTTCACGTGAGAAAACCTTTGGATAAATGTGAACCTTTCTGTATATTCTAACAGTCTAGTCTTTGTGGGTTCTGATGAGCCTTTTGGATGCAGCACTGGGTAAAGCGCTGGTAACCACACCCTGCAGCATGCTGTTAGAATAGAAGAGCAGAGTGTGAAATGTTGCTTCACACCCCATGAATTAAACGGTAATTAAAATGAAGACGATTGTTTTAATGGTTGATATTCTGTCTGTGTGAGTGATGCAAAGCACACACATGACTGAAAAAAAACGATAAAAGAGCTGCAAAAAACACAATGCTTATTTTTGAAGAGACTCTTTTTGCATTTTCTTTCCCGTCCTCCAGATCTGTTTCTTGAAGCAGTAATATTTCATTTTCATTGAAGTTTCCTATAAAATTGTTCGGGCGAGTAAGTTATGAATAACTTGCAGAAATTGCATGTAATAGTCCACCTGCCATTTTCTCGCCCCCCCTTCTGATGAGTTATATTCACGAAAGAAAGTTAAAATGTCATTGAGATAGATAGATAGATAGATAGATAGATAGATAGATAGATAGATAGATAGATAGATAGATAGATAGATAGATAGATAGATAGATAGATAGATAGACACCTGGACAGTAGAGCCAGGATCACCAACAACAAGCAACAACTGTGTAGCGTTGTTGTAGTCACGTGAAGGACGATGATCTGGCCCGAGGTGTTTTGTTATAGAGTCTAATAGCAGAGGGCAGGAATGTTTTTCTGAATCTGTCCTTGTGACAGCGGAGCTGGATCAGTCTGTTGGAGAAAGTGCTCCGCTGTCCCTACAGGAGGTGATGGAGAGGGTGGTCCGGGTTATCCAGTATGGATAATAGTTTCTTCAGTGACCTCCTCTCCACCACCTCTTCCAGACTGTCTTGTTTGCAGCCAATGATGGAGCTGGCCTTCTTAATCAGTTTATTAAGTCTGTTGGTGTCTCCGGCTCCAATGCTGCTCCCCCAGCAGACTACGGCGAAGTACAGTCAGATTTCATCAGATGGATCACTTCATTCAAACTGAGGATTTAGTTTGAGGATTTATTACAAAATGATGAAACCCTAAATGTCAACATAACATTTGTTTGTTTACATGGATTCTCCGCAGGGCACATTGAAGTAATGAATAAAAAACATCTTTGTAAAATAATGGGGCATCACGCCACACCATATTTGCTGTGTGTGCGGAAACCATCTTCATCTGATATTTGCTGATTTACAAATGTAGGGAATTATATATTTTCATGTTTGTCCCTTTTGTACTCAGTGCCGCTGCAGCAGCCCAGCATCTCCCTGACGTCTCCTAACGGAGGGCTGGTCTGGGGCCCCGAGGGTGCCGAGGTCACCAGGGGTTACAGCTTTGTCTTCACCTGCTCCATTTCCTCCCATTATCCCGGAGGTGTTTTCTCTCTCATCTCCTCTGGCTCCGGCCTCACCATCACCAAGCCAGCAGTCAACCGCTCGGCCTCCTTTGACTTCCATGTGGCAGAGTATGAGCACCTGGGGAACTACAGCTGTGTGTATGAAGTCACACTGTCTGCACGGAGATTCAATTCCACCATGACAGCCACGATTACTGTCATCATCAAAAGTAAGGAGAGTGTATTTAAACTAAACACTGCTATAGTTCAGGGACAATAGCTGAGTGATGGTGGCCACTACTTACTATGTGGAGCTGAATCAGCAGCACAACCATTTATTAACGGTGCTTTCCAGTAAAACTTTCCAATAAAACCACAGCGGACAGAGAAACAATGAGCTGTATGGCTTGTGCATATACCAAGCATATAACATAATGACATTTCATGTCAATTAAGATTGGCCTCCAGATAAAACAAGTCACATATCATTAAGCATGCAGTAGTGCTACAGCAGTGGTGACCATTGGACTATTGCCCTCTATTCATCCCCCCAAAAGAAAATTGGCACAAAAAAAGACAGAGTGATGTGTCCATTACTGTTTTTATCCAAGCACCCAGGAAGAGCGCTGGGCTGTGAAGAAAACTATTTTTCATAGTGGCCAAACTGTGAGAATTACAATTTCCGGGTCCAATCTCCGGGTCCGTCCATGGGGCCCAAAAAGACTCTTCCCATAGACTTCAATTAGGAAAGACACACTCTGTAACTCAGTGGATACAAAAAAAAAAAAGTAAATCAATGCAGGCCCCATTAGGCCTGCCTGGTGGTGTAATGGCTAACACTCTTGCCTCACTGCTGGGGTTCGATTCCCGGGCTGGACGGCCCTTCTATGTGGAGTTTGCAGGTCCTCTCCGGGTTCTCCGGCTTCCTCCTACAGTCTAAAGACCAGCAGCTTAGGTTATTGATAAGCACGATAAGCAGTTAAACATAATGGATGGATGGAACTCCCCATTAGGAACACATGAATAGCTCTTATCAGGAGGTCATAGAAGTTGTAAAATGCACTTTCAGCTGATTCCAGAGTAATTTTCCTTCCTCCGTTTATGAAGAACGAGGCTGGACCAATAGCTTGGAGGCGGGGTTTAAAAAATAGCTAGTGCGCTTGCTCTGTGGGCCCATGGATGTGAAAGATCGTTGGAAGATCTGGTAAATTTGCAGCATGCATGGAGTGACGATGCAACTTTAGGTTAATTAGTGACGTTCCTTGTCATTTCAAGAAGAGTTGGTGTGACGTGGACAGATAAGGGAAGTGGGAGGAGACACATCAGCGAGCAGTGAAGGCCTGATGGACAAGTAGAACAAGGAAATGTGGGCTGAGAAGGGACATGGAGAGAGAAGACCAGATAACAATGATAATATGAGGAGCTGTAATGTTATTATTGCAATCATCACCAACATCAAAATTAGTAATAATGTATTTCAAACAAAAACATTTTAACCAATATATACATAATAAGTCATTGAGCTCCACATTATTATATACCCACTGTAAGTGCTTTTCTCTCTTTGATATTGTTTTAAATTGGATATCAATCCATATTATAAATCCATACATGATAAATCAACCAGGCTGATGTTGGATTTTTTTCATTCTCAAATGTCCTGAGACCACGGTGATTTATGTTGTGTTATATCATTTTACAAACAATTCTCATTGGCCCATCCGCTATATTCTTATTTCACACTCCCAAATAGTAATATCAATATTGAAAGAAATCTAAAGTCTATTTGAGCGGTCTTTGTATGTATTGTTCAGGCTATAATAATACATACATCTAACATACACAAAGCTACGGCAAACATTATATTATGACTTTATACCATAAAAAATAAACTCTCTTCAAGTTCAGCGACACACATCGAGAGATAGATCTATCAGTGATTCTTTAAGAATCTTTTTTTAGCGTTTGTAGTTCAGCACCAGCTATTCAGCTGTGTTGCACATATGAACTGTGGTTTTCTGACCAGCAACTTCTATTATTAGTTGAAGTAGGAAGTTACAACCCAATTCTACATTTTCACACAATGCTCTGTCTCAAATTTCCCTCACTCTTTAACCCATGTGAAAATCACACTGAGCACAAAACATCTCAACTTGCTGTTATTCTGCTCAATTCCACATTTGTATGCGCTGTAAATTTGGGTAAAGTGAGAAATTAAGTTTTCATGTTTTTCCTTAAAGCCTGTTCTTGACCAGGTACCTCCCCTCCAAATAACGAACACAGGAAGCTCAAACGTGTCTTCTCTGACAAGACAGCAGTTGTGTGGATAGAGACGACTGATTAATGCCATTAACTGTCAAAGGTCTTTCTCTCCTAGTGTCTCTGTTGCCGCTGGTTTCCTCAGTAGCTGTCGTGGTTCCGCTGCTGCTCCTGCTGGTCTTGGTGGCGGTCTGTCTGGTCTACAAGAGAAAGAGAGGAGCCGAGCAGCCTGTTACCCTCGTCCAAACTCAATGTCTGTGCTCACCAGGACACACAGCACATTACATGACACGAATAAAGCCTTATTCACATGGGACTAGTATTATCAGGGGGCAGCATGAGATTTCATCTCTGTTTTATGCATCGCATTGGCACTGGATAAGCAAAGTCTGTATCTTACATCATCCACCAGATATGATGTCTATATTCATATTATATAATAATATGAATTGTATATTATATAGACCTATTTATGTTCATGTCATATTCACAGACATCTTGCTCCTGTGCCTGTATCAATGGTTCTCCTCACTGTGTAGCGAGATGAGCCTCTTGAATTTGCACCCAAAATGCAGTCAAAACTTTCATTTTCAATAAGTCTTGACCGAAATAGAGGCACAAAACCCCCAAAAAGTGTGTTTGGCAAAATACAGCATCAATTGATTCATTGTTTGTGTTTGAATGCTTGTAAAGAATTCCCTCTGATATTCATGAGACATTTTGTCCTGATGCTTGTGTTGCAGTGGCTGTCAGAGTCAGCAACGATAATGAAAATAATGAGGACGAGGATGATGTCTACCAGAACATTAATCCAGCGGACACCAAGAAGAAACTCAAAGAGGAAGCTGGGAGAGTGCAAGAAGAGGAGAGTGACGATTATGAGGAGCCAGAGAGTAACAAAGGTCATGAGGAAGAAGAAGAAACCAGTGATGATGAAGCCAACTATGTAAATGTAACCCAGCCATTGGATGAACTAACTGTGGACATTTATGGAGAAGATGAGGATATTTATCAAAACTTTTGAGGTGTCCAATGGTGAAATGTTGAATAATGCTGAAGAGATTTTATCTTGATCTCTTCCTGTCTCAGGAGAATTGACTAGTCATTCAGTTGGCATTATGTTGATATGCCAGACTATATTGCTATAGTTTGTTACCAAATGATTGTCGGGTTGGCGTAATTGAACTTTTTTTTCTCAAAAATTTAACATTTTCCGTTTTTGGTTTTAACCCCCCCCAAAAAAAGAGTAAGCACAGCCGTTTTTCTGTACAAACAAATTGAGAGAACCAAACTAACGAGCCGATTCGTTTTTGCCTTTGAAGAGAGACGCAAAGCATACCAGGAAGTAAGAGTATTTCAAAATAAAAGTCACGGCAATAGCATGTCTTCATGCAAGGAATTCTTATTGTCAATTATAAACTCCAAATCAGCATTAAGTGTGGGTGCAACAATGCTGAACAACAATCATTTGACAACTTTAAAATGATGCTCTCTTATACAATATCTCACAGAACTAAATCATTCAGACCAAACTGCTACATTCTGATGATGTGAGTTTGTCAGAGGTGATAAGAAGCTGACAGCAGAGAGAACAACAGAACAGGTTAGAGGGTGAATAATGATGACAGTGACAGTGATGATGGTGATGATATAGTGATGAAGGTAAAAGCAGGTGCTGGGTGCTGAAGCAAGGTCCACTGAAGGGTGTTTAATAAGAATAAACCAAATGTCTCTTTATTTTTCAATTATCATTATTTATTGCCTCATGATCAACACATGCTCTTCCATGTATGTGTGGTTCTGAAATTACATAAAGTAATACATGATGTATATAACTAGGTTGCAAATTAACCATAAACATCAAGTATCCAATGACATAAACAGTATTAAATGCATCTGTATCAATGACCTAGATAATTTACAAAGACAGGCATATAACTACATCTATGGTTTAAATACACTTATACTGCCATCTACTGGTAGACAGGGTTAACCTTTACTCTGAGTCTGCTCACACACCGGGCGCGTTTTTTGATTGACGCGCGTCGAGATTACATACAAAGTCTATGCAGACGCGATGAGACTGGCGCGCCGCGATTTTTAGTCTCATCGCGTCTGTGCATAGACTTTGTATGTAATCTCGACGCGCGTCAATCAAAAAACGCGCCCGGTGTGTGAGCAGCATCAGTCTCCTTATACAGTCTATGCGCTGCGTTCACACAATATGGTGGAAAAATGAATATCTGTGATAACAGCAACAACTGCGAACTAACAGCGAACATCCACGGAAAGATGATTAACCTTTTATGCCCTAGCCCTATTTTTAGGCCTCTGCTCGAAAATTGCATCCCCAAACTCAAAAGAGTGTATCTTTGCAAGCACAAGGTCTATTTGAATAATTGGTGTGTTGTAATAAAGGAACACTTGTGAGATTTGTTCAGATGTGTAAATATCAGTGTATAAGTTACTGGTTAAGAGTAAATGAACATGGCACACAGATCAAATTGAAAAGTTTCAGGTTCGCCTGAAAAAAAAGCCCCTTCATTGTTATTATTTCATTGAAATGATGCAGCCCCCAGCCTAAAACATCTCCCAAATCATAGCACATATATGTGAACAGTCTCTCTGCAAAGTTTTATTTTGATAAAGTGAAGCAGACAAAATGAGAGAATTTTTAGTACAGATAGTTTAGGCGAGATTTCCAAAATGTGCATTTGGGCACCATGTGTGCCATTTGAATTTCCTCATGTACTAAACTACATATTTCACTTATAAATTACTAATAGTGTTAAATACATCCAAATGCAGCAATTTCTGGCTTTTTTTGGGAAAAAAAAAATATATATATGTATTTTTTTTATATTATATTTTATATTATATTATTTTATATTATATTTGTAAGTCTTCTGTTTCGACATCTTACTAATTACCGGTAATTCTAAAAATGAACGAACGGTGAAAAGGCAGCCGAAATCTCATCTGTCATCTTTCTAAGCAAGCTGCAGCTGTAATCAGCTCAGCGTAATCAGCTCAGCTCAGCTGTGCGTAAAGCAGCTGGCAGACGCTCCTCGGTTTTATACTTACGCAGAACAATAACTCTCGCTCCCATTGGCCGACCTCCATGGTACATACCTCTCTGTATTCGTTAGCTTAGCTTGAGAGAAAAAAGAAAAGGCTTTAAGATTTCGAAACTGGCAAAAGCTCAAAATAACCCTTGCTGCTACAAAGGAGGGGGGGGGGGATACGACGATCTGAGAGAGATGGAAGAATGCGATTCAAACAAACTATTATTAACCAACGAGATCCAAGATGCAGAGATGCCCACAGAGGAACAGCCGCTACTCCAATCAGCTTAACCGCCCATCTGCCCGTTAGAAATGTCAGGTGAAAACAAAACAATCTCCAGATGTAAATGAGTTTAATATCTCTTGGCCAAATAAATAGATTCCAGATAATAAAGTCATTTAGATTGAAATATTTATAAAACAGATCAATAAGATCTAAATTAAGTTAAATTAGAACTTATATAAAATTGCTTCACAATCTTCTCTGGTGCTCTCGAACTGCTGAACGGTACATAAATCTTTTGAAGTAAATGTAAAAATGTCAATTGACGGATTTAATTGATAGACATCAATCAATTATATTGGTCACTGATTCTTCCTGGTCACATGCAATCCTTTAAATTTATTTCTGGTTCATTGTTATTCATTGTACTCTTCATAATATTATTTATTCATTTTGTTTATTTTATCGTTTATTCATTTATTTTCTGTTGTAGTAGTTTAGTTACGGGTAGTCCAATAAACATTTATTTTGTAAAGAACTTGTTCATTTGATTTGTGTGTATATGAAATAATAGGTACCTGTACAACATGACAAGAACTGTGTAGCAACCCTGAGATTAAAATGTATTGATTATAAAAATTTGAAGTTCACTATTTCTCCAAAATTGGGTGGCGTCCTAAATGTAATTGTTCGGTGCAGTGTTTTCTCCCCTCCTCTCTCGCTCTCTCGCTCTCTCACACATTCCTAACAGGTCAATCAGGTGATTGGATTCCACCTGTGGGGGCCGGTCGGGCTGCTCTGTGGATGGCACCAGCTGCAGGCTGGCCAATCGGCAGAGGGAGAGCCGCAGATAAAATGCAGGAAGCCTCAGAGTTCAGGGCCTGTAAAGAAACGGGATTAGACCGTGGGATTTAGTTAGAAAACAGTGAAGAAAAGGGTACCCTGAAACTGCACACTCCGGTACAGTAGGTGGCGGTATGCACCTATACAAGTTGGTTGCGACCCGCCAATCAAATTTAAAGAAGAAGTTCAGGGCCTGCTTCACTTCACACTGTTTTTCTGTCAAAGCTGAGAGGTCATCTTGTTGGTGTTTGTGGTGAGAGGTTGCGGACAGTAGGTGAGTCTGGGGTATCCTGTATATTGGCACACATGTAGGATGTTTTCTGTGTCTAGATACACTAGGCTTATTGGTCGATGCCTCATCTGTATTTGGGTTTTGGTCGAGCACATTTAGATACGCTAGAGAAGCCATTTTGTTTGTTTGATTTCAGAGGTTAGTTAGTTAGGGATGTTCTGTTATATTGGTTTCAATTGTTTGGCACGACCACACCTGTCCCATCCTCTCCCAATCTAGTGTTGTGACTCACTCATCTATCACTGTACGTGAGCATAATAAATATTTATGTTACACGGGCTATTTGTTTTTCATTTGGGTTGTTTCGTGTTAGTCCCTGGACCAACCGAACAGGGATGTAACAGTAATATTGTGTTAAACTAATGGTGACTTATGGCATAAGCTGAGTACCATCATTCTTTTATACAAATTTTAAGTGCTGTTTCTAACATACTCTCATCGGCCAAGGTTATTTATTTTTCTTCGTATGTTACCCTGATTTGTGTTTGCATCATAGACTGTAAATAAGAATTTCTTGCATACTTGTTTTATTGGCTTGAAATACTTTTACTTGCAGGTCGTGCTCTGCGTCTCTCTTCAACAGGGAAAGGGATAGTGTAGTATATCGAAGTAGGTCATACAATAGTCTGTTGAGAACTGTCATTGTATAGTACGTTTGAAAAAAGTCATGAAAGATTCCTTAGTGTTGAATGCTGAAAAAGTCAGTGTAGTTGGTATGTCAAAGTCCTAAAAGGGTCCTTGTGTAATATGTTGAAAAAAGTAATAAAAATGTCGGTAGTTTTTCAAAAAGAGTGATAAAAGGTCGAGGAGGTGGGAGGGAACTAGCTTGATTAGAGCCTCTATAGGGGGACTGAGTTCAGGTGTGAGTCTTTTCTGCCTTTACCTGCAGCAGAATCCTGGGCTCTCTACAGGACTCTAGCCTTGTCTGAGTAAATGTGAGTTTCTTTTCTCTATGTACATTGATTGCAGTTCCTTTCCTTATTTTTCAAGTTAAAGCACATTGTGTTAATGCAATCCTGGTTAAGAGTCACCAGATATTGCTCTTTTTATTAAATGTGCGCATGGTAATAATGCATGGTATATATTTCTGTTTAGATAGAAATCAGCATCGATTGTACCAGCCTCATCTGCCCTGCACCTGTCTACAATAAATCTCTTGGTGTATCATTGTGCCTGACCGCACACCCACAGTGTGCTGAATGCTGAACATTCTACAGTCATAGTACGGCATAAGTGTAAATAACGTAAAGAAGTCCGTCATTGTGACACTACGTAAACGGCTTTATCCAGTGATTTGGGAACGTTTAGTTGTCTACCATTAATGGACCAGGAGGTTAAAGAAGTAAAAATGGGAGGAGACAACAAAGAATCTGACTCTTTTTGGGTGCTCCTAGCGTGGAGTCTTTATTAAGAAGCTTATTTAGTGAATTGATTTTTTGTGTTTATTTTATTTACTTTTTGCGTTATCCATTTCTGTAACTTTATTTTAAAAAACAAATGAAACTATTTTGTATATTCCAGCCAACGACCTCAGAGGATTAGTCAGGTTTCTGGGATCCACATTCTCCCAGGACCTGAAGTGGGCTCCCAACATCGACACAATCAGGAAAAAGGCCCAGCAGAGGTTGTACTTCCTACTCCAGCTCAGGAAGTTCAACCTGCCTCAGGAGCTGCTGATCCTGTTCTACTCAGCCATCATCCAGTCTGTTCTCTGTTCTTCCATCACTGTGTGGTTTGGATCGGCCACCAAACAGGACAGAAACAGACTTCAATGGATTGTCAGGTCTGCAGAGAGGATCATTGGTTCCAGCCTGCCCTCCATCCTGGACTTGTTCACCTCCAGAGTCAGGAAGCTGAAAGATCACTGCAGACCCATCACACCCTGGACACAAGCTGTTCCAACTCCTCCCCTCTGGTAGGAGCTACAGGGCTCTGTACGCCAAAACCACCAGACACAGGAACAGCTTCTTTCCACTGGCCGTCACTCTGATGAACAATGAATAAGTTATACTGCACTATTACTTGCACAATCGTCTCAATTCCATTGCCATTGTGTATGTATATATATGTGTGTATATATATGTATGTGTGTGTGTATATATATATATATATATATATATAAACAAACACTTTTTTGGATACGTTTATACTTATGTTGTTAAATGTTTATACCTACTGTACACCATCTGTTTTCTTTTGCTGCCCTTTTTTTATATATTTTTTTTTTATTGTAAATTTGTGTGTACATCGACAGCGAAGTGGAAACCATACGTATACATGGCCAATAAAGCTGATTCTGAGTCTAAATAAATCCAGTCTTGCTCGTCTCTGAGTGCCGAAGAGAGCTCTTCTCCTGGGAAAGGTTGAATTTGAATAACGGACCTGCTGCAAGTTTGGGTTAAAATGGTGTAACTCAATCGTGTGTGATTTACTTGGTTGGCTCGGATTGTTCTGATGCTCTGCTGGTTCATCATGCTTGGTGTTGCATGTGATAACAGGGCGTAGATATTACCTGTTGTGGTTTAGTGACGCAATAGGGGTCAGATTGGCATCTAAATTGAGGATGTTTGGGACGGGGTCCTAAAGCTCTCCTTTGTAACCGAGCGAGGTTCCGAACAACAGAGTTCCTCCTCCAGTGGTGGCCCTGTTAAACCGTGCCATCCTGGAGTTCTTCCAGACCTCCACCACCTATTGCGCGCACAATCCGTTGATTTCCGGCTGTTGGCGAGGCAGACTTCTTAGCCTGAAAAAAGCGATACAACAGCAGCTAGTGTCTTAAATGATGCAGACTTCACCCCACTAAGCAGGCTGAGGCGGTCTTGCGTGTAGATTGTGGGGGGGAACATTCGTTACCTATCAAAGGTTACAGAACAAGCCGTCTTCCAGTGCCTTACCCACTCCCAGTGTGGGTATCTGTTACGTAGGCAGTACACCTCATCTGTATCATCACAAATGACAAGAAAACCAGCAAGAGTATTTCCAATTCTACGCACAGTATATCTCCCCCCCCCTTCAAGACACTTTCAAAGCCATGATAAAAAGACCCTGTTGTGTGGTAATGCCGCCTCTACTAATGTGTTGACTGATGTTTGTGTTGGTTGGGTATAAGCTTAAAGCTGATATTGTACCAGGATGCATTTGAGGAAGTGAACCCTCTTTGACCACTGAGAAAGCACAAAATAGTGGGTGTTAACATCACACTTGCCCACTTTGAGCCGCTCCATCGAGTTGACAACTTGCAACTTCTGCTTCTGTGCCCTGAGACTTCAAGTGCTTTGCACATGACAAGTTATCAAGGATGCTGTCAGATATGAGAGAACTTAAAAGAAAGGAGCTGGTCACTTCATCCGGCCAGGTGGTGCAGGCAACAGTCCATGTACTGTTGGACAATTCGGGCTTCCACTGCATTGGATCAGCTGGTCTCCTCCATCCGACAGGACACCGAAACAATTGCATCGTCAGCCTACCAGCTGTCTCTTTTAAATTCGATTGTGTCTCTACCTTCAGTATGTTCATGCTACTGTTGCGTGCTCCTCCACCTCCCCATCTCCACCCAAAGTCATCAGCTTCATTAACTCATCAGCCACCACCATCACCACCACCTGGACTTCACGGGGGGATTTATCTTGCTGTTGCTCAGGGCAGACGGCCCTCGATTACAAATCTCCCTGTAGAGTGTCCAAGACTGTATCATCACATATCTGTTAAACAGTTATCTATTCTTTATCTGACTTGTCTGTCCCGGTGTACCTGATCCCGTTGGATTTGTCATTTTGCTCATTTCTGGATGTTGGATGTTCTGTTACTCACTTCAGGATTTTGACAGCGTTTTAGTATTGTTTTTGTTTCATTGTTTCACTTGTGGTTCTTCTGATTGACTTTGGACTCAAAGGGCCTCATCTCCTGTGTGTGTGTGTGTGTGTGTGGCCGGCCGGTCAGAGTGACAGCACAGCCTTTAAAGAGCGCTGTCAAAACCAAGATTAGTGACTAAAGAGGGGCCTGTCTAAAAACGTCCGTAGAGCCTTCCTTTTACCTCAAGCTGGTAGGATGAAATCCTCCAGGAGCAGCGATGCATTATTAAGTATTCAGATCCTTTACTTAAGTACCAATACAACACATTAAAAAATACTTCATTGCAAGTAAAAATACTTCATTGCAAGTAAAAATACTTCATTGCATGTAAACGTGTATTATAAAAGGTATTATCAGCTGATAGTTGGAGCGTTAACAAAATAAAAGGATACACAATATGTAGAATAATGGCTGCTGTGGCTGATATGTTATCTTATATTTAGATTAAATAGGCATTCATGTGTAAGCAGCATTTTTCTGCTGTAGTTGGTTGAGGCGCAGCTACTTTGAAGTACTTTAATTAGCATATAGACCTATGGGTCGGGCAACCTCTGGAGGTCAGGAGATAAATCTGTGGGGCACTAAGAAGAAGAAAATTTGTGTGTATGTATATATACATATATATACATACATACATATAGGCATACAGACATATACATACATATGTTTTTAACATTTTTTTGTGAAATATGTGACACTATACTATACTCTGTTGTCCTGCCAGCTGCCTTGTGCAGACGTGACACCCTGTCTGCAAATTTCTTTCCCTCTCTCTCTTTTGGTCTGTTTTGTAACATGAAATACTGAAACTTATGCTCTTGATCCCCCCCGCCCCAAAAAACAATTTCAATTTCAAGTGCCACACAAAGTCGAGTCTTCAATTGTTGGAAAAGAGAATTTTTGAAGAAGTGATATTCCTGCTGGCACAGCCGAGGTTTGTGTTATTGATGAGGTTGTGATACTTGAACAGGAACCAGTGTTGGTTTCAATCTGACCAGCTGTAGGAGAGAAGGAACAAGTGGTCGAGCTTCAACTGTTAAAAATGCTGAGGTTGTAAAATGATAACTCATGAATTACTCTTCATTTTCTATGTATGAACAAGATGTGTGAGAGAGCAGGGAACATAGTGTTTAACATCATCACATACAGCACTTCACGCTATTCCATATGGCTGCCATAGCTAGAATTTACGAAAGATATTAACTTGTGAGTAGCAGTTTGTGCAGGTCTTCAAAAAACTGTATGTGAAAAGCATGTACAGGTGTTCAGCATTCTTTACTGCTCAGATAATCAGGTTCTGAACATTGATCGCTGTTTAAAATATTTGTGCCTTTTTTCCATAAACAAAACAGCCTTCAATTGAATCTCAGATGAGAACAAACAATATACAAACGAAAAGGCCAGAAACTTTAAGAGTTGGTGAACTAACACATAATTAAACAGTGATGTAGGCAGATTTGCCCCGACCCCCTTAGTTACTGTCACTAAGCCTGTCAAGATTCCCATTCTCACTTTGTACATATGCAGTTTACAGATGTGCACTTGATGGCTATTTGTAATATAGCTTTGTAAAAGCAAGTACATTTTAGTACTATACTTCAGTACAATTTTGATGTACTGTACTTGAGTATTTTCATTCTGTACTTGTTTTTGTAGTGTACTTCTACTCTAATACATGTATGTGCTTACTTTAGTGAGTACTTACTTTGCAGATTCAAATGAATAATACAAAATGCACATTTAACAGTATGATATACGATTATACACCCCTCCAATACACAAACACACACACATCCATCCCTCATGCACACTTACACTACTGATTAATACTCCTTAGTTGGCAGCTTCATTTGCTTAATTGTGGTATAATTTGGTTTAGTAAACTTTTGTTAAAACTTTGTCATGGTGTGTGTCCTGTTTTTTGTGGTCTAAGAGTCGGGTCGTAACAAATATACGGGCCTTAAATGAACCAGAAGTGACAGAAAGGGTAGCTTGTTTTTTATATGTGGTATGTGTCTGACAACGACACATACAACCAATTTTAGCACTTTAGTGTTGGCTGAAAAGTAAAGAGGAAGCTTTCCAGGAAGGACTGAGCAGTGTGGAGTTTTTTTTTTGTGTATCGCGGTTTTAACTTCAGTTTTCTGTCGTCTGTTCTGTCACTGATAAATGTTTCAGCCATGGGGATCATACAGCAGAGAAACCTTCGTTATTTGGCCATTGGTAAGACATATTCCCAAATTATATCTGGAAAGTAGCTTTTTTCGTGTATGGTACAGCAGTTTTATTGTATGGTATGAACATGTTTCACTTTCAGTTTAAAGCTTCACTTTATTTGAATTATCAAGAGAATCCAAAACACAACAAGGCAAACTTTTATTTCTGCACTTTTCAGCTTGCTGAATGTAATGAGCCATACTATTTGTTCTCTTCTCTCTATAGTCTCTTTTCTCTTGACCTCAACTTCATCTGCTGCAGGTCAGTCAGTTCTACGGTGTGATGCGTAAAATCTTTACAGTTTTCAGTTGACGTTCTTTGTAAATAAATTAAGAGTTATTTGTTATGTTGTGTGTTGTGTTTCTGATAGATGGTCAGATCAGATTAGTTGGGTCTGGGTCTACTCGTTGCTCTGGAAGAGTTGAAATCTATTACAACGGTGCTTGGGGAACAGTATGTGATGACAAGTGGGACCTAAAGGACGCTGAGGTAGTGTGCAGACAGTTGGACTGTGGTACGGTACTGATTGCTCCTCAGTCGGCCCACTTTGGTCAAGGAACCGGCAACATCTGGCTTGATGATGTTGGCTGTTCAGGAACTGAAAGGTCTCTAACTGAGTGTCAGCACAGAGGATTTGGGACACACGACTGTGGACACAGTGAGGACGCTGGTGTCATCTGTTCACGTGAGAAAACCTTTGGATAAATGTGAACCTTTCTGTATATTCTAACAGTCTAGTCTTTGTGGGTTCTGATGAGCCTTTTGGATGCAGCACTGGGTAAAGCGCTGGTAACCACACCCTGCAGCATGCTGTTAGAATAGAAGAGCAGAGTGTGAAATGTTGCTTCACACCCCATGAATTAAACGGTAATTAAAATGAAGACAATTTTTTTTAATGGTTGATATTCTGTCTGTGTGAGTGATGCAAAGCACACACATGACTGAAAAAAAACGATAAAAGAGCTGCAAAAAACACAATGCTTATTTTTGAAGAGACTCTTTTTGCATTTTCTTTCCCGTCCTCCAGATCTGTATTCATGGGTGTGTCTGACAGAATGTTTTTTTTTCAGTGAGCCTCCCAAAGCCCAGCATCTCCATGACTCCTGTTGGTGAGGTTACCTGGGGTCAGGATGCCGGCATCACTTGTTTTATCTCAACTCAGCATTTAGGTGGAACATTCATTCTGCAGCAGACCTCAGGCTCATTCAGAAAGACCCAAACATCAAATACCAACTCTGCTACCTTCAGCATGACTGAAGTCAACTTCAACAACGAAGGATCGTACCAGTGTCAGTACAACACCATGGTTTCAAGACGAAACGTCATCTCCCCCTTAAGTGACTCTGTCAGACTCTCTGTTACTGGTAAGGCAAGGCAAGTTTATTTGTATAGCACATTTCAACAAGGTAATTCAAAGTGCTTCACATAAAACCATTAAAAGCATCAAAACATAAGACAAAAGAAAAGGAAATTTTAAAACAATTAAGAACATTCATTCATAAAACCATTCAAAATCGATGTCTCCCAGAGATCATCTACGCTGCACTCAAACCTCTACACTGCCAATTCTGTCAACCCACACACAAACCACCTATGGATCTTTGTTTTCTAGTGTGTGCCTGGCACGAGCTTGGTCCCGAAGGAAATACCGTTATAATTGTGCAGTCTCCACTTGTACTCCTTTCACATCAGCGTACTTCAACAATTCCTATATACTTGATCCAAACATAAGACAAAAGAAAAGGAGATTTAAAAACAATTAAGAACATTCATTAAAACATTAAAAAACAGTGTAAGAAATAAAATGCAGTGGTAAAATGCAGAAATGCAGGAAATTGATTAATATATTAATTGAATGTGGTTCAATTAAAGGCAGCAGCAAACAGAAAAGTCTTCAATCTTGATTTAAATGAACTGAGGGTCTCAGCAGACCTGCAGCTTTCTGGGACTTTGTTCCAGATATGTGGAGCAGAAAAACTGAACGCTGCTTCTCCATGTTTAGTTCTGACTCTGGGAACAGAAAGTAGACCGGTCCCAGACGACCTGAGGGGTCGGGATGGTTCATAAGGTAGCAGCAGATCAGAGATGTATTTTGGCCCTAAACCATTCAGTGCTTTGTAAACCAACAGCAGGATTTTAAAGTCAATTCTTTGTTGGACAGGAAGCCAGTGCAAAGACATTAGAACTGGGGTGATGTGATCCACCCTCCTGGTCTTAGTGAGGACTCGGGCTGCAGCGTTCTGAATCAGCTGCAGCTTTCTGACGGACTTTTTACAGAGACCTGTAAACACACCGTTACAGTAGTCCAGTCTGCTGAAGATAAATGCGTGGACAAGTTTTTCCAAATCCTGTTGAGACATAAGTCCTCTAATCCTTGATATATTCTTCAGGTGATAGTAGGCTGATTTTGTAATTGTCTTGATATGGCTGTTCAGGTTGAGGTCTGAATCCATAACTACACCTAGATTTCTGGCTTGGTTTGTGGGTTTCAACATCAGTGATTGAAGCTGAGCGCTGATTTTCAATTGTTCGTCCTTGGTACCAAAAACAACTACTTCTGTTTTATCTTTGTTTAATTGAAGAAAATTCTGGCACATCTAGTTGTTGATTTGTTCAATGCAGTTACCCAGCCCTTGTATGGGATTATAGTCCCCTGGTGACATAGTTATGTAGATTTGTGTGTCGTCTGCATAATTATGATAACACACTTTGTTGTTTTCCATAATCTGAGCTAGTGGAAGCATGTAGATGTTGAACAGAAGAGGCCCCAGTATTGAACCTTGGGGAACACCACATGTCATTTTAGTCAGCTCTGATGTGTAATCAGCTACAGACACAAAGTATTCTCGGTCCTTCAAGTAGGATTCAAACCAGTTAAGTGCTGTGCCAGAGAGTCCCACCCAGATTTTTAGTCTTTCTAGGAGTATGACATGGTCGACCATGTCGAATGCAGCACTGAGATCCAGTAACACTAAGACTGAACTTCTGCCATTGTCTATGTTTAAGTGGATGTCGTTGAAAACCTTAACAAGAGCAGTTTCAGTGCTGTGGTGCTGTCGAAAGCCTGACTGGAAAACATCAAAGCAGTTATTTACGGCCAAGAAGTTGGTCAGCTGTTGGAAAACCGCTTTTTCAATTATTTTACTTAAAAATGGGAGGTTTGATATTGGCCTATAATTTTTCATTGTTGCGGAGTCTAAACTAGCCTTCTTTAGGAGAGGTTTAATAACTGCAGTTTTTAGGGCTTGTGGGAAGACACCTGAGAGAAGGGATGTGTTTACAATTTGTAAAAGATCAGTGGTCATGCAGTTTGAAATATTTTTGAAAAAGTGTGTTGGTAGAATATCCAAGCAGCAGGAGGATGACTTCAGATGTTGTATCATGTCTTCTAGGCTTCTACGGTCGATTGATAAGACACATATCAATCACATTGGTAAGACACATTTATGAATAAATAGAATAATACAGCACGAAAAATAACAGAAAATCAATCACAATTGCAGACGCATTTCACAAGGTAGGTTTCTGGAAGCAGTAATATTTCATTTTCATTTAAGTTTACAATAAAATTGCGGGTTCGGGCGAGTAAGTTATTAATAATAATATTAATAATAGCATGCTGTTAATACCCCATAAATTAAACGGTAATTAAAATTAAATTGAATTAATTAAAAGACAATTTTTTTAATGGTTGATATTCTGTCTGTGTGAGTGATGCAAAGCACACACATGACTGAAGAAAAACGATAAAAGAGCTGCAAAAAACACAATGCTTATTTTTGAAGAGACTCTTTTTGCATTTTCTTTCCCGTCCTCCAGATCTGTATTCATGGGTGTGTCTGACAGAATGTTTTTTTTCAGTGAGCCTCCCAAAGCCCAGCATCTCCATGACTCCTGTTGGTGAGGTTACCTGGGGTCAGGACGCCGGCATCACTTGTTTTATCTCAACTCAGCATTTAGGTGGAACATTCATTCTGCAGCAGACCTCAGGCTCATTCAGAAAGACCCAAACATCAAGTACCAACTCTGCTACCTTCAGCATGACTGAAGTCAACTTCAACAACGAAGGATCGTACCAGTGTCAGTACAACACCATGGTTTCAAGACGAAACTTCATCTCCCCCTTAAGTGACTCTGTCAGACTCTCTGTTACTGGTAAGACACATTTATGAATTAATAGAATAATACAGCACGAAAAATAACAGAAAATCAATCACAATTGCAGACGCATTTCACAAGGTAGGTTTCTGGGAGCAGTAATATTTCATTTTCAATTCAGTTTCCGATAAAATTGTGGGTTCGGGCGAGTAAGTTATGAATAATAATATTAATAATAGCATGCTGTTAATACCCCATAAATTAAACGGTAATTAAAATTAAATTGAATTAATTAAAAGACAATTTTTTTAATGGTTGATATTCTGTCTGTGTGAGTGATGCAAAGCACACACATGACTGAAGAAAAACGATAAAAGAGCTGCAAAAAACACAATGCTTATTTTTGAAGAGACTCTTTTTGCATTTTCTTTCCCGTCCTCCAGATCTGTATTCATGGGTGTGTCTGACAGAATGTTTTTTTTCAGTGAGCCTCCCAAAGCCCAGCATCTCCATGACTCCTGTTGGTGAGGTTACCTGGGGTCAGGACGCCGGCATCACTTGTTTTATCTCAACTCAGCATTTAGGTGGAACATTCATTCTGCAGCAGACCTCAGACTCATTCAGAAAGACCCAAACATCAAATACCAACTCTGCTACCTTCAGCATGACTGAAGTCAACTTCAACAACGAAGGATCGTACCAGTGTCAGTACAACACCATGGTTTCAAGACGAAACTTCATCTCCCCCTTAAGTGACTCTGTCAGACTCTCTATTACTGGTAAGACACATTTATGAATAAATAGAATAATACAGCACGAAAAATAACAGAAAATCAATCACAATTACAGACGCATTTCACAAGGTAGGTTTCTGGGAGCAATAATATTTCATTTTCAATTCAGTTTCCTATAAAATTGTGGGTTCGGGCGAGTAAGTTATTAATAACTTGCAGAAATTGCATGTAATAGGCCACCTGCCATTTTCTCGCCCCCCCTTCTGACGAGTTATATTCACGAAAGAAAGTTAACATGTCATTTCATCAGATGGATCACTTCATTCAAACTGAGGATTTAGTTTGAGGATTTATTACAAAATGATGAAACCCTAAATGTCAACATAACATTTGTTTGTTTACATGGATTCTCCGCAGGGCACATTGAAGTAATGAGTAAAAAACATCTTTGTGTAATAATGGGGCATCACGCCACACCATATTTGCTGTGTGTGCGGAAACCATCTTCATCTGATATTTGCTGATTTACAAATGTAGGGAATTATGTATTTTCATGTTTGTCCCTTTTGTACTCAGTGCCGCTGCAGCAGCCCAGCATCTCCCTGACGTCTCCTAACGGAGGGTTGGTCTGGGGCCCCGAGGGTGCCGAGGTCACCAGGGGTTACAGCTTTGTCTTCACCTGCTCCATTTCCTCCCATTATCCCGGAGGTGTTTTCTCTCTCATCTCCTCTGGCTCCGGCCTCACCATCACCAAGCCAGCAGTCAACCGCTCGGCCTCCTTTGACTTCCATGTGGCAGAGTATGAGCACCTGGGGAACTACAGCTGTGTGTATGAAGTCACACTGTCTGCACGGAGATTCAATTCCACCATGACAGCCACGATTACTGTCATCATCAAAAGTAAGGAGAGTGTATTTAAACTAAACACTGCTATAGTTCAGGGACAATAGCTGAGTGATGGTGGCCACTACTTACTATGTGGAGCTGAATCAGCAGCACAACCATTTATTAACGGTGCTTTCCAGTAAAACTTTCCAATAAAACCACAGCGGACAGAGAAACAATGAGCTGTATGGCTTGTGCATATACCAAGCATATAACATAATGACATTTCATGTCAATTAAGATTGGCCTCCAGATAAAACAAGTCACATATCATTAAGCATGCAGTAGTGCTACAGCAGTGGTGACCATTGGACTATTGCCCTCTATTCATCCCCCCAAAAGAAAATTGGCACAAAAAAAGAGAGTGATGTGTCCATTACTGTTTTTATCCAAGCACCCAGGAAGAGCGCTGGGCTGTGAAGAAAACTATTTTTCATAGTGGCCAAACTGTGAGAATTACAATTTCCGGGTCCAATCTCCGGGTCCGTCCATGGGGCCCAAAAAGACTCTTCCCATAGACTTCAATTAGGAAAGACACACTCTGTAACTCAGTGGATACAAAAAAAAAAAAGTAAATCAATGCAGGCCCCATTAGGCCTGCCTGGTGGTGTAATGGCTAACACTCTTGCCTCACTGCTGGGGTTCGATTCCCGGGCTGGACGGCCCTTCTATGTGGAGTTTGCAGGTCCTCTCCGGGTTCTCCGGCTTCCTCCTACAGTCTAAAGACCAGCAGCTTAGGTTATTGATGAGCAGGATAAGCAGTTAAACATAATGGATGGATGGAACTCCCCATTAGGAACACATGAATAGCTCTTATTTAAATCAGGAAGTCATAGAAGTTGTAAAATGCACTTTCAGCTGAATCCAGAGTTATTTTCCTTCCTCCATTTATGAAGAACGAGGCTGGACCAATAGCTTGGAGGCGGGGTTTAAAAAATAGCTAGTGCGCTTGCTCTGTGGGCCCATGGATGTGAAAGATCGTTGGAAGATCTGGTAAATTTGCAGCATGCATGGAGTGACGATGCAACTTTAGGTTAATTAGTGACGTTCCTTGTCATTTCAAGAAGAGTTGGTGTGACGTGGACAGATAAGGGAAGTGGGAGGAGACACATCAGCGAGCAGTGAAGGCCTGATGGACAAGTAGAACAAGGAAATGTGGGCTGAGAAGGGACATGGAGAGAGAAGACCAGATAACAATGATAATATGAGGAGCTGTAATGTTATTATTGCAATCATCACCAACATCACAATTAGTAATAACGTATTTAAAACAAAAATATTTGAACCAATATATACATTATAAGTCATTGAGCTCCACATTATTATATACCCACTGTAAGTGCTTTTCTCTCTTTGATATTGTTTTAAATTGGATATCAATCCATATTATAAATCCATACATGATAAATCAACCAGGCTGATGTTGGATTTTTTTCATTCTCAAATGTCCTGAGACCACGGTGATTTATGTTGTGTTATATCATTTTACAAACAATTCTCATTGGCCCATCTGCTATATTCTTATTTCACACTCCCAAATAGTAATATCAATATTGAAAGAAATCTAAAGTCTATTTGAGCGGTCTTTGTATGTATTGTTCAGGCTATAATAATACATACATCTAACATACACAAAGCTACGGCAAACATTATATTATGACTTTATACCATAAAAAATAAACTCTCTTCAAGTTCAGCGACACACATCGAGAGATAGATCTATCAGTGATTCTTTAAGAATCTTTTTTTAGCGTTTGTAGTTCAGCACCAGCTATTCAGCTGTGTTGCACATATGAACTGTGGTTTTCTGACCAGCAACTTCTATTATTAGTTGAAGTAGGAAGTTACAACCCAATTCTACATTTTCACACAATGCTCTGTCTCAAATTTCCCTCACTCTTTAACCCATGTGAAAATCACACTGAGCACAAAACATCTCAACTTGCTGTTATTCTGCTCAATTCCACATTTGTATGCGCTGTAAATTTGGGTAAAGTGAGAAATGAAGTTTTCATGTTTTTCCTTAAAGCCTGTTCTTGACCAGGTACCTCCCCTCCAAATAACGAACACAGGAAGCTCAAACGTGTCTTCTCTGACAAGACAGCAGTTGTGTGGATAGAGACGACTGATTAATGCCATTAACTGTCAAAGGTCTTTCTCTCCTAGTGTCTCTGTTGCCGCTGGTTTCCTCAGTAGCTGTCGTGGTTCCGCTGCTGCTCCTGCTGGTCTTGGTGGCGGTCTGTCTGGTCTACAAGAGAAAGAGAGGAGCCGAGCAGCCTGTTACCCTCGTCCAAACTCAATGTCTGTGCTCACCAGGACACACAGCACATTACATGACACGAATAAAGCCTTATTCACATGGGACTAGTATTATCAGGGGGCAGCATGAGATTTCATCTCTGTTTTATGCATCGCATTGGCACTGGATAAGCAAAGTCTGTATCTTACATCATCCACCAGATATGATGTCTATATTCATATTATATAATAATATGAATTGTATATTATATAGACCTATTTATGTTCATGTCATATTCACAGACATCTTGCTCCTTGGCCAGTGTCAATGGGTCTCCATGCTGTGTAGAGAGATGAGCCTCCTGAATTTGCACCTAAAATGCAGTCATCAGCATCCATTGTTTGTGTTTGAATGCTTGTAAAAAATGACCTCTAAAATTCGTAAGACATTTTGTCCTGATGCTTGTGTTTGTGCTTGTGTTGCAGTGGCTGTCAGATTCAGCAACAATTATGAAAGTAACAAGTATGAGGACGAGGATGAGGATGATGTCTACCAGAACATTAATCCAGCGGACACCAAGAAGCAACTCAAAGAGGAAGCTGGGAGAGTGGAAGAAGAGAGTGACGATTATGAGGAGCCAGAGAGTAACGGAGATCAAGGTCCTGATTCTGACAAAGAAGAAGAAACCAGTGATGATGAAGCCGACTATGAAATTGTAACCCAGCCATTGGATGAACTAACTGTGGACATTTATGGAGAAGATGAGGATATTTATCAAAACTTTTGAGAAATTGTAGCTTGATCTCTTCCTGTAGTTTGTAACCAAATTTTTGTAGGGTTGGCCTATTTGAACAAATAAAACAATAAAACAAATATCATTTTTAGACCTGCCAGGGTAAAGAACTGGTCCACGGCCAAAACAGAATTTGCATTGCCCCCCTTGAGCAGTGTGGTAACCACATCTAGGTTCCTGCCGCCCGGCTCACAATACACCCAACCCCAAGGCATATCCCGGTGGACCCACAGGGTGGCGGCTCCATGTAGATTTAAAGGCTGTGCCCGGTTGAGCACCATGTGTGTGTTATCCCTCTTCCGGGCAAGGTGCTGTAACAGTTCTCTGGCCAATTGGTAAAGGGTCAGTGAATCACTCTTGGTCTGGCCCTTGTCCCGGGACCACTTTGCCTTGGGAGACCCTACAAGGAGCTATTGCCCCAACAACACAGCTCCCAGGGTCATTGTGCTACATAGCTACATATTAACCATGCAGACATGGTGGTATCGATCCTCTCATATTACTCTGAATAAGTGTATTTCCTAAAATGTTCAACTATTCCTCTCAGTGGTATCGACCACACTTATATAAATACATAGTTTATAAATGCTTTAATGTTGTTTGAAAGGCACATTTTAAATATGAGTTTTTTATCTTGAATATATCTTTACTCTTAAATTGTTATATTGTATTCAAATAAATGTCTTAATGATTCTTGTAAGTATTGCTTATCTTTTTGCACATAACCCTGAATCCATAACCATGTGAGCATGGGGGGAGGGGGGGGGGATCTTCAGCTAGATGAGCTCATACAACCATAAATATTGACCAGACTAGGCTGGGTGGTATAAGAATAGTCCAGTAATTTAGAGCTGAGGAATCGGCAGCCATCTTGAATCTCCCTTTCTATTTACGTCCCTGGCATCCCTTGGTTCATTGACATACTTATTTATTTCTGCTGTGGTCCTCGTGATGATTTAAAGGTTGCTATCTTTCTTTTTTTCAGTCTGATTATGTCTTCATCTATCCGACTTCAATCCAATTGTGTGTATCCAAATCAGCATGAACACCTATTCCATACAACAACCGCTCAAAGTCTAAAAATGACCACACTGGACGGAACACACGTCAACACCCTTTTTAGATGCTTGAAGATTAAAACTAATACTGTTCACCACTATATTAAAACAATAGATGTAATTTGTGAGAAGTGAGAAAATACCACAATAATGCAGCTCAATTGGTGAACTGGCTCGCATGTGATTGGCTAATAAGCCAATCACATGCGAGCCAGTTCACCAATTGAGCCAATGGCGTGAAGGCAGTTTTACAGAGCTTACGCCGAGACAGCCACGAATAGATATGACACCCGTTCCTTGTAACGTTAGCACACTTGCTTCACACACATGCAGACATACTCTGGGAAATAATAGCACTCTGAGCTCATCCATGGAAGAGGCAGTGAAGAAGCCTCGTAACCTGAGACAAAACAGGCTTTGTTCACAGTACTGGTCGACATGCTGAGTTGTGAACAGCTGCTAAAGTCGGATTCTTGGTTGTCAGTTTACCTGTTGGAAGGAAAAAAATGGATGTTTACAATTTGGCACATAGACATGTGAGCCACAACGACAGCAAAAGATTAGCCATCTGTTCTGGTACCACACTAACCACTGATAACCACATTTCAACACATTAGAGTTACAATCAGTTTTCCAGTAGGAATGAAGTGAATTGTCAGCTATTTTGTTTCATTGTCAAATGTAATTCTAGCTGTGGGTGACGTCCTGGCAGTTTGACAAATTCAAGTTTTGGGAGAAACGCTTATTCATTCTCTTTCCTACAGTCAGATGAGAAGAGTGATACCACACTCCTGCCTGTGCGTTGAATATCAAGCAGCTGGTTTGCTTATCTTAGCATAAAGACTGTAAATAGGGGGGGTTATGATAACGTAACAACTTCGTACAAAGTACGTTTATTTATTTATATGAATAAATAACTTTAACAACTTGAATATTAACTTATTAATATAACGTTAAAACGAATTCGCTGTCTAAAAAAACGTTTAATGATACAAAAACAACGTCGTTACTAGGCAGAATATATTTAAAACTCAATCCAATGAGTAGTTCATGTCCATACACTGAACTGCCTGAGGGGACTGATTTGCCCAGTTTTTCTTCTCACTTGAAGTGGTGTTTACTTCCAACAGCAACGTTTGTGTTAAATGAAAAGACATTTGTTGAATAAAGTAACAACGACTATTAACTCACATATTCTGATACTGCGACATGAAAAATGGGTAATGAGCTAATCTGTATCTGCAGCATATAATAGGAAGCGAAACTCCGATGCAGTGTGAACATAACACAAACAGGATATGACCATGAGCTGTCTTTAGCCTTTTGATGAGTTGCAGGGCATTCCTGACCTCGCTGGCACACACTAACAAACAGCAGTGAGCTCATGGGGTGTAAATAGCACGGTTGGAGGGACGGAGCGGGACAGCTGGGGTTTATAAAGGAGGGGAGTCCTGTGCAATGTTCCAAACTACCCAATAGAAGTCTACCAAGGAGAAGAAACTCTGGAAGCTCTCAGTTCTCACACTTCACCGGAGACTAAAGACATCAACTCTGAGAGAGGGAATCTGACCAGATAACTGACACTTTGCAGGTTGCAAGTCGAGCTTCTGTCTATAACTATCGCTGATATGATGTCCCAGCATGCAGCCTTGACCGGCTTGTTCGGCGAGGACCCTTTCTTCAGCCAGGAGCGGCTGCTGTGGCCGCTGCGTCACAAGGCCCTCTCATCGCTGCAGCAAGACTTCTTCAACCAGAGAACCAAAGTGGCCGACAGCCTTCTGGGGGGAATTCACGATCGGCCCCACCAGCTCAAATTTAGCCAGTTTCCCCTTATTTCCTCCACTTTGATGAGGTATGTACAATGAATGTGTTACTCAGTAGTAGTTCCACCTGTTTGGCTTTGTTAAAGGGCGTTTTCAAACCTATGGTTGGTTCAAGTCATAATCAGTGGATGAGTTGGGGAAGATGATGCGTTTTCCCCAGGGTTTGTTTCTTCAAGTGAATCAGTCACAAAAAGCCCCGATTCCCTCTTCGGCCAGCTTCCAGCAGCTGTTGATTTCAGGCTTCTGCATTCACAGTATGCAAAGCACACCTGGCAACAGGAGCCTTTTGGCTCAAACTTGCACAGTTTGCCTTGTAGTCGGGTCAGATCGAGGTCGGATCACATTCCCACCACAAACGAATCGCTCTAGAATGAATTAATGACCGGTACAGGAACACAAGAAGGTCTTGATGTGGTTGTTTTGGTCTGCAACCAAAACGTACTGTCGAACCAGTCTGACTCAACCGGGCTAAACAACGCAGGTTTGAAAACGCCCTCAGACACTAATGGAGTCATGCAGCTGATTCTGATCTAGATTCTGCTTATTTTACAGGTTGAGTGATGCTAAAGAGAGGGAGACTCCCAGCACGGAGCTGCACAAGGAAGCCCAGCTGGCCACAGCAAACAACAATGACCTCCTGGTGACCCTAGACGCACGCGGTTACGCCCCCAATGACATCACTGTCAAACTGGAGGGGCGTAGCCTGGCGGTGGTGGCCATGAAGCAGGCCGGAGCAGAAGAGAGCGAGTCCTGCGCCTCTTCTTCCTCCAGAGCCTCCTTCTGCTCCTCGGCCTCGTCTCAGACGGGATTTGTCCAGAAGATCGACCTTCCCCCTCACCTGGATCTGTCGCGTCTCTCCTGTTCCCTGATGGATGATGGGCAGCTGCGTATCCACGCCCCCGTGGCCAAGCAGCCAATCAGTGAGGAGCAAGAGGTTCCCGTTCGGTTCAGGACATCGCTGGAATTTCCCATTTCCGAGGACAAGGAGGAAATGGACTGAAGAGGAACAGAGAGACTAATGCACTCATGACAAACTTAAAAAAAACCTAAATATTATGCACACTCACATACACACTTCCACTACAAGACTGTCTATAATGAGTTAAGTTTACCATTACAAATTGAAGACAATATGTATTTTATAATAATTTACAATTTGTATAAACTGTTGAAATAAAATAAAGTGTTGATTTTCAAAAACTGATATTTTATTAGTACAGTGGTGTGAAAGAGGGAGAGATGCCAGCAGAGGAAAAGCTGATCTTAAGTTCATTATGTACTTATCTCTAGTGGTATCTAGCCATGCGGGTAGTTTTATGCTGGTATCCCCAATGAAGGGAATCTGGAAGGCACTGGAGGAATGAGTTTGTGATGCTCAACACACGAAAAACAGCAGCATGTGTGTCCGTGTTTCTGGATTGGTACAAAACATGCTGTTAACATTTTTATTTTGGATATAGTTAGAAATCGTCCTTCTGAAAACTGTTTACAGTATTCTGTGTGAATTATCCACTATAAAAGCAACAGAGTTTTTTTGAATACCATGTGCTGCCTTCTATTTTATTATAACATTTTTAATGTTGTGAGCAAACTAAATTCCATCAACCTTCATTGCATTGCGTAAATCTCCAAGATAGGCATCTAAAAACCTATCGATAAATCCAAATGTATCTGCATTTCAAGATACGGTAGTAGTATAAGGTATATAGTATGTCATAAAATCCATAAATAATCATGAAATGTCACAGAATATTTATTTTTATTTCAAAAAAATTGTTTAAAAAAAGTCATAGTATGGTAGGATAAAAAAAGTCAAAAAGGAATAGGACAGTATTATTAAGTCAGAGAATAATCACAGGCAAAATTATTAAAGACATAATGGTATACTATTTTGAAAAAGACAAAGCAGCGATGTGAGGGTCCCGGGACATGTGTACAGATTGTAAAGCCCTCTGAGGCAAATTTTTGATTTGTGATTTTGGGCTATACAAAATAAAAATAATAATTTTCTCTCCAAACATATCATTTGTACAAAATAATACAAAAGAAGCCACAAAAACATCCTATTGATTTGAATAACTTTTATTAAATCAACGCTGGATCACAGCAGGAAAGTTACAACATGAAATGAAAGAATAATATTCAGTTGATGTGATATGTTTACAGACTTAAAATCAGGTTTAACACTGTGAGGACATTTTCAACACATGAACACAAAACTCTCAGTACAGAAGATCAGACATGTTTGCCTTCAAATGCTGAACATCCACTCCTCTAACACTATAGTGAAGTTGGCTGATGACACCACTATAGTAGGACTGATATCAAACAACGAGGAGGCGCATTACAGAGAGGAGGAACAGGTGAGGAGGTGGAGAGTGTAAGTGAAATCAAATTCCTGGGAATCCACATCACAAAGGATCTGACATAGGCCCTTAACACCTCCCACCTGGTGAAGAAAGCCCAACAAAGGCTCTTCTTCTTGAGGAAGCTCAAAAAAGCCAAACTCCCCTCTCAGCTCCTAGTCAACTTCTACAGGAGCCCCATAGAGTCAATTCTCTGCCACTGCGCCATCATGTGGTACACCAGCTGCACTGCAGAGAACCGGAGAGACCTGGCCCGGTAGTTAAAACAGCGCAGAGGATCGTAGGAACCAAGCTCCATTTGATTCAGTTCACTCATGGATTCACTTTGGACCAATTCCGGCCGCTGTAGTGAGTTTTGTCTCTCATTAGTGACAAAGCATAATTTGTCACTTGCTTGTCTACAGGTAGGAAAAATGTATCAGTCCATCCATGCGTAAGAACTAATGCAGATTGTTTTTCAGAGGATAAGTTACATGTTTTCATAGTTTAGTTTTAGCCAACAACAGCTGCTAACTGCACTTCTGCACTGGAACAGAGGAACATGACATCAAGGAAACACCATTCATAGTTCAAATTATATTTTTGATATCCCTCCAAAAGTAAACAAGCAATAAGAACAATTTATTTCTGCATACTTTGTTTCATATTAGTATGAAGTTACTCCTCATATTTTGCTTTACTGCACCACCTAAAAATGTCTTTGATCAATAGGATTGCCTGAACTGTGCCGACATACCGTCATAAATGACCTTAAGCAACAGTCAGTGTCTGTGTGAAATGTGTTCATGACAACTTTGCATTTCAAAGAGGATTTGTGCCTGAACTAATAACTGTGTCCCTCCCCCACCTTTGAAAGCAAAACTCTGGCCCTGCCTTGAACCACAGTGAAACCAATTATACTTAAAGGATATTTAACTAATATTTGATTTCAAACATCCGTAACTACTACATCAATGCATCTAAATAACCATGACCTCTTGATATTTCGCGTTCAGCTTCAGAAGCACTGTGGGTCTTTCTCTACACTGGAGCTGATTGCTCCCCTTCAATCTTACACAGAGACACGGAAGAACCAGATGAGGACCTTAACTGAAACCTGAGCACGGGATAGAGGGGTTCAGTGAATGTGCAGTGGAAGGTGTGGAGGTGGATCAGCGTGTCGGCGGAGACTCTGTAGAAGGACAGAACGCCAGCGGGCCAGTCCAGATACACTGCTACTCTGCCAGCGCCGAAGGAGGCGTGGGTACCTCGTATGTCTGTCGTCCTCTTATCGTGACAGGCAGAGTAACCATTAGCAGAACAGAAGAGGCCCCAGGACTTGTTGTTCTCGCCAAGACAACCCTCTTCACACTCCCCTGTCCTTTTGATTCCTTTGTACGCCACTCCAATGTTGACCCATCCTCTCCACTCCGCCTCCCAGTAGCAGCACCCGGTCAAACCATCTCGACACAGAACCTGCTTCCAGTGGTGGAATCGCTCCGGGTGATCGGGGTACGGCTGCTCCTCTTTCACCTCTGTCACCTTTTTGTTGTCGTCGGACAGAGAGAGCTTGGTGTTTGCTGTGTTTGGGTCCAGCGTGAGTTCACAGACATCTGATGGGGACAATAAGACACAACTCAGACAGATTTTAGCTCGACATGTTCTGCTTCATTCATGATTCCTTTCAATTAGTTGAAGACGTCAACGTCTTAGCAAGATAGCTAGAAAAATGCTATCTGAATTTCACTCAAATCTGATGGAAAGTTAAGCTATGTTTAGTTTTTGATGCTTATCCAGATTGAACATTTCTATGTGGCTATTTATAATGTTTAGTTTTTAAAAGCTGTGAGACATGGAGGCGATCCATTTTTACCTTAATCTTGACCGTATCCATTTTCTTTTATCTTTTTGAGGTTTTCTTTTTCATCACTTCTTTCATAAATGTCTTCCAACCTCACTAACTTTGGTATAGCATTTGTATAATGGGTAGTAAGCATGGTCTTTATAGAACTCTTGGCAGCTGTTGTACATCTATATTAGTTGCTGATGACTTTAGGAATGCGTCAGGAATGTTAACTTACACATGAACGGTTTCAAGCGATGTCGTCCACCATGGTCGACACTGAAGCAGAAGTGAAACAAGAAATAATGGGAAAAAACACAGACAGACATTTGTAATTAAGCTGAAACCGTACACTGACGTCACTTACCTGAGAGTGTCCAGTCTCCAATGCGGATCCTCCAGTAAAGAAGAGAGCAGCTCGACCCCCAAGTCTCCTGGATGGTTGTAGCTCAGGTCCAGCTCTCTCAGGTGGGAGGGGTTGGAGCTCAGAGCTGAGGCCAGAGAAGCACAGCCTTCCTCTGTGACCTGACAGCCTGACAACCTATACACATGAACACATTAAGTTACAGAACAGACTTTCTAACTAGGTGCCTATATCTTCAATTAGTTGGGATAATATGGTGCCATACTGTCAGTGGACACATTTTCTTCAATACAAACAACTGACTTAGTGATCAAATTTGCATTTTTAGATATCCAATGAATATGTCATGTGGCTTTTATACATACTGTCTGATGTTTCAGGCAAGGTAAGTCAAGGAAATTCATACAGCACCAAGACCAAAAGCCTCAAACCAGAATAGCAGTCCCTTCAATGCTCATTGAATACTAGAAAACAATCAATGGTAAATTAAAAAATGAGCAAACTAGATTTAGAGCTGGATTACATTGTAGCTACGCAGTCTACAGATGAGGCCAGCATAACCTCCGCCATAGCTGACGTGCAGCTCCTCAAAAAAGGTACTGCAGAAGAAAATTGTATATCTTTAAATCGTATTAACTGTATTTTCTTTATATTGTGTATTACTGCCATGAATGCAAATGCCGTCCAACGTCGGATGTCATTACATGACCACCACCCAAACCTCCACTCCATTGCTTTACCAATCACTACATGTCACAATACATTCTGTATTGTATAGAATGTAAATTGCGACCTGCGCAATTGTCCAAAATGAATTGAATTCCTTATGATACCAAACAACTATGAACAGGCAAAGCTGTGGATACCTATACAGTTGACCCAAAGATCTGCTTTATTGATCATGTATTACATTGGGTTATGACTACTGACCGTAGAATTTCCAGTCTACAGTGTGGTTTCGCCAGTCCAGAAGAAAGCAGCTTCACTCCTGAATCCTGCAGGTCATTGTTACTCAGGTCCAGCTCTCTCAGACAGGAGGGCTGGGAGCCGATTGAGGCCAGAGCCTCAGAGTTTTTCTCTGACAAGTTACAGCCACTCAACCTGACGGGAAAAATACAAATCAGACACAGGAAGTATACATTGTCTCTTTAAAGTCTCTTGCAGAAACAAACAAACAAACTTTGATAAATCAACTTGAGCAAAAAGAAAAAAGATTCTCTCTAAAAATATTATTTTTTTTATGAAGACAAACCAACCAACCAGCATCAACCAACAAGAATGTTAACATTGAACCATTCTGCAAAACTCTAGATTATGTTAAATGACTACATTTTATGAACTATTTGTTTTCTATAATATCTACGCTTGGAAAGCACGGTGTGGTTATGTTTCGAGAAAGATTATTGTTATAGTAAATAAACTAAGTTTACGGCATGGTGAAGGTTAGGCAAATAAATACTTGGTTAGGGAAAGATCATGGCCACAGGTTAAAAATAAATAAAATCTGGGACGGAATATAGAAATCTGATCCCTGGCAGATTTTAATTCATAGTGATACTGGGCTGAGTCAACCACATCTGTTCCAAAAAATGAATGTCTAAAATAAAATCAGATTTACTAATCATGTATTGAATTCATTCAAGACTACTGACTGTAGAGTTTGTAGTCTGCAGAGTGGACTCTGCAGTCCAGCAAACAGCAGCTTTACTCCTGAATCCTGCAGGTCATTGTTACTCAGGTCCAGCTCTCTGAGATTGGAGGACTTGGATACAAGAACACAGGCCAGAGCTTCACAGCTTCTCTCTGACAGCTTACAGTCTCTCAGGCTAAGGGCAGTAGGGACAGAAAAAACAACTTTTATCACAAGAAAAAAGATTGCATTCAATGTAGAATTTGTCAGTGTACCTACCAGGATATTCTCGAAGATTTAACCACTGGCAGCAGCCTCAGGAGACCTTCTTCTGAAGCAGAGTATTTCCTCAAATCAAACACATTCATGTCTTTTTCTGATGACAGTAAGATGAAGACCAGAGCTGACCACTGAGCAGGGGAGAGTTTGTCTGTGGAGAGGCTTCCTGAACTCAAGTAATGTTGGATCTCCTCCACCAGAGAATGATCATTGAGCTCGTTCAGACAGTGGAACAGGTTGATGCAGCTCTCTGGAGACGGATTCCTCCTGATCATCCTCTTGATGTATTTGACCGTTTCCTGATAGTTCTGGAAGCTGCCTCCTGATGGTGTCAGCAGTCCTTGCAAAAGGGTCTGATTGGTCTGCAGTGAAAACCCCAGTACGAAGCGAAGAAACAAGTCCAGATGTCCATTTAGACTCTGCACGATCTTGTCTACAGCACTTTTGTACAGCGGATTTACCTTTGATTTATCCCATGACAGCTGGGGCCAGCAGGAACTTGATTGTGGTTCTGACAGCAGGTTGACACCAGCTTTGATGAATGTCACAAAGACATAAAGAGCAGCCAGAAACTCCTGAATACTCAAATGGACAAAACAGAACACCTTGTCCTGGTACAACCCTCTCTCTTCTTTAAAGATCTGTGTGAACACCCCCGAGTACACTGAGGCTGCTCGGATATCAATGCCACACTCTGTTAAATCGGACTCATAGAAGATCAGGTGGCCTTTCTGCAGCTGCTCAAAGGCCAGTTTTCCCAGAGACATGATGATCTTGCTGGTCTTGGAATTCCAGAGTGGATCTGTCTCAGCTCCTCCACAATACTTGACGTGCCCTACTTTGGACTGAACCACCAGGAAGTGGATGTACATCTCAGTTAGGGTCTTGGGTAACTCCCTATTCTCATCTGCGCTCAACACATGTTCTAGAACTGAAGCAGTGATCCAGCAGAACATTGGGATGTGACACATGATGTGGAGGCTTTGTGACGTTTTGATGTGGGAGATGATTCTGCTGGCCTGCTCCTCTTCTCTGAATCTCTTCCTGAAGTACTCCTCCTTCTGTGGGTCATTGAACCCTCTCACCTCTGTCACCATGTCTACACACTCTGGAGGAATCTGATTGGCTGCTGCAGGTCGTGTGGTTATCCAGAGGCGAGCAGAGGGAAGCAGTTTCCCCTGGATGAGGTTTGTCAGTAGCACATCCAGTGATGTGGACTCTGTAACATCAGTCAGGATCTCATTGTTGCGGAAGTCGAGAGGAAGTCGACACTCATCCAGACCGTCAAAGATGAACAGAACCAGGAACTCTTCAAACTTGCAGAGCCCTGCTTCTTTGATTTCAGTAAAGAAGTGATGAACAAGCTCCACCAGGCTGTACTGTTTCTCTTTCAGAACATTCAGCTCTCTGAAAGTGAATGGGAACATGAACTGAATGTTGTGGTTGGCTTTACCTTCAGCCCAGTCCAGAGTGAACTTATGTGTTAGAACTGTTTTCCCAATGCCAGCCACTCCCTTTGTCAGCACTGTTCTGATTGGTTGATGATCCCTGCCGGGTAATGGTTGGAAGATGTCTTCACATGCAATCAGAGTTTCCGGCCTTGATGGTTTCCTGGCTGCTGTTTCAATCTGCCAGATCTCATGTTCATCATCGACCCCTCCACTTCCTCCCTCTGTGACGTAGAGCTCTGTGTAGATGTCATTCAGGAGTGTGGGGTTTCCTGCTTTAGCAATTCCCTCAAACACACACTGGAACTTCTGTTTCAGGTTTATTTTGAGTTTATTTTGGGGCTCTGCAGCAAGAGTTCCTACACAAAAAAGAGCAATACAATTATTTAGAGGCAAATACAGCTTTCATTGACTCTGGGATTCAGCTCACCTGTAGTGGTTGCATAAGCAAGAGGGGATGTTTTCTTTACTCTTAATGCAAACCATTGTGCTCAAACATTTTCAATGTACCAAATTATCCATTGAGATTGTGCTCATTACTTATGATTTAAATATTTTAAAAAGACAATGACCAAATTTGTGGGATCGCCAACATTTTCAACCATTTTCCCATTCTCTCTGTAGAAACACTTACTGCTGTGTAGAGAGTCAGCCAGCTCCTCCTGCTTCATTCTCCTCAAGAAGTGCAGTGCGATCTTTAAAAGTGCCCCTCTGCTGCTTTTCCTCTGTTCTTCCTCTTCACCATCCACCACCTCCTCGTCCTTCTTCTGCCTCTCTAAGCACTCTGGGTAATCTGGACTAAGAACTTCCTGGAACTTCTTCAACTCAGTCTTCACAAAAGTGATGACGTTCTCCTCCAGAAGCTGTAATAATATGTAAAATATGATCTTTCATGTGGAATGAATGGGACACATCAAGGTTCAAACACGCAATGTAGCAAGGTGCTTATTCTGAGGCAGTTTTCAAAGGCTGGGTGAAAAGCCTATGGTCATAGCCACTGCCTGACTGTATCCCATTGGCTTTTAACTGGTGAACATATGGAACATATAGCGAATTAAAAACCCAGGTGTTTGCAGAGCAAGAAGGGACCATTGACGGTATATAAGAAGTGGACGTAGTGACAGAGATGTCACTCATTGGTTTGTGGACTGCTGTTTTGAAGCCTGGAGTTTGGCCATCGCCATCTTAGCTTTTGGTCGTCACCACAGGACAGGGTGGAGTTAAGTACGACCAAAAGCTAAACAAGGCCTTTTTGAGGTTACAATTAACTTTCACAAACTGAACACACACTTTGTAAGGATTAAAGTTGTAAGACCAAAACATAGACAACTCCCAGACCAGGCAACGCCGTAGTAGCAACCTGTCAATCACAAGGTAGCCCCGCCCTGAAGCATACCCTGCTGGTCTATTTGTTATAAATGTGGCCATAATTTACTCAATGATCATGCTGTGCGGAAGAAGACTTGAACCTAGCGATTGAGATAATAAACTCATGTTTACGATGTTTACTGAGGGAGTAGGAAGTCCAGAGGAGTTGAACCCCGATGGGCATCAGAAAGAATGCTAGTTTACGGCACTTCTGCATTGACTTCACTTTTCAGACCTAGAGGTTGCCGCCTGGAAGAGACTCATATTTGTCCGGCTGCCAGAAACACTCGGAATTAATGCTGAGGTCACTCTGAGTCAGCTGGATGTGTTTACATTTTTCTTTGGGCCTTTTGCAGTCTACACAATGGTTTAAGCGTGATTTGGGATTTAACTGTTAATTTGTCAATATTATGTTGGCATATTGGAGTAATTTGCCATTTGAGTGTGCTTCATTTGTAAAGATCTAACTCATTAGCCATGAGTCAGCATCTTCAGAGAAGTGGTTAAGCCAGTGTGAAATAAGACTCAATGTCAGTCTGTAATGAATTGAAAATACAATGATTATTTGTCTATTAGTTAGACAATGTACACACCGTGAATATGGAGGCCAGATCTGCCTCATTGTGTTCACTGTCAGAGTGAGTGATGGTAACCTCGGACCTCTCCTGGTGGACTCTGTGGAGAAAACATTAATTGTAAAAGATCCACAGATATCAACACACACACTCCTATCATTTACCTAATAGAACTGTATGCAGTTCTATATTATCTATCTAGTTTCGCCTGTGCTGTGTGGACTTCATACTACGTCAGTCGCATACTCCGCGCTAAACCTGCGTCAGTGTCAGATGTTGTCAAATCTCTTCTTCTTTTTTCAGAGCATCAAGATCTCCTTTCTGCTCGCTAGAAACATGGCTCCACTTCTTCGGTGCTAGGTGTACGGACGGATGTGTAAAGATCCTTCTAAAAACAATTCAAAAACCCTATTCATGTCCTTTGATGAGGTCACTACTCTTGATCACTGGGATGGGTGATCACTTTTAAAAGACACATCTGGTGTCTCCTGCTGGACTCTAATAGAAATACAGAAAGCGTCACCATTGTTGCATTGTTATCATTGGGTTCACCAACTGTTTTTTTAAATTGAAGACATTTTCACCTCTGCTCTGTAGAGTGACTTCCATCTCTGAAGTCTAAGGGTATAGCAATGGAGCGGTCGCTCTTCATCGACACACCGCTGGGCTCAGGGGAGTCTGGTCTCTCCTTCTCAACTCTGATAGAAATACAGAAAGCATCGGCATTTAAAATGTCTTGTTTTCATTGGGCTCACCAAGTGTTTTTTAACGATACATATTTAAGAAATATTCACCTCTGCTCTGTAGAGTGACTTCCATCTCTGAAGGCTAAGGGTTCAGCAATGGAGCGGTCGCTCTTCATCGACACACCGCTGGGCTCAGGGGAGTCTGGTCTCTCCTTCTCAACTCTGATAGAAATACAGAAAGCATCGGCATTTAAAATGTCTTGTTTTCATTGGGCTCACCAAGTGTTTTTTAACGATACATATTTAAGAAATATTCACCTCTGCTCTGTAGAGTGACTTCCATCTCTGAAGGCTAAGGGTTCAGTAATGGAGCGGTCGCTCTTCATCGACACACCGCTGGGCTCAGGGGAGTCTGGTCTCTCCGGCCGGACTGGCCTTCAATTGAAAACACAGATTATCTTGTTATTCTGATTTATGGTGAGGTTTAACTGCTTTCACATCTCAGCTCTTGAAAATGCATAACAGCCTCATCTTACCTCTTAGCTGTGGTCTGGCTGACACTTTCCACAGAGGGAGAGACTTTAGAAGGCGGGACATCCTCCTCTCCCTCCTCACACAGGTTCATATTGGGTGTACCCTTTTCACAGCAACACACTGGCCTGATTCAGTACAGGAAGGGGATTTCCTGTGAGGGAAATGCAAAACACAGTCTGCATTGCGAGTTGCAGCGTACAGGATATGACATTTTGTAAACTGTAACATGACTTTGTTGGCGGACGCATACAACTGCAAGGCTGTAATTCTAGTTTAAATAAGCATTCAAATGCACTACGGTCTCCACATCAATAAGCAATAGCAGTATGTAGGTGCTGCTTACAACTGTCTTCAGTTCAGTTCAGTCTCCTTGTTGAGCTCTTCCGTTCAGTTCAGTACAAAACTAGGCCTATACACATGGTTCATTAGGTTACCAGCTCAGAAACCACCTACTGTATCGGCAACTGAGTTAAAGGGACAGTGCGTAGGATTTGGTGGCTTCTAGCGGTGCGGTTGCAGATTGCAACCAACTGAACACCCCTGAGTTCACCCCTCCCTTTCCAAGACTGCAGTAACGTGAGCCGGTGAGTGCAAAACCATGTTCAAGCTTAACCATTAGAACTCTACTTTAGGAGCAACTGAAGTCAGATGGCGGCTGGCGGTACCAGGGTTTTGCACTCTGCGGCTCACATTACTGCAGTTTCACAGGCGTGTCAGAGAACAAAATGCACAAAAAAGGCTCTCGCTAGAGCCAGCTGGTTTTGTCTGCTTTGGGCTACCGTCGAAGCATGGCAGTGCAACACAGCAGACACGGACATGGTGCAAAGAGGACACGCTGCCCATGGAGAATGGAGGGCTCAGAGAGGCAAATGAAAACACAATTCTTAGTTTCAGGATATTATAAACTAATGGAAATATGATTGTAGTGACTTTAACAATATCCCCTTCTTTATATATTAAAGTCACGGTGGGGGCGAACGGGTGAACTTGTTCGGACGCGTGTTCCACAAACATTCCAATGTGCTGTCTTTCTTTCGATCCTTGATCCTTTTATTTTAACACCTATTGGCACCGTAACAGAATATAGGATACGTTACTTGGACACGACACACTGACACGCTAACACGCTAACACGGTCAAAAACTGTGAGCTTCCCATCCGCACACACACACCTGATCCTCATTACCAGGCACTTACATATATGCACATTTAAGTTAATGTGTCACCCACTGTTCAATGTCAGAACTGCATGCATTTCCCTCAAAGACAAAATAAAACAACAAAACTACATTATGGCTCCAACAATGATATTGCATGTCTGCTAATAGATCCCCCCCCGAAATGCTACACACTGGTCCTTTAATGTATCATGGTGGTTTCTGCTGCTTTGGTGAGATCTGTCTTCATTACTTTTGTTTAAGGAAACTGGTTCCAAATGTCCCACGGTTCTGTCTTGGAATATAAAGTACTGTAAATTTCTCTCTCATAGAAGTAAATCTGCACACATACAACATCCTCCTTCCCAGGACCCTCACATCGGTACAGGAAAAACTCCCCAAAAGAAACCCTCTAACGGGGAGAAGCAAGAGGAAGGAACCTTGGAGAGAGCAACAGAGGAGAGATCCTCTATCAGGATGGACAGACGTGACATAGAGGTCATGTGTACAGAATGAACAACATTACAGTTACAACACATCTGTTGTGAGAGAAGTGAAAAAGTGCACACTCTGCTTATTGTTGGGTTCATTCATATAATTTACCTGAGTGACACTAAAAGCAGCGTGTCGTCGGGTGATTGGCCAGTCTGTGGGTTCTACCAAGTGTCTGCTAGGTGGTGCGCATTGACTTACAGAATTGGAGCATAACTGTTAACTGAACTGAGCCCATAAACATCAACAAATACGTGAGCATATCCATATTTTCATCCAATAGAGGACGTTTATTTTTCAGGCCTATTATACTTTTTAAATAACAGTTGGTTAACACCGTCAATGACACCCACGTCACGAATGCATTATAGACATACTTGTAGTGTGTTATTATCTACTAATTGCTCTGTATAATGACAGTCATAAGTCATAAATATTCATAACTCTTAATGCAATAATCATAAAACATTAAAAAGCACTTCAATCACTTTAATGTATAAGGTCATAATACTTCATACTTATTTTACTATATACAGCATCATTAGTTTTACAATGTTTTGTGTGTCGTTCTCGTATAGATTTATTGATATGAAACAACGAACACTTATCGTGACTTATTAAGCAGCTTGTAATGCATCATGTCCGCCGATACCTCATGTCTTCACCCAAGAGTAAACACAACCGCATTATTATGCATTATGAAATGATCATAATGTATGACGACTAGAGAATCATAACACACTGTGATCCTTGAAAAGTGAGTCAGAGACGAGCAATTATGAAATATTATGATACTTGACCTTATCAGTCATATACATGAGTTCTTATAACTATAATTACACAGTGCTATAAGCACAATATTCATATTGTTATACGTTTGTAATGCATTATAGACATGGGGCGTACCAACAGTTACAGCAACAAGTGTTAGATACATAAAGTAAATAAAAGTAAGCAAAAAGAGGAGACAACACTATAAACATGATATATGACAGGTCAAATGGATAAAAGAAACTAAATAAATTCAACATTGGCAAAACCAGAAAGTTAAATGAAATAAGAAGTTAAAACAGAGGAAAGCATCAAATCCACATGACACTTACGTTGTCAGCCTGAGTTTCTTCTCATCTGGTGTCTGACAGGAACTTCCCTAACGAAAAATAAAAGAAGTGTTAACAAGTGCTGCAGTTTCATTTCCTCTACGTCAGCAAAACTGGCCACAAAGACATGCAGGGGCAAAATTAAATATTCCAACTTAACACCATAAACAGACGTTTTATTATATTCCCGAACGCAAAAGTACTCAATTACGAGGAAAGGTCCTGGATTTGAAAATAAAAGTAAAAAGAAGTATTATCAGCAGCATGTGTTCAATTGTAAAATGATTCATCATGCAGTAAAAGTCCATTTAACATTCATTCTTTTTACTTTTCCTCTTTTCTAAAGTGTTCAGCCATTAGTGTCTCTTGTGTCACATGGCGGAACCGTGCTGGATCACACATCCTCAACACCACAAAATCACATTGAGCTTCATCAGCAAAAGGTCTGAGAGAAGGAAGTTGTGTTTGGGTGTCGCAATGGGAACAGCTGTCATGAGTCAATGGAGTGGTGGCCGTATGCTGAAAGGGACGGAACTCTTTGTGTTCACTTCATGAAGCACCAAATGCAGCGTCATGGGTGGGAATGGAGATAATAGCATGTTTATATCTGTTAGATGACACGCAGCATGGTTTTGTGTTTCTTTTCAAATGGATGCTTCTTTAATTTGATCTCTGCACATATTACAGTTCAAACATGTCCATCAGCTACTTGATCCCTGTTTGCACTCATTTCAACTAATACAACCAAATAGCTGCTGGCAAACTGCACAAATAATTAAAATGAGAAACGTTTCAAATCCCACATATTAATTAAGGAATCTGTTTTAAGGTATTGTAGACTCAAATGATCTGATCTGATTACTGCAGTGATTGATGATGGACTTCATTGAGCTTGGAGAAGAGCAGGACTTGGTGGTGAGCGTGGAGGATGAGGCCTCTCTGATGACACCCGTTAGCAACCCTACACTCACACCTGCTCCTTGCCCTCGACCTATTCCCTTGAGTATCCTCCCGCTGCTATGACCCAGGACACTGTGCCCCCTCTGCTGACCAGCCTTATGCCACGATCACAGCCAAATAACTGGGACAGCGCCCGGATTGTGAGAAAATCACATTACTGGCATTCTTTGGTAACATTTTGGGATGAGTTGTACATGAGAGCAGGCTACGAACCTCGGGTTCCCGTCTTCTAAATGATCCATTTTTGTCCGTCCATTAAAACTTCCTTTGTGCTATATTTCCTCGTCCACTCTAAAGACGTCATGAGTGGAGACTGCACTATAGTCGTCTGACAGCTCCCTCTTCCTCATCACCTGGCCCGGCATCCCGAGCTCACTCTATGCTCACAATCAAGCTGATGTCTCTACAAAGGGCGAACTTTCCTATATCTGTGATTTAAAGGATACAATGATTCATAAGTGTGCATATACTTAGAATAGGTGATTGGATAAACCATTCGTACAGTAAAAACATATCAGATTATTGGTATGAATACATGCTTACATTCAATACACACATACATTTTCCTACCACACTCTCTAGAGGTAGAGCCATCTTGTTTTCATCTTTATCTGTTAAAGGCACTTTCTTTTTATATTTATATATTTTTGATCTATTGTGAATTCTATACAAAGGCACACACACACAAAGACCACAAGGAGGCGACAGGATCCGTTTTCTCATCTTTTAATAACACATTCATATCTATGCTGTTTTGTTTACAAGGAGTTTAAAACAAGTGTTGATGAGGACTAAAGGAAGCAGGCAGGCAGAGGGTGAAAGTCCATATACTGTAAAGACCAGAGTCGCCATCTGGCAGAAGGAGGAAGACTCGCTCCGCCTCACGCTGCGTCTCGTTGCAACCGCACATATCCAAGTGCATGGGGGCGGAGCTCAGAGCAGCGCGAGGAGGACAGAAATGGTACGCGGCCTCCCTCCCTCCACCTGCAGCTACCCGGTCAGCTAAAACAAACAACAGGTCCTTTTGCTTTTTCAAACGACTCATGAGAAGAGAAAATAGATCATCGATCAGTGGAGAAGGTCCTCACAGGGCGCTCTAACTCATGTAGGCTTTTTCACAGAGAGAAAGAAGATACTAAATGCACCCAAACACAAGAGATACAATCTGCTGTCATAAAAAAGAGAAAAAAAAATTATAAATCAACCAAAAATATTTTGAAGTTAAAAAGTGTAAGTTTAACGAAATTAACAAAAGAAAATGCAAATTGGGAAAAGAAATAATCTCATTTATGTTTTTTTCTCTTTTTTTAAAGAGAAGAAAAAAAACAGGTGGCAAGTTTTTGTCTTCCCCTTTCAGATTATGAATTCATAATCCTTTGATAAACAACTGAGAAAGGAGAAAGAAAAGAAAATCATCTTTGGAAGAAGTAAAAGTTTTGTTTTCCTTTAATAGACTATCCACTACAGTATATGGAGATGCTGCTACCCATTATTCATTTACCTATATTTCTTTCGAGCAACTTTTTTTTTGTTTTATCGTTTTTGTGTCATTAAAAAAAAAAAAAAAAAAAAGAATTACCATTTACCAATTTTTTTTCCCAAGAGGTAGATCAACAAAACAATTACATGGTTACAGGTGTCGTGCCCCTTGATTCAGGAGGTGAGATCACGGGGGGGGGGGGGAGCAGCAGGGCGGAGCTGAAGGAGGATTGTGGGTAATGTTAGCGGTCCGAATACAGTCAAAAAGAAACAAAAGAAAAAAACGGTGTTGTTGAAGTTGTGATTCAAAGTGAGGTGACTCAATCAGCTTTCAACAGTCACGTTCTAAAACAGAAGCTGTTCAATTCATTATGATTTAGCCAAACAGGTTACTGAACGTTCTACACGCGTGAAGAACAAAACAACAACTCCGTCCCGGCTGCCCACACCACACCATCCCAAAATGTGTCCTTATTGGGTGTTTTTTTGTCTTTTTTCCTTTCTTATTTAGTCATTTATTTTTTACAGTCCCACCTCTAAGCTGGAGAAGGACAATTTCAAGACCCAAAAAATAAATTAAAGTCGAAGAGTGAAGGAAAATAACAAAACTAACAGACTGTCTGCGTGTCTGTTTGCGATTTAAAAAAAAACTAAAATAAAATAAAAAGAAACAATCTTCCAGCTGAGTTTGCTTATGTTTTGAGGTAGCGTTTCTAGTTATGTGTCAAGAGGTTTGTTCGTTTCGTCTCGGCGGCGTGTCCCTCTGCCGGGTCTCCGTTTTCATTTGTGGAGACTCTGCACCCGTCTCTACTGAGGGACAGGGGGGGGACACGACAAAGACGTTTGTACTGCTTGATCACCAGCTTAGCGTCTGTCTGCCCTCTATCGTCCTTCAGGGTTGAGCTACATGCTGGAAGGTCTACAAAGCAAAGCGGTGTACTGCTGCCACAAACAAGAAGCTGGGTGAGATGGTTTCACCCACAACTACGCGTTTCCAAGCTTCTGATCTTTAACTTAAAAAGACAACACCAGTTGTTTTAACCCATTTACTGCATTAGTGCGGACCATTTTCTAAAGCATGCCGTAACATTTTAGATTCATGGGCTAAGCAATGTTGTGTGGGAAGGGGTCACCCATGTGGGGAACCCACAGAGAATTATTCCCCCTAAACTCGATAGAGCATTTTGCCGTCATTTAGCCAATTGGTTTTGGTGTTCATCAGCTCATATCGTCACTTTCAGCTACAGAGGGCTGAATGCTAATGTCGCTCTGTATCTAATCGATGCGTATAAAGGTAACGGTTTGCTAACAACTTTGTCATATCAAGCCACTTCCAATGTGATAATATGTTACGTAATGTACACTAAACCTACAGCAGATCTTTACGGAGAGTGGGGGCCTGGTGGGGTTCCTTACAGCGAATTCATGCCCAGGGCCCCCTAACGGGTTAATCCGGACATGTTGAAACGTGTTGTTCCAACATGTCCCATCAAAGCTTGTCTTCTTATTATAGTACAATTATTGGATTCACAAATCCTAAATATGGTGTTCGGGTAAAAAGGTATATTTTTTTATCATGGACGACAGTAATACTACATAGCAGTTTATAGTAAATGGGATAAAACCTGACCTGGTATGGTCCTTTTAACAGTCTTGGACTACACAACAAAATAATTGAAGTTTGATGCTTGAATTTTATTGTGGGGCAACTCTTTACTTTTCCCCCCCAGTTTGTGGCACCTCACACTGCCAAACTCTGTTCCAGCTGATACAACTTATCAATATATCACTCAACTTGCATACACATAAAAGGACAGAGGGTTGACATTTGGGCCCAGAAATGATGCAGACTTCCTCGGTCTAACATTTCCTGTCCCGGTCAGGACGCAGGCTTAATATTCGTGTGAGCCGTAGAAGCGGTACATAGCACGGTGTGTCTCACTCTTTTTTTTGTTGTGTAGCGGAGACACAGCGACCCAAAAATGTATTGTCTCTACTGTACATACAAAAACCGGATGAGAAGAGGTCAGTTCTAAGACGAGATATCGCCATTTGAATGCAGCAATCTGAAACACTACGGAAGTTATCTTCAGACCTTTTCTCGGAGTTCTGTATTTCAGGTTATTTGCTCAAAATGGCTCCACGCTGCATTTTGAACTGATCCCCTCCCTGTGTGTTTGGCACAGTTACTGTCATGTACTGAGCTAAGTGTTAGTAGTTTGTCGTATTTAGTAGCCGTTTTGTTAGATTTGTGAAATTCAAAAGAAAAACAATAAAAGATACATTTGATAGTTAAAAAAAGGTGGTTAACCTAAACAAATGTAATTAAAAAAAAGTTTGAAATGAAAGGTCTTGAACAGAAGTGAGGCATAAAGAACACGATGGAGACCAGCGCAAGAGAGGGCGAGGGACCCTGACGATCCCCCCCCGCTCCGAAAAATGAAATGATTTTTTTTTGTTTCTAAATAAAAAGGAAATAAAACCATCTCACTCTTCTCCCGGAGTTCAGAGGGCAACAAATTTAAGGAGAAATAATTCACTTTGTTTTGTGGAAGGACAGAGGGGAAAGGAGACTGTGGAATTCAGCCCACTCCCTCCTCCCCTGCTCCCATCCTTCCTTCTCCTCTTCCCTTCACTCAACACCTTTTAAAAAGAATTGCATCAGGCGTCACGGGAGGTTCTCAGTCGTTTTTTCCGCAGTGTGATGTTGTCGACATATTTCATCAATTAGTGCAACAGTACGTCCCCCAGATGTCATGTCCAAAATAAAGCTTGCTAGATTGTTGAAAAAAAAAAGAAAAAAAAAAGGAAGAATCCTAACCGATCCAAAATGGCTGCGGGCTGAATAATGAATCCTAAATAGCGTGTCTTGGTGGTTGTGAACAGAGCTCTATGGTTTCAGGTGGGAAGAGGCGGAAACTTCACGCAGGGCGACCCGTGTCGAACTGCAAAGTTTACCGCCTCCGGGCAAAAATGGAAGCATAGACACGATGGAATAGACTTTTCCCTGTTTTGACGGTGAGCCGGTTGGGTGTAGCCGATGAAGGCTGGCGGTGGACGTCGCCGAGCTGACGTGATGGACGTCGAAAAGATTGAGTTATCTGGCAGTGTCCTTCAGCAACTTGGCGCAAGCTTTCCTTCTCTCTCTACGGCTTTTCCCTGTTCCGATTTCTTCTTTTTTTACTCCAAAAATACAAAAGTATCGCGATCACCTAAAAATCTTATGTACAGGTTTGAATCTATTTCACAGCTGCGTTCATGTTGTTTTAAACTCTCGCTTTTCCTTTTTTTTCTGCTCCCACTTTTAGTTATTTCAAAAGGTTCTCTCTCTTCTCGGGCAGTTGGAACACAGACGGAGGCCCCATAGGTTCTCGTCCTACTTTTTTCTGCTTTTTCTTCTTCTAAAGTTTCACCCGACCAACATCCCCTGACAGAAATTAACATTTAAAACCAGTGAACACGTACACCACCATTCGCTTTCACACACGCACACACACGCACGCACATGTAGCCAACGGGGAGCATCTGAGGTGTCGCGGTCAGTGTACAGGTAATAAATATTCACATTCAGAGAAGTCAGAGCTAGTTCAGGGGTGTGTGTGTGTGTGTGTGTGTGTGTGTGTGTAGCTAGAATGCCCTCTTCTACCTACAGTCATGCTGTAGGCGGACCACTCTGATCTGACGAGTTCCAAAACCAGGTGAGAGAGGTGAAGGAAATTGTCTTTTAAAGCTCCGTCTCACACGTATCCTTTGAGGGTGAGAAACCTTAACCTCTTGATCGCTTGGAGCCCTCTCGTAGTGTTTGGCGCTTCGTGATGATGTCATCACAATAAGGCGGGAGAGGGAGGTTCTTTTCGGGGCAGGCGGCCAGTAGCCACGGGAAGACGCGAACCCGAGGAAGAGTGTAACCTCCTGTGAGGACGTGAGCTCTGTTTAAAAAGGCCACCGTGTGCACCTCAGGACCCCCCCTCTCGAGTTAACACCGCTCCCCATTGGCCAATATTTCAGCTGCTCCAATCACACCTCAGGAAGACAGAGAGCATGTTTCCCTCAATTTACAAAAAAAGAAAAAGAAAGAAAAAAGGCAAAATGGCACTCTACCAATTTCCTCTGTTGACCAGCAGTTTATCAATCTCTGCTTTGGAGAAAAACACGCAGCCTCCTCGTCATCCTGAGCACATTCACCCATCATCTCACACACGCCAAAAAAAACAACAGAAAAAATATAACCAAAGCAACAAGACAAAATACTTTTCTTTTAAAAAAATAAACAATATTCAGGATTAAACAGCTCTTTCTTTTTTTCATCTCATATAAAACACCAGCAAGCAAAAAAAAAAAAAAAAGTTAGGAATAGTGAGGTAACTTTACCCTGAGGTAGGTTTCTTTCTTTTCATTTCTTTCTCTAATCTGTTCTAATCTTGGCGAGAGCGCCCAGGTTTAGACCCCGCCCCTCATCATCATACATGAGCAGGGTCTGGAGGCTCCGCCCACAGGCCTTTGACAGAATGGGAGAGAGAACGAGGAAGCCCCACCCCCCCACACACATACTTCGGTCTGATTTTACTTTTTCTGAGCTCAAGGCAAAAAGCTTTGGATGACTTTTGGCTTTTTGGTTCCCGCGCTGAACCGAGGCCGGTCATTCTTTTTATAATAATAATAATAATAATAATAATAATAATACTACAAGCATTAGAGGCCTTGTTTGTCCGAATGAACAAAGATACCTTTGATGCAGGGATGGTCTCAAGGGCCCCAGCTCCTCTGAGGAGTACGCCATCCTGTCCAAGACCGGCCTCGAGTGCCCAGCGCCGGAAGACGGCAATGAGTGGAAGTCTCAAGACGCGCCTCGTCCTGAGGAACCTCACGCTGCCTTCGATACATTCACCTGAGGGGCCGGGCTAACTCACATATCATATATATATAATATATATAAAATATGCCGTTTCAGGTGCGGGGCCGCTAGCCAGCTAGCATAGCCGGCTGTGTCTTTTCCCGAAGCTGTTCTATAACGGTTTCACGTCTGCGTGAGCTGAGCCGCTGCAATAGAACTGCAGGACCAGCCGCGACCGCCGCTCCCCTTACTGTCTCCTGCTGCGCCTTCCGCCACACGGCGAATTGTGGAAAGGGGGCCCTCGGTGCCTCCCCAGCCCACAGCCCCGTTGTAGGCTATATTATGCTACATATCATAGACGAGGGACTGGGAAAAGTACAGAAGACCCCTTTTTTTCTTTTTTTTTTAAAAGGCAAGGCGGCCAGACACAGCATTTCTTAACATTTACATGAAGATTATATATTTACAACCTCATATTTTCTTCTAAACTCTCCGCTATTCGGATATGTCTTTTTTTTTTTAAAGAGCAGTGTTAACATCTGCGGCCCCTCTTCTAGACTTTCATTGGCTGGCGAGGTTAGAGGGCGAGTTGGGCTGGCGTTGGGCTGGCGCCAGACCCCCCCCCCCCCCCCCCCCATGTGCTGCTGCGGTCGGTTTCCTCGTCCCCTCTCCCGCCTCACTGCATTCTATCGATAATAGCTCTGAATAAAACATTTCTATACATATATCTCTATGTTTAAAAAAAACACCCTTAAAATATAGGACTGACTGCAGATGGCGGGAGAGGTCGGTAGGGGACAATGGAGGAACGAACGGGGCCCCTGCTAGTGTGTCTCCGCAGTGCATGTGGAACCAGGCGGACGAGTGTTAAACCCGTCCGATGCAGGATCTGTGAAAGCTGCAGCGGGTGAGGAGCTGGCTGCAGCCCTACTGAGGCACACTAGGAGGACGGCGCCCCCTCCCTCTCCATCCCTCCTTTCCTTCATCCCTCCATCCTCACTCAGTCTCTCTTCTGGCCTGGCATCTGGTTTCTGTTATCGCGTTACATTTTATCTTAATAACCTTAATTTTTTTTTTATTCATTTCATTTTCTGATTCTCTCCGGCTATCGGGCGTACTCCCTCCCTCTTTATGTCTCTCCCTGTCTATCGCTGGGTCCGTGTGTCGCTCTCCTGTATCCGTCTGTCAATCCGTCCGTCTGTCTGTCTGTCTGTCTGTCTGTCTGTCTGTCTGTCTGTCTGTCTGTCTGTCTGTCTGTCTGTCTGTCTGTCTGTCTGTCTGTCTGTCTGTCTGTCTGTCTGTCCGTCTGTCCGTCTGTCCGTCTGTCCGTGAGGCGTGGGGGGCCCCACGGCATGTGAGGAGGATGGCAGGGGGACCCTCACTTCCTGCGCGGCTGGTGGTCCTGAGTCACTCCCTGCGTGGGGCTGCCCATCTCTGTGAAGCCCTGAGGGTTAGGACTGGGGCCCGAGCCCATCCCGCCTTTCTGTGGCTGTTTGACCTGGGTCAGGATGTCCCGGATCTTCCTCTGAGCCAACTGGAGGACAGAGGACAGATGAGAATGGTTTGTGGCAAATTGAAAGCTACACTTGGTAAGGATCTGTGGGAATAAATATACAAAGATGGCGACTAGCTGGTGAACATAGTGAAGCATTTAGCAGCTAAAGAGACATCAGGAGGTAGTTAAGATCAAACCAGAGCATCAGGGAGACGGATAACCGGACTTGTATTTGTCAGGTGGCAAGAAACGGGTCTCAAAACCAATTTGCTAATCAACTTTAAAGGTGATCGTTCAACTGTATTTTACATGAATTACTTTTACAGAGTTGTATTTAATATGTTATAGTAACTGGCTGCAGTGTTAACTGTGTAACATGCTACTGATTAACCATTAAGTTAAATTAGCTGTCAATGATGTAATTCTCTAATATGTCAACGACAGCTGTGGCAAGAGGCATCTGACAATAACATGAATTCATAGGTTTGCTACTAGATTATACTTGTACCCTTTTTCAGGGATGGAAATGCAAAGATCCTAAAGATGTCAGTGCATTTGGCGTTTGCATTGGAATTCCGATGCGTTGCCGGTCTGATGCACAGGATATCAGTATGCTGTTCTGTTACAAACGAATGAATAAGTGACGAGTCAAAGCTTAATGACGGAGGCGATGGAGTAGTAGGAGTACCTGGCTGGCGTAGAAATGTCCATTGATCTTGACAATGACCTGGTCGTTTTCATCAGGTGTCTGTTCCCTGGGGACCACCACCTCAGCCGCTGTCAGGTTCTGAAGCTCATTCACCTGAAGACACAAGTTGTTGTTTTTTACTTTAAGAGGAAGTAACAACCTGATGACAGAACCTTGTAGTGTTGAAGCAAGAGGGAGCTGAAGCGTGAGGTTCGGGTGGCTTACCGTCTTGCCCCCCTTGCCGATGACCCTTCCGGCTGCAGCGGCGGCCATCTTGATGTGGGTCTCCAGTTTGACCTCCTCCTTCGGCCCGAAGAAGTTCTCCTCCTTCAGTTTGCCGTAGATTCTGCCCTGAGCCTGCAAGAGGGAGAGGAAGAGGTTAATGATTATTTTTGATATCGCTGGATCATAACAGCAGTTTGTTACGCCCACATCGACACAAAATAAATGGGATGAATATTAATCAGCAGGGAATGTCTTACCTTAAACTGAGCCTCTGGGGGTCCTGTCACAACCACCATCCGCATTTTGGAGTCTGGAGCTTCAGCTGGGGCGATCTGAAGGAGAAACACCTCACTTATAGACACTTCAAGCTATGACGCTCTAGGTACCCCTCTAGCATCCGTTCTGGGCGTGTCAATTTCGGTGGTCTAAAGCCCAGTTTGTACTCGCGCTTGCCGCCATAGCACGAGCCACTGCAGGTGGCGTGCAAGCTCCATGCGTGAGCGGAGGCGTTCACGCTCGACGCGCTGTTCGTTGCATTGTTCTCCGAAATGCCACAACGCAACAAAATTAACTGAAGAATCAAAAAGACAACCAGTGTAACCGGCAAAAAGAGCACAAACCAAAAGGCAGTTTTTACATAATTTGCTTTGTGCAACCTCAGCAGACTTCACAGGGCGAGCGTCGTCTTTATGAGTTCAGAAAATGGCATTCAAAAAAATTACAAAAACACAGTAATGATTTAGGGAGACCATAATCGTCAGACAAGCATTTCATGAACCTAGATTATAGTAGTTTGAGGATAAGCAGAAACTTAAGCGAGACCCCTCATGGTACTGCGACGTGTTTGGTGGAGTGCGTCGGGCCCAGTCACTGACCTTGATGGAGGCCCCGGCGAAGCGGCTCAGCTGCTTGATGTGCTGTCCCTTCTTCCCGATGATGGCTCCCACTGCCTGGGCTGGGATGTAAACGTGGACCGTCTCCTGCTCCGGAGCCTAAACACACACAAAGCAGAAATGTCATCACAAAAAATCTGTTACTGAAGCGATACGTTGTTGTAGGAGCCAGGTGTGGCCTGTGTCATTTTGTATGCCCTTTTTTTGTCACTTCCGGTACACGTCCGGTGATTGAGTCACGTGGTGCTGGGAATAGTCACAATGGGGGTTTAACAGCTGTCAGAATCAGACTAGGGGAAGGATTGGAAGGAGAGGGGGTGAGAGAGGGAGCCTTATTTTTGTTGACCGTTATTTCACGTTATTCTTCACGTTATTGTTGGAATGCTGTTAAGCATTCCAACAATAACGTGAAGAATAACATCAAATGTTCAGCTCTTTCAGGAGAGGTGTGATATGACTTTTCATATTGTAATCTTTAAACTTTTTGAATTATTAAGCTTTTTGCAATTTGTTTTTGAATTGGATATCTATTTTCAGCAATGTTTTTGCGATTAATTTCAGTTTTCAGCATTCCAACGCATTTTCAGCAGGAAATGCTTTTTCTAGTTCACATTAGTACTGTCATTATCTGAGTTATACTTGTATGTTATCTGGAATCAATGTTATTTGTTGCCCACAAAATAAACACTCCAAACTCATCCACGGGATTCCGGAAATCATTTAACGTTACAGCCAACGCGCCCGCAAGTATAGATCTCCCCCACTTAGCCTCTCGGTGACTAAAAGGAAAATTGCCGCTAGTCACCTATAGTTGTTATTGGGACTTCACGGGGAACTCCTGTGTTTTCAACCTGGATCCTATTGTCCCACGTTTTGGTGTCTAAGTGACTAGAGGGGGATGACTCCAGCATTGAGGGACAAAATAATCAGTACTCAATCAAGATCTTTGAGAGATTTTTTTTTTTTTTTTTTTTTTCCACTCTCCAGTTTGATTGTCTGGTTATCTTTAGCTTATAACATTTTTAGTGAATGTATATTTATGGATGGTGTATATCTGGATGCATGCATCGATGTGCACATATAAATATTTGTGTTCATACATGTGTGTATCTGTAAGTGTATATATGGATGAATACAAAGTATCTTTTTCCTCTTTTCTTTCTCGTTTGCTCACATCGTGTATAAAACATTAAAATAATAATAATTTGAAATGCATGTAAATAAATTGGGCATCACGTGACCATACTGATTCATGACTTTATTGCGATGAAGTTTTATTTTCTTTAACAGAACTGTGTAAATAAATGCATGAATGAATTTGCAGTTCTTACCCCGAAGCAACCGTAGGGGGCGCTGCCGGACGCGTTTCCAGGCGGGGGTGGAGGCATATTGGAGGAGGAAGGGAAGAGGCCCAGAGCACCCAGGTTGAGCCCAGGGATCAGGTGGGTCTGTTGCTGAAGAGAAGGAGGCTGCAGGTTAGAATCCATCTCAAGCTTTACAAGTCTGTGTGTGCACTAAACATAGCATGGAGCCCCAAAGTGTTTCATATCAAACGAATAAATACGTAATAATGGAGCGAGCAGACTCACATTCATGGCGGCGATGTCGTTCTCGTAGGCCTCTCTGACCTTCTTCATGACCTCCCCCTCGGCGTTGGCGCAGGCTTCGATAGAGCCTTTGACTGTGATGGTCCTCTCTGGATTGTACAGCGTCAGGTCCTGAAGACTGCACACATTACAGAAGAGGGAGCGCATCAGTTTATTTCAAAGTGACAAGTTGCTGTAAACGTCTCTCAGTAACTTGATGAACGTGTATGTGTTGTATATATTTTTCCATCCAATAAATTACCTTATTATCCCTAAAGAATTAGATGAAAGTGACCTTTCGCTAAGCCCCGCCCTGCCCCGCAGCCACTACCACAGAGTGTCACTAACTGCAGTCCACGAACAAATATCAAATTTTTGTAAAAAAAAAAAAAAAAAGACAGAAGGGTCTACAATATGGGTTTGAAGGAGATGATCATGATTGAAACTGATTCAGAGTAAACGTGAACCTCCACATCACCTGGAGATCCAGACAGAAGACAATGAAATTAAAGGACAACACTGTTCCTTTAAAGCTGGGCAGGTCTTTATTCACTGTAACAATCATCAAAAAGCAGCATCTGTATACATTAAGTATACCTTTAGTAGCTAGCGTAGCACAGAAGCGGTAAGGCAAGTTAATGATATGCTAACGTACTCTGCTAATGTTAGCTACACTGGTTTTTCGCAGAAACGTAACGTTTTAGAAACCCGTATCTTCTTCCATCCTCTCTGATAATAGTTGTCGGACCCCGGTCGGAGCCGGCCGATGCTACGCTACGATTGGCCAGTCTGCGTTCGAGAGGGTGGGACTTAGGGTCAATCAGGTCTATGAAGCTCAGCGTGTGTGTGTGTGTGTGTCATGCGAGTCTTACGGGGAGATGGTGATCTTGGTGTCCGTGTCCTGCTCGACCTTTTTCAGGTTGCGTCCTTCCTTCCCGATCAGGCGTCCGACAAAGTTGTTGTGAGCCAGAATCTTCAGAGGAACCTCATCAGCACTGCAAACAGAAAAGCAGCGGTCAGGGAGGAACATTTTCCTCTCTGTACCCATCTTTCCCACAGCGAGATAGAGAGCCTTCACTAAGGGAAACTGGCCGAGGATTATGTTGAATACGATGCCGTTTTGCTCAGCTGTTTGTAGAGCACATTGTGAATCACTACATCAACACCTGATTGAGCCACTAGATGTCGCTGTGTCTTTTATGGCAGGACGTTTAAACATGAAATGGAACTTCACTCCTATCAGTAATCAACATCCATAATAGCCTTTCTCACCAGTCAAAAACTTACAGGTAGAAATTCAAAATATCTACAATTTTGATTGTACTAGTCAAAACTAAATGCAAGATATCTTTAGATCCTTAAAAAGTATAAGTGACGGCCACTTATATTTGACATTCGATAGCTAGACTGGAGATGTCATCAAAATCTGTAATTTAAGTCTTCCTATAGGAACGAACAGACGAGTTATTTCAGCCATATAACGGACATATTTCAGAAACTGTGACTCGATACAACAAAAGAGTCAAATAAGGGTTATTAATTCATTTTCTTAAAACATGCTCTACCAAACGGTTTGATAGTCTTTTCATGTTAAAGGTAGTAAAGACAACAATATCATCAAAATGCAATATTTGCAAAGAAATTGAAAAACAAATCGAACCTTTCATTTTTGTTTATATGATGCATTGAATGTTTTTTTATATTTCTTGTATGATTTTTTTACTGTCTAAAAATATGCTCGACCAAATGGTTGAATTCTCATTTTGTGACAAAGGTCACTGTAAGAGCCATTTTGTTGTTTTTGGTTATGTACAACCTCCCGCCACATGGGGCGGTAGTGGCGCTGTGAGTCAGGCCACAGGTAATATAATCAGTGGGGTCATTGGGCACAGGTGTTGCTCATAGGTAGACGCAAACAGGTTTTGACCGTGCACATGTAACAACGGCAAGTGTTGTGATTTATTGGTTAAATGGAGAAATGCATAACTGGAAGAGAAAGTCGTGAACTCTGATTATGTGAGGAATAAAATACCAATATTCGAACCTGGACTATGTTACTTATGGCACGCGTCAGAACAAGCATTACAGCAACCATAGTGACTTTTTTATTGGGAAGCAACGGTCACTACAGTAGTGATGCTAAACTGTCCGTTTCTATGAAATAACTAAATCACTGTCAATGTCATCTATTTAATGGTATTCCATTATATATTTGCTGAAAATATATATATATATATATATATATATATATATATATATATATATATATATATATATATATATATATATATATATATATATATATATATATATATATTATGCTTTTTCACCGTTTCTGAGATGTTTTCCAGCTTACTGTCAATATCTAGAATAAATTCTTGGGAGTAATGTTCGTACTGGTAACAATACCAATGTCATAGTAACAAATTGACTTATATTGGTGTACTGGCATTATACTAGCACAACAACAATACAGGCTTTATATTGTACTTTCATGAAGCTACGGCTCAACAGTTCATTAAATGAAGTCAATTAAAAAGAAACTGGGTCTGTTTAAAAAGTGATTGGCCCAAAGGAAAAGAAAAGTCTTTTTTCCTGAGTGAGGACATGAGAGGACATACGTCTTGGTGTCTTTGGCTTCCTGCTGCATGATGTCCATGATCATGCGACAGGCAGAGGAGCAGCCCTCGGGTGTTGAGTGGATGCTGATCGGCTTCTCAGCAGCGCCTGCATTCTCCTTGCGGTGCACGTCGATCCTGCGGGAAAGACCAGAACCACTTTGTTAAGTCCCCGGGTCCAGTACCTCCTGAGTTCAGTGAAAGGTGCTTATTAGGGGAAGACACTGCAGGTATAGAGGCAAAACATTTGACCTAATCCATATCGCCATGAAGCTTCCCCAGTTGATTATTTACAATAAGACAATTACTTTATACGTTCTTCTGAAATGTTATGTTTAAATACGCTAACGAGGCATTATCTTATTGAATATGTGCTCATTTGCATACATTTTCAGAACAGAAATGTGAACATTGGATAAAGCCAGGTTCAAAATTCTAGGTTCATTTTGTTGACATATTAAAATCAAAAGGTTTTTACATAAATCATAAAAATGTCTTCAGACATACAAAAAGCCATTTTGGCCATGTCCTTGTTTTTAAAATAAAATGTTCTATAAATAAGGTTATGATAGATTTATGAACAAACCCCTCTGTAAAAACCTTCCAAAAATAGAGAGGAATTAAACTGCAAAGTTGATTGTATGTAAGTAACACTGAAGAGGATTCTGGCTCAAAACTCACTTTGACAAAACTCATTTTAAAGACATGTGTTGTAAAATGATATTTTGAGGTGAAAAGGGTAAAAAACAAATTTAACTAAAAGATATCACCATGAAATTGTCCGGCCAGCCCGAATATGCAAATAAACAAAGTAGTAAAATAAAGACCTAAATGTGTATTCTGATGTTTTCTTTGCACTAGTCTGACAGAAGACGTGGTATGGAAGCTAAATAGCCTCTTGCTATCAGTAAAGAATCAACTGTGCTTCTTGTGAGTTTTGTCTTTTCTTTCATTGCTCGTGATTTCTAAGTGCATTTAGAGTAGAAATCCACCTTCAGTGTATTTGTTTATTTGGTTCTGAACAGATTTAACTCGATTAGTATTTTGGATGATGGACCAATGGCGCGAGTTTGAGCCGTGAACAATCATGGAATTCAGGCTTTGTTTTGCGGTCATCGGTTAACTGAGTAAAGCATTTGTTTTCCGTTTGCATGTTATTTTGATGTTCTGGTAGACAAGGGCAGAAAGGGATACATGGTTTGTCGGTTACAAACGTAGGATAGAAGCGGTTCAGTTTGTTGTTGTTTTTGCGGGATGCAGCAGAGTCACAGACGCACTATTTTCCTCTGTAAGAGCGCTTCACCGCTGAACATGCGCGGGTCCTCACAGACGGGCTCACTCACTTGCTCTGCGTCTGCTTGGTGATGTTGCGGATGGTGGCGCCCTCCTTGCCGATGATGGCTCCGACGTACTGCGTGGGTACCAGCAGCCTCAGGGGGATGTCGGCGTGCGGCGGCTTTGGGGGCATGCCCGAGTTTGGGGAGCCGCCGCGGGGCCCGCCACGGGGCCCGTAGCCACGCCTGCCGTTGTCAGGCCCCCGCTGGCTCCCCTCCTGCTCGGAGTTCTCGTCGGGGATGTAGCAGACGCGCAGAGCGTTGTTTTCAAACTGGTACAAGTTCAGCTTCTGGATGGCTCTGAGGGGGACACAGAACATGAGCATTATGGACTTCTAAGCATATCTTACAGGTTTGGTAATTATTAGCATCAAGCTAACAGTGGTAGCAATGATAATAACAGAATAAACTTAGAGCCTGCATCGAATAGAAGTGAAATGATGAGGATGAACTATACTCCACCTAATATCTTGTAAACAAGCTTAGAAATAGTGCTTGATTTCAATTCAAACCTGATTTAGTTTTAGTTTAGAGGGTATGATTTAAAGTTCATTTCATATTTATTCTCATTCTTGTCTATGCAAGATATTCCTCATTGCCAGTGTTTTTGGTACATTTTGTGCTTAAAACTTTGCAGAACATACAAACTTCACTTTATCTTGCTGCTAATACTTTTGTAGAATGTTAAATGTTAATTGAATGCAGTGGCGGCCGGCCAATAGAGGGCCACGGGGCCTGGCCCCACCCACCTTGAGCCACAAAAATACATTATATATTTTTTTTATATATAAAAAAATTATAATATTAATTCTTTTTTTTTTTAATAATATTAATAAATTATACAAATTGTCAATATTTGTGTTTTTGAGCTATGTAATATACCCAGTAATATTTGTAAAATAGGATATCTGCGCAAAATAAATGCTTTTCCCTGCTTGTCCTCTCCGCTGGTGCACCTCTCAGCTGTCCCCGTGCACCTCTCTACTGCGTGTGCACGTGCTGGGGCCAGATCGATTTGGCCCAAGAAAGACGGGTCTAATAAGCAGCTTAGCCAATCACTGATTAAAGAAATAAATGAGTGACTTACAATTTAGCCAATCAGCGCCCTAAAAAAGACTTCCGGGAGGACCAGACCCTCCCGGAAGTCTTTTTCTCCCGGAGTACCCGTGTCTAGTTCCCATCTCGCGTGTTCTCGCTACCCAGCTGGACGACGGTCACCGGCTTACGGTAAAGAAACACAACGAGCAGGTGGATAAAAACCGGCACATTTTATCAAAAATAATTGATTGTGTCAAGTTTTGTGGGGCTTTTGAGTTGGCTTTGCGTGGGCATGACGAGACTGACTCCTCGGACAACCCTGGCGTGTTCAAGGGACTGGTGGATTTTGTTGCGTCCCTCGACGGTGTGCTGGAGGAGCACCTGGAGACAGCCAGCGTTTTTAAAGGGACGTCGAAGACTGTACAAAATGAGCTGTTGGACTGCATGCTGTCGGTTGTAAGGGATTACATTCTGGAGGAAGTAAAGAACGCTGATTTTATCGCCATTCAAGCAGACGAGACGACTAACGCTAACGTACAAGAACGCTTTAATGCTCTGGCTATGCTCTCCATGGAGAAGGAACTTGTCAGGGACATGCCTGACTTCAATAAGAAGGTCATTGAGAGGTTTGCCACTCAGAAGAGCAAAGTTCCTTCATAAAAACATGCAGGTCATAAAAACATGCAGGTTTCCTCACCGCACTGATTGGGTGTTTCTCCAACAAACAAGGTTCATAGGGGCATCTTAAAATATACTTGTTCTATTAGACTATATATGATATTTATATTGTCTATTTATGATTATATGGTGTATTTATATATATATATATATATATATATATATATATATATATATATATATATACTGAATTGTATGAATAAGATGTCCTTATTATGTCAGTGTTGGAATAAATGATAACAATGTAACTGCAAAGTACTAATGCGTTTTTGATACCTTTTTTTTTTTTGCATTGAATTATACTATTTGCTGAAATTGATTGGATGGCCCTACCCAAAAAAAATCCGCCAGCCGCCACCGCTTGAATGTAATTTTATAGTGTGGTAATACTACACCTACAGAGAGATCACAATGCTTCTGAAGTTTAAAGGCGTAGTTCCTTCAAATGACCACAAGTGGACCGTAGAACATACAACTTGCTGAACATCTCAATTCTGTTTTATTGACTTATACTTAATTCAAATAAATAAATTACAATTTGAGGCATCTTTTTTATTGTTTTTTAGATTGGAACGTTATTTTTGTGATTAGAACGTTTTAAAAGTGGTTCTTTAGAGTGTCTGCACAGATCTCAGTTAGGGTCAAACTGGCACAAAAAAAAAGAAAAAAGGATATGATGTAACATTCATGAATACATTTAAACTGAACACAGTTATTTTTGTAAAATGTTTGTTTACATTTTTTTTTTTTTTTTGAAATGGCACCAAGTGCATGCAGAATGTTAGAAACCGATGGAAAACCTTTCGAGAGGATGTTACAGAGGAAGAGAGAAACTTACTGCCTGGCGTGCTCCCTGGATGCATACGTGACGTTAACCACTGCAGTCTCACTCTCTGTGTTCACTGAGAGACAGACAGCATGAGTTAGTTCATTGATGGTAGCTCGGACTTCTTCTAGCTCCGGTGCATACATTAGGAGTTGTTTCAAAGTAAAAGCACAGAGTGGACTGCTGGAGAAACAAGGTTGCATCCTCACATCGACGCTGAGGCTGATTTCCCCAAATTTGACCTCTGCACAGGTATTGATGCATCAACTCAAATCAGAGCTCTTTCAACCTAAACCGACCTAAACTCAAAGCCTGAATCGTCACATTTTGATTCTGACTTTAAACGCAATTGCGAAAAATAAAGCTTGAAAACACAACCGTTAAAATCAATTAGGAGCGTGACGTTGTACGAAAGAGCAATCATTTCTTGGCCTTCTCACAAAGTCCAATCAATAAAATTAAAATAAAAGCCATTGTACATATTGTTATAGTATTTTTTTTGATATTTAGATTGCGTTTTCCTAATATTCTATATCCATTTTTCTTGATTTCAGCAATACTTGCTTATATTTTAAATTGTAATTTCTC